>JAJEJO010005271.1:363999-452165 GCA_020662805.1 Glaucomys volans
CCAAAAGTAGTAGAAGACAGGAAATAATCAAAATCAGAGCTGAAATCAATGAAATTGAAACAAAAGAAACAATTCAAAAAATTGACGAAACAAAAAGTTGTTTCTTTGAAAAAATAAACAAAATTGATAAACCCTTAGCCACGCTAACGAAAAGAAGGAGAGAGAAACTCCAAATTACTATAATTCGTGATGGGAATGGAAATATTACAACAGACACAATTGAAATACAAAACATAATAAGAAGCTACTTTGAAAATTTATACTCCAACAAAATAGAAAACATGGAAGACATCAACAGATTCCTAGAGGTACATGAGTCACCCAAACTGAATCTGGAGGACATACACAACTTAAATTGATCAATTTCAAGCAATGAAATAGAGGAAGTCATAAAAAGCCTACCAACAAAGAAAAGTCCAGGACCCGATGGATTCACAGTCCAGTTCTACAAGACCTTCAAAGAAGAGCTCATTCCAATACTCCTCAAAGTATTTCATGAAATAGAGGAGGAGGGAACCCTTCCAAACTCATTCTATGAAGCTAATATCACCCTGATACCAAAACCAGAGAAGGACACATCAAGGAAAGAAAATTTCAGACCCATATCTCTAATGAACATAGATGCAAAAATTCTTAACAAAATTTTAGCGAACCGCATACAAAAGCATATTAAAAAGATAGTGCACCATGATCAAGTGGGTTTCATCCCGGGGATGCAAGGTTGGTTCAACATCCGGAAATCAATAAACGTAATTCACCACATCAACAGACTTAAAGTCAAGAACCACATGATTATTTCAATAGACGCAGAGAAAGCATTTGATAAAATACAGCACCCCTTCATGCTCAAGACACTAGAAAAAATAGGGATAGTGGGGACATTCCTTAACATTGTAAAGGCTATCTATGCTAAGCCCAAAGTTAACATCATTCTAAATGGAGAAAAATTGAAAGCATTCCCCCTGAGAACTGGAACAAGGCAGGGGTGCCCTCTTTCGCCACTACTATTCAACATTGTTCTTGAAACTCTAGCCAGAGCAATTAGACAGACCAAAGAAATTAGAGGAATACGAATAGGAAAAGAAGAGATCAAACTATCCCTATTTGCTGATGACATGATTCTCTATCTAGAAGATCCTAAGAATTCCACCAGAAAACTACTGGAACTCATTAATGAATTTAGCAAAGTAGCAGGATATAAAATTAATGCTCATAAATCTAATGCATTTTTATTTGTAAGTGAGGCATCCTCTGAGAGAGAAATTAGGAAAACTACCCCATTCACACTAACCTCAAAAAAAATAAAATACTTGGGAATCAATCTAACAAAAGATGTGAAAGACCTCTACACTGAGAACTACAGAACGCTAAAGAAAGAAGTTAAAGAGCATCTGAGAAGATGGAAAGATCTCCCATGTTCTTGGATAGGCAGAATTAATATTGTCAAAATGGCCATACTTCCAAAAATGCTATACAAATTCAATGCAATTCCAATTAAAATCCCAATGACGGACCTCATAGAAATAGAGCAAGCAATCATGAAATTCATTTGGAGGAATAAGAGACCCAGAATTGCTAAAGCAATCCTTAGCAAGAAGAGCGAAGCAGGGGGTTTCACAATACCAGACCTCCAACTATACTACAGAGCAATAGTGACAAAAACAGCATGGTATTGGTACCAAAATAGGCAGGTAGATCAATGGTACAGAATAGAGGACACAGAGACAAACCCAAATAAGTACAGGTATCTCATACTTGACAAAGGAGGCAAAAACATGCAATGGAGAAAAGACAGCCTCTTCAACAAATGGTGCTGGGAAAACTGGAAATCCATATGCAGCAAAATGAAACTAAACCCATATCTCTCACCCTGTACAAAACTCAACTCAAAGTGGATCAAGGACCTAGAAATCAGACCAGAGACTCTGCACCTAATAGAAGAGAAAATAGGTCCAAATCTTCATCATGTTGGCCTAGGACCAGATTTCCTTAACATGACTCCCAAAGCGCAAGAAATAAAAGCACGAATCAATGATTGGGATAGAGTCAAACTAAAAAGCTTCTTCTCAGCAAAGGAAACAATCAGCAATGTGAAGAGAGAGCCTTCAGAGTGGGAGAAAATCTTTGCCACACACACTTCGGACAGAGCACTAATCTCCAGAATCTACCAAGTACTCAAAAATCTTTACACCAAGAACACCAATAACCCAATCAATAAATGGGCCAAGGAAATGAACAGACACTTTACAGAGGAAGATCTACAAGCAATCAACAGATTTATGAAAAAATGTTCAACATCACTCGTTATAAGAGAAATGCAAATCAAAACCACCTTAAGATTTCATCTTACCCCAATTAGAATGTCTTTTATTAAGAACACAGGCAACAACAGGTGTTGGCGAGGATGTGGGGAAAAGGGTACATTTATACATTGCTGGCGGGAATGCAAGTTGGTGCAGCCACTCTCGAGAGCAGTGTGGAGATTCCTTAGAAAACTTGGAATGGATCCACCATTTGACCCCGCTATCCCACTCCTTGGCCTCTACCCAAAGGACTTAAAATCAGATTGCTACAGTGATGCAGCCACATCAATGTTCATAGCTGCTCAATTCACAATAGCTAGATTATGGAATCAACCTAGATGCCCTTCAGTAGATGAATGGATAAAGAAACTGTGGTATATATACACAATGGAATATTACTCAGCCATAAAGAAGAATAAAATTATGGCATTTGTAGGTAAATGGATGATGTTGGAGACTGTTATGCTAAGTGAGATCAGCCAATCCCAAAAATCCAAAGGCCGAATGGTCTCTCTGATAAATGAATGATGATGCATAATACGGGGGGGAAGGGTGGCAAGAATGGAGGAAGGATAGATAGCGTAGAGGGAAGAGAGGGGTGGGGGCAGGGTGAGGGGTAAAAATAATAACAGAATGAGTGACAGATACCATTGCCCTGTGTACATGTATGAACGCACAGATGGTGTGACTCTACTTTGTGTACAACCAGGGAAACAATAGCTGTACTCCATTTGTGTTCAATGAATCAATAAGTAAATAAAAAAAATATGTAGACAACTTCAGGGAGTCATGATTTTTCCTACTACAATCCAAATCTCCATGTGGAGGGAGTTTATTGGGTTCAGAGTTAATGAAAATGTTGCCCATACCTACATTTCTAAATATCAAGAATAAGAAGTAAATTTAACAAGCATCTAGAATTTTAAAGCTGGATATTATAAAAGAAGAGAATAACATTAGCATACAACCTGTGAAATGCCATAATCAGCACACTATCTTACATAGGCTTTGGTGAATTACTCAAGATGCTGTTTCAAAATCACACATCTCAGAGGCTTAACATGGTGAGAGTACGCCTTGCTAAGATAAGACCCAACAGGTGTTTCTGAGCAAGTAATCTTCCTTGTGACCACTCAGAGATGCAGGTTGCTATTTAGGGCTCCATCTCCTCTTGGCCTTCAGTGTCCTCTCCTTTCAAAGTTACTAGAAAGGAAAGAGAAGTAATGGGGGCTCATGATGTTTGGGGGAAGCAAGAATGAATGTGACACCTATCCCTTCTACCTACATTTCACTACCCATATTAAGTTACATGGTCATTGTTGATTGCCCATCTTGCAAAGATTTGCCCAGGAAGAACTGAAATAAAAACAGCATTCTCAGTTAAAGATGGTAGAATTCGCTTTCTTAAGAAAAAAAGATGTACTCCCCATAATTTTATTCATTACCTAGTTTTCATTTGCTTGAGTGCGTGCACACCCTGACGTTCTTACTGTCAGGTCGGATTTGGGCGGCTGCAAGGGGAGGGAGTAAAGACACCTAGCAACACACTGCACCAGAAGTGACCAATCAGAGGCAGACCTACTGATCCTGATGTCCACCTGGGTCCACCTTTTCCTGGGCAGGACCCCTACCCCCTTCCCCGTACAAGGACCCTGAGCAGAATTTCTTCTGGCTCTCCCACCCCTACTTTCACTGGGTGGTGGTGGGGGGGGGGCTGGAGATTTCTCCCAGGAACACAAACTCTAATACATCCTGATCCAACTACTTTTGTCTGACTCTGGTGGTCCTGAACCCGCTCCGACGAGCTTACATCTTTGGCCACCCACTGCCTGCGAGCTTACACTTACCTATGGAAACTAGTTATGATACACATAAATTCTTTCTGAAAAACTACCTGACATCAATATCAGAATGAATGCTCTAGAATCAGAATAATTCAGGTGAGATATTTTAAAATCTCCAAATTTTTCCAGAATAAAGGTTGGGGGTGTGACTTAGTGTTAAAGTGCCTGCTTAGCACATGCAAGGTCGTGGGTTTGATCTCCAGCACCATAGATAAGTAAGTAAGTAAGTAAATAAATAAATCCATTCCAGAGTAGAAATTAAATAAGCTATGTCCTTGGATTCTCATTTAGTAAAACTAGAGTACATTTCCTATAGGATAATGTGTAAAGAAAAACATAACAAAAGCCCAAGTTCTTGGTATGGACAAGTTCTCTCCTCAAAACTGGGGAGCAGTGTCCTGCAGTCATGATGAGCATGGATACAAAAGTCAGGGCCAGGGTAGGAAAGTGCCTCCAGTCCACTTAAGCTTCCAGTGCCTCCTCCCTTCAGTAATGAAAATGGGAATACCATCAATTCCCATCTCAAAAGGTTTCTGTCAGGACTAAATTAGATTAATTCATATAAATAAGAATAGCAAACAACATCAAATTAAGAAGATTCTGTAGTGCAAAGGAAACAATTTAGAACGTAAAGAGACAACCTAGCAAATAAGAGAAAGAAAATCTTTACTAGCTACTCTTCTGACAGTGGATTAATATCCAGAATACATAAAGCACTCACAAAACTTCACACATACACACACACACACACACAATTAATAAATGGGCAAATGAACTAAGCAGACACTTCTCAAAAAAAGAAATACAAATGGCCAACAAATGTATGAAAAAACATTCAACATCATTAGTTAGGAAAATGCAAATCAAACTTACACTGTGATTTCATCTCATTCCAATCAAAATGGCAGCTATCAAGAATACAAATAATAATTGCTGGCAAGGATGTGAAGAAAAAGGAACACTTTTACATCGTTGGTGGGACTGTAAAATAGTACAACCACCATCAAAATCAGTATGGAGATTCTTCAAAAGACTAGGCATGGAACCACCATATGACTCAGCTATACCACTCCTCAATATTTATCCTGAAAAATTAAGGTCACTTAGAGATACATGCATACCCATGTTTATAACAGCACAATTCACTACAGTCAAATATGGAACTAGCCTTGGTATCCATCAATGAGTGAATGGATAAAGAAAATGTGGCGTATATACACAATGGAATTTTATTCAACCATAAGGAAAAATGAAATTATGCAATTTGCAGAGAAATGAATGGAACTGGAGAGCATTATGTCAAATGAAATATGTCAAACTCAGAAGGTCAAAGGTCCTATGTTTTCTCTCAAATGGTCATATTTTGGATGTTAGGGAGAAAAAAAGGAAAATAAAGGTATGTGTATAGGGAGAAAATCTAATGAAAATCAAAGGAAGATCAGTAGAGTATAGGAAAGGGTCTGGGGGAGGAAAAAGGGAAGGGAAAGGGGAAATATTGGTGAATGATACTGGCTAAATTATATTGTTATATTTCGTGCATGTATGGATATGTAACAACAAATCCCACCATTATTTACAACTATAATGCACCAATAAAAAATATGGAAAAATAAATAAAAATGGGAATAATATTAACTTCTACCTCGTAAGATTTCTGTAAAAACAAAATTATATAATTCATGTAAATAAGAATAGAAAATATTTATAAAGCACATTCCAAGTGTAAAATGCTTACCATATGTTATCTAAGTACTTGTATTATATCCTATTTTCATTAATTAAAGCAATTTATATCAAAAATGGAAGGAATATTAAAATATTTACAGAGTATGTAGAATAAAATATGAGAAAATACATACATAGTACTAGGCATATCAGTGCCAGTTTTTTCTCTTCAGATCTGCCTATTCTGATGTGCAACCAATGCACTGAACTTGTAGTCAACAAACATCTTCCTCTTTCAGAAATAGTGTGTATCTGTTTTGCAAGTTCACCTTTTACTTTTTCATAATATTCTCTTCTTCATGATAGTTTATTTCTCTTATTTTTCTAATTTTAATCACAATTATTTTCTGGTCTCTTTCAGTCTGTCATGTGCTAATTATCCTCTTGGTGGCTTCTGCTGGTTCTACCTTATAATTTGCTTCTTATTTAATCTGTGTCTTTTCTCTCATGAGCTCATGGTCTTTAGAACTTTATTCGATGTTTCTGATTTGCTTTTCTCATGGGAGTTAGGGGGCTCTGAGGTGTGAAAGGATCCTTCTAGCACTGTTGAGCTTATGCTTGTCCCTGGAGCTTCCAATAGCCTTAGATTCATTTGAAATGTTAATTTCTATAATAACAGCTGAATCAAAAACTCATAAACTTGGACCTTTCACCCAAGGCTATAATACAAGACAAACTCCTTTTCTCACCCTTATTCTAAACAGAGGAGGTGCATTTGGCATGCTCCTGGCTTACATGGATGGATCAGTCTGCGCTCCAAGTCTGTCTTCCCTCAGGTCCCGCCGACTAATTTCTTGTGGCATTAGGATCCAGCCCCAGCCACTAATCTTCACCTGTGCTTTAAAAGCCCTGTGAGAGACCAGGTAATACTGCACTATCTTTGCTTTCCCTTCCTATTCTTGGAGTCAGACATATATAGATCTCTCTTTCTATCCCTTTTTAAAAGTGGAATGAGATATTTTAAGGGTCATATTTAATTTACCATTTTTTACTTTTTTGTAGCAGAGGTCAGGGTAGTAGAATCTTCTATATCAATTTAACCTGCCATATTTGAGGATATTTTAAAAATTCCTTTAGTAGAATCATATAATTTGACAATAAGAGCAAACACACAAAAAAGATAAATCTCTTCAGGCACAATGGTGTACAACTGTAATCCCAGGGACTCATGAGGCAGGAGGACTGCAAGTTTGAGGCCAGCCTCAGCAACTTAGGGAAACCCTGACTCAAAATAAAAAGTGAAAAGAGGTAGGGATGTAACTCAGAGGTTCTGTGCCCCTGAATTCAATCCCCAGTATGAAAAGAAAAGAAGATGTGATTAAACCTAAAGGTTTATAGTCGTCTATCCATTAATAATAATTTTTGAATGTTTATAAAGTAGAGTAAATTGTGTTAGAGACAGTGGTGAATTCTAGCTCCCATAGAGCCTATATTCCAATGAAATGAAGCAGTTCTAATAAAAAAATAAACTATAGCAAATTGAAGCCAGGAGGGTGATGAATAATTAACATATTTATAAACAATTGGACTTATTCCTGATTTCAAATACATTAGGAAATTCCTAACAAACCTAAAAAATCATCATACTCATTAATAATATCACTATCATAAAACCATTTCAAATTAACTTTTAATATCTATTTCTGAGCAAAACTCAGAGTAGGCTAGGTCTAGATAGTTACTTACTACAAAAAGAATTTTAGTAAGAAACCAACAGTCCCTCTAATTTTGAAAACTGAAATATAAGAACCATTACCATTAAAAAACATGAAAGCAGTACTATTCAACATTGTTCAGGAAATTCAAATTATGCAATTAGAGATGGAAAATAATTATTAGTTTTAGAAATTAATCTAAAATATCATTATTTATAAATGATATAATTGCCCAATTTTAAATCCAAAAGATTTAACTGCAAAGAATTAAAAGACCCAGAAAATCTCTGTAAAATTTTTTTATAAAATAAAAAAGACCAAAATTATTCCAATTATAATAACATCTCAAAACTTTCCACAAGCATAAAAATAGATGACTCTACTGACAGGGAAAAATGTCTTGAGTTAGTGAAATGACATCCATCTTTCTTGACAAGAAGTCTCAATATTTAAAGATAACAATTCTCCAAATTAACTTATAAATTGGGTGAGAAATCATTCTCTTGATGAATTTTGGAGAGAACTTGACAAATATAGTTATTAAGTTAATTTATAAGAGTAAATGGATGATAATGGCCAACATAATTTTGAAGAACAAGAGTAATGATTGACTTGGTAAGGGTGTATGCCTTCACAGGATATAAAAAATGCATCTATATTTATTGTTAAAATATTATGCATTTGGAAGCCAGATGAATGGAACAGAACTGTAAATTCAACAATGGATGCAAATTACTTAGAAATGTAGCATATGATAATGATTGCATTTCAAATCAATTCGGGGAGTAGACAACATTATTTAATAAGTAGGATCTGAAAACTGAATAAGTAGTAAATGAGCATTCAATTTCTTCATAGACTGTTTCCTACAAGAATTAAAAACAATTTTTTTGAAAAAAACTATAAAATTTGGGGGGCAATACATGTAACTTTAACATACACTTGTCTGAGGAAAAATAATAAATTCTTGCCTCCTTTCTCTTCTCATCTCATCTCTCTCTGTCACTCTTTCTCAAGCTCTAGCATTTAGTCTCTCTCATATTGTCCAAGGGGTTTGATAAAAATGGAGAGATTGAACTAGATAAAAATTAAACATTTTTTATGCTACAATACCTAAAAAATTTAATTCCAAAATAGAGCCAATATTTCTCATTTTGGCATAAAAAATTTTATATATATATTTATATAATTACATATGCATTCATCATAAAAACATAATAAATTGGGCAAAATTGAAAATGTACCACATTAGTCAGGATAACCTAGTCTACACTGTGGTAACAAATACCATATAACCTTGTTGGTCTATAGTGAATGTCTTATTTCTCACGTATGCTTCTTGTCCATTTTGAGATAATTATAGTTCTTCTCCATGTTACCTTTGTTGAGAGATCCAGAATAACGAAACACCTTCTTTCTGGAATATGGCTAACTTCGTGGCAGAAGGAAAGCAAAATTCTGAATCATGATCTCACTATTAAAGTGACAATTTGGAAGTGACACACATTTCTACTTCTCATATTATAATATAGCCATTTACGAACTATAGAGCATGGGAGCTATAATTTGCAATGAGGAGGGGTACCACAACAAGTGATTTGAACTCTGAAGGAACAATGGTATAATCTACTGCCTTTCCCTGTAGCAGAGACAACCCAATAATCCTTCAATTACAACACTGAGTTTAAACTTCCACTCTGTAGGAACTGTTAGATTGTTCCTATGTTAGGTTTGAGTAAGGTTCTTCTTTACCTGGAAACATGTAAGTAAAAGAAATTATAGCCCTGACTCCCATATATACACACTGATGGAATTAGAGTAGGATTATCCCAAAGTACAATTCCCATTGAGAGGTGAGGAGGAAGACAGGGCACAGCAATCTTTGATCTGCAGTAAAACTGAACTCCTACACGGCGCATGTGATGTTGTGATTTCTCTACTTTGTGGTTGAAATTTCCTGTTCTTCACAGAAGCTTTCAGTCTATTTCCTGGGAGTGGCTCCCTGGCTATTGTTCTCCATAGCCATTGGTTCCTCTCTACAGGTCCTTTCTTACCAGTTTCCCCCCTCAATTGCTAAAACTGAAAAAGAAAATAAATTTGTCTTCAGATTTCTCAACTTGCTATTATGTTTTAGTGGCATTTTAAGACTTAAATAGACTTAAACCTCTTTGAGGTCAGATTGGTGGCAATTTTGACAGGTCAGTGCAAAAAATGTAGAGTGCTTCTTATTCATTTGCTTTCAATTATGTCCATATGCCAGGACACGTCCACAATATTTTCAGTGTGTCACTGTCTCCAATTAATTATGGGCAACTTGTTTTTATTAGACTGGTATTTGGAAGATCACATCTCTAGTCTTTTACCAAAATTTGCTGGGTGCTAACAATCAATTTGCTTCATTTGTCAGCATTTGATCTTTGCCAAGAAGCTGAGTTTAATCATTCTTTGTCATTCAAAGGCTTGTTTAGGTTTATTTTTCCCTGGTCGGAGATGAGAACTAGTTGCATTTTCCAACACTGTAATCCGAGTATTTCAAGACTCTTTTGGATCATAATCTTCCTTCCAACTTCAGACCATTTTACCACTACAAAAAAAAAAAAAAAAAAAAAGAAAGAAAAAAAGAAAAGGAAGGATCATTCTGCATCTACCACTGATAACATTTACCTTTGACCACTTCTTGGACTTGAAGCAGATATCACACATTTTGTTTGTTATCATAGTTTCATAGTTCATTTTTGTTGTTGTTGTTCAAATTTTAAAATTATTCACTGTACCTGGATGATGCTAAGAAAACAAGTGACGTCAAATTATCACAGGCTCACAGAAATAAAATATAGGCCTTACACTATATGTTCATTGTGGGATAGTTGTGATTCTCCTCAGGAGTACTTTATCTCTAGGAATAATCAGTCTCCCAGTAGAAGAAAAGGGAAAGTACAAATGAAGAACTGATTGTTAAAATTCCAACTAAGAGGCATAGCTACTTCCACTCCAATTTCATTGGCAGAACAATTTTCATGGTCACATCTGTACTCAACAGATAGAACTTTGTATGGGTCAGTGTTCTCTACAGAAACAGAACCAATAGCATATATAGAGAAATCTAACAGGACATTTATTATGAGAACTGACTAACATGATGTTACTCTTCTCTGACATCTGTTGTCTATTATTTTGCATCATAGTTGTACCCAATGTTCCTTGTTTTCATAAAATTCTTCTCTTCTAGTTCATGAGTTCCTTGGGGCAAGACTTCGTTGTGTTCTTCCTTATGATATGCACAACTTTAACACAGTACCAGTCACATTGTGGTCCTTTTGAATGATTTTTCCACAAAAATAAATGTGGACAATCACTTCTTTGCCCAGCTCACTCCAAATTTGCCAAGGGCTGTGACTCACTGTGACACCCTATGGCTTAGCTCTTACACAGCAATCACACCTGACACAGTATAAATATTTTCCATAACCCCCCTTTTTTCAATTCTTGGTTGAAAGAATTTTTGCCAATTGCTATGTTTATGCACTCTTTGGCATCAGTGGGAAGGGGGGATGCACTTCTGCATTAGACTCTGTCACCTCTTGCCTTCAGTCTTAAAAACCTATATAACTATCATTAAAAAACAAAACAAAACAATCCGGGAAAGTCTGCAGGATGTTATGAGAAAAGGATTTTTCATTGCTTTGCAGCTTAGAGATGCTGAGTGCTGCTAAGAATACAAATGTCTCACTGTCACATGCATTTGTGTTTTCTCCATCGTTTTGCTTAGGGTGATGTTCAAGCCCTTTGGCCTTTTGTGCCTGGTGTGCAGCCCTTGTTATGGCTTGAATTATGCTCAGCCAGTTTGACTTGCAGAATTTATGATGTCTGGAGACATTTCCTCTTTTAAAACCTCTTTCATTGCCCTTACCTAAATATTTAATTAAGGGGCAATTTGAAGTATTCCAGTTAGTTCTTAGTCAAAATAAGAAAAATATTTTGGGAAGAGTTTTCAAAATACTTAGAAGGGGCACTTAGTAGAGTGCACATCGTTCTAAATGCTTGGGTTACTTTGGGCTTCTTGTTAGTAAGATAACAATCTCTCTAAAGCAAAAAGCTTATGCTGTATAATAAGACCTTTTAAAAACTATTCATGTATTTTCACTTTGGGCTTTTGTACAATCCTTGGGTGGGCATTTGAAGACACCAAAATATACCTGCAGGGGGTTTGTGGATTAAGTAATAAGTGGTAAGCTTCCAGCAGAGGCTCTGTGTTTATCATTATCATCTTCCCATAGAAAATATTCAGACTAGTAATGATTCTAGGCTACCTGCTGAGGGGGATTTCAGCCTCTGTGTAACATTTAATAAAACATTATCACTAGACTTCAGTGAGACTGTATTGATAAGAACTGCCTTTAGAAGATGTCAGAAGAGTGATATATTGAGGTAGAGAATGCAAACTCTAGAAATAATGAAATAAAAACAAGATTCATGAAAGTCCAGATAAAATTTTATCCAAACTAATAAAAAACACAGTAAATGAAAAAACAAAAAAATAGAAAAGAAAACACCCAACAACCTATCTAAAACCCAGTACTTAAATAGATAAAGGGAGTTCATAAATGAAAGTCACACATTGCAAGCAAAGCAAGAAATGAATGGGAGAAATATATTACTAGCATAGAGCAAAACAAAATTCAATAAACAGGGGACTGAAGTATTGGTTCTGCAACATAATGGACTAGGTGCTTGGTTTGAAGCTCAGGAAAGTGTAAATTTTTGTTGTGTCAAGTTCTTCCACTCATGCTTCACTGATTTGTACTCTATTGTTTTGCTAGCACCAGCCTTTTTTATATGATGCATATTTGCATGCCCTTTATTTGAATTCAGTACATGTTAAAAGTTCAGAGTAATTACTGTACTGAAATCTTTGCTCTTTGATTATCCTGAAGTCAGCCCCAGTTGCTGGTTAGCATAATTTCAAAGTGCTGACCTGAGCTCATAAATCCCATTGTGAAGAATCATAACTGCCCATGAAACTGCTCTTCTGGGATGGGTATTTCAGGAGAAAATTGTTTTGGGGGGCCCAGTTATTTGTTGGCATTATTTGGGAATCTTATGCTAACAAATTAGTTCTTAATATTGTTTCAAAGGAAAGCTTTCTTCTGCTAGTTCAATAGATCCTCACTTAATTAACCTTTAGTGCGTCAAGTAGACACACATCTCTAAAACTTTTTATGCTCTGCTAGCTATACGTTATTAGGATTGTTTCTATCACTAACAGTGGTCTAAAGTGCTTACTTAGGAAGTGCATTAACTCTTATAGGTCATCAAGATATCATTTAGAGCATCATTTTTTTCTAATGGACTAAATGCTGTGCTCTTGACCTTTAAGTCTAAATCTCTGCTGGAGACCTAACTGACTAATGAGTTCTCACAATGAACAATTACTGAATTAATATATTTTTCTTTTAATTCCAAGACTGATTATTAAGTAAAGAACCCATAGGTTGGCTGGTATTTCTTTGTGTTTTATAAGTAGTTGGCATTCCTAAGTGTCACATATTATTAGAGAAGCAGCAAATACCTCCTTCTATATTTCTGAGTTCTGACTACTATTTGTAGTGTTAATGAAACAAAAAATAAACTTTCATTAAGACAAGTATAAATAGAAGCAAGAATAATCAATTATTCTTCCTGGATGATATGTTGCATTTGACCTTCAAGAAACATAGATGCATATCTTAAAGGCAGAATATATATTTTTTTCTCACTAGTGGCCTTTATGAAAATTTTGGGCATTAATATTTTAAGAATATCTTTTAAAATAATTTTCTTTTTGGTAAGCATGAGCCAGTCCATAGGACACATCCTCATTTCTGATGAATTTCTTATAAAAATTTAAGAAGAACATTTAACTCATTGAATGTAGCTGGCATACATATTACATTTTTTTCTTGTTAGTCTAATCAATAAATATTTATTGAAACTCTAGTCTGGATATGAACTTTTCTAGATATTTTGGGGATATGACATGAGGAAAATGCTAACTTTGGGGTTACAGTACAAGGCAAAATACCAATACTATACACTGAGAAAATCCATAGAAATTCTGTTCATTTAGCAGGGACTTGTTTAATGAGATAGCAAATGCTAAAGCCACTGGAAAACCAAAAGTTAGGTGTTTGTATTTTGTTAATGCAAACATTAATGTGTGGGCACTCACGTGTGTGTGAGAGAGAATTGAACTCTTAGGTGACCTATCTGAAGGTTGAAATGAATATGGTAGGTCTCCATCTATGTCACCTGTTCAGGATCTTGGTAGTCATTCACAGTTGCTGGCTCATAGCTAGATTCCACCTAAGACTTGCCTTTAGCAGTCAGGGAACTTCCTCCACCAGGGTTATGAGCCCTCCCCTGGGTAGCTGGGAGCCCATGACTTGTTAGATGCTGGGATACAAATGTCTGTTCTCTTTGTCTAAATTCAGTTCTGCCTTCCTCACTTGCTTATGGCTATCTTCAGAGTACTCCCCAGTGAGCCTTTGGCAAGCTGCTCTCCCTCTCTGACTGTGTTTCCAGGAAATCCAATCTAAGACAAAGGTTAATTCTGTAAAGAAGAGCATATGTATATATATTTTATCTACTTGGTTAAAAGTTGTATTTCTCAAGAGATGAATAAAACAATATGAGAAAATTGCTAAACTTAGCTTATTTTTGAATAAATTTGGCAAAAGAAAAGTGGATAAAAAAATGTGAAGTAGATGGTGTCAAAACAAGTAGGAAAAAATATATGTTCAATAATATATTTTATATAGTTTTAGGGCTGGGGTTATAGCTCAGTTGGTAGAGTGCTTGCCTCTCAAGCACAAGGCCCTGGATTCAATCCCCAGCACTGCAAAAAAAAAAAAAAAAAAAAAAGTAAGTAAATAAATAAATAAATAAATAGTTTTAGAGCACTCTTTCCTAATTTTAAAGTAAGGACAAGATTTTATTTTCTACTTCTCAGGATTATTCTAATGCTAATATAACATGAGATTCTAAAAATTACTACATACATGCTTTGTGATATAATCGAAATTTTCAAGCTCAGGATTATGAACAGATATCAATAAAAAGACCAGTTGAAGAGCTTAATGAATCTCATTGATTACAACTGGATCACATGAATATAGTCTAATAATTAGGAAAATTGGGAAGTGAGTTTCTAGTTGTTTTGATAAGAGATGAGCCCTGCCAAGTAAGAGGAGGCATGAGGCTGACTGCTGGTTTGGCAACCTAGAACGTATGAGGCATGGGGTAAGAGCAGGTGCCAAGGAGCCTAGGAGGGGCAACTACTATCACATCCACAGCAGGTTTTCCCTAGGGAGGTCATGACCACTGGCTGTGGAAGGCAGGGTAAAACTGCCAGGGAAATCTCTGAGGCTGAGCAAGTGTGATCAGGTAAAAGATGGGGAGGTTTTCAACATGGCCTGTACAAAGTTGTGGGTGTGGACTCAGCCCACGTCAGTCTTCTAGGTGTTGTAAAGGAGTTCTGACATTAGATTAAGATTAGATTAACTGGAAAGCAAACGAAAGGATTCAAGCAAGCCTCAAGGTCAGGGTGTGGGTGGGGTGCCATGGCTTGGTGATTTTATCTATCTAGAGAGGGAGGAGTGTTTATTATTGTGATTAGTTCTGTGTTTTTACAATCAGAGGAAAGGATGGGGAGAAGTTGGGAAAGGGAAAGAAGAATATCAAATAAATGCTTATAACCTAAATCAGGTTCAGCAAACTATAGCTCTTAAACCAAATCCATTTCTCTGCCTGTTTTTATATGAACCTCAAACAGAGAATGATTTTTTTCTTCACTTATAAAGCTGAAAGAGAATCCAAAGAAGAATGATACTTTCTGACATGTGAAAATAAAGTGAGATTCAAATTTCAGTGACCATGAGTAAGGTTTTGTTGCAAGAGTGCCCTGCTCGATCATCTATGGATCCTCCTTGGGCAGAGTTGAATGGTTGCAATATGGACCTCGTGGTTCAAAAAGCTTCCAATATTAAGTATATAGCCCTTTACAGAAAACATTCAACACAGATGATGAATTTTTCAGGTATTGCTAAACTTCATAATGTAAGCACTCCCGGAGAAAGAGTAGAAGCACATTGTCTGTACATTGTCTGCTCTTAATTCTCATCAGAGAGGCAGACATTCAGCATCAATCTGTGCCAAAAAAGAAAAGAAGGGAAAAGAAAATCTATTTTAAAGGGATCATAATAAAAGCAGAGTACACTGTGATTTGGTATGATTTATTTTCTAGTAAAAGGGACGGTCTCTTTGAGGATGTAACATTTATGTTAGAAAATGGCATATGAAAAGTCTAGGCAAAACTTTCATAGGGTAAGAGGAGCAAGTGAGGTTTGGATTGACCTGGGCACTGGGTGCATTCAAGGAGCTAGAAGATGGTCCATGTGGCTAACGCACAGTGAGGCTGGGCAGGGCTGGATCAGGCAACATTCTGTAGTCAAATGTTAAAGATGTTGAGGATACAATGGAAGTCTTTGGAAGGGTGTTGAAAGAGTAACACAACTGGATGTACTTTTTAAAAGAATCCTCTGATCTCCTTCAAAAGATTAGATAGCTATGGCAATAGCTGGAGGGGGCTTCGGACATGAACGATAAAAGTGACAGAGTAAGTTTTGACTACAGATCGAAGGGAAGGATGTGGTGGAGAAAAGTGATGGAGTCAGTTTTGACCATTGAAGGGAAAGATCTGGTGGAGAGAGGGAGGTTGGATCCAGGAAATAGACAACTCTTAGCAGCAGGAGCTCTGAGGAGTGGGAAGGGCTCCCTAGAGACAGGAGGTAGGATCATTCCTCTTGGCCATTGGGAAGAGGAAGAAGGGAGGTAGATAGAAGTGGTACAGCTTTTTAACTCTAGTCTCATCCCTTTTTCTATATTCAGTGCTACTTAACATTCTTCAGTTTTTAATTAAATCAACATTCTAAGGATGTCACTAAGCAGCCACTTTTTAATTAATATTAAATCTTATTGTGGGGTGTCTTGACCTTAGTCATTCCATTTTTTCTTTCTTTCCTTTTACTCTTGTTTCTTCAGTTAAGCATGTCTTCCTGCTTCAGCATTCAAAACAATCCATCCATACAGTGTGAGCTCTCAACCACATCATGAATATCTGTCCTTTCTATTCTCCCCTCTTCCAGCTTTTCTGTTTCCACTTCTCTTGGTTTTCTCTTCTAGAGTCCTCATGTTTGCCTTCTTGGTCTCTTCGTCATTACCTTTCACTCTCTGTTGCTTCATTTCCTGTTTCTTTCCATCTCCATACTTCGATGAAGCCTACTGCCTCTTCCTTTCTCATTCTGCTGACAGCTCCAGCTATGAGGTCCCAGAATAAAAACAAACTCATGTTACAGATGCATATACCACCTAAGCCATGGACACAGATTTGTCAAGTTCTAGGGAGAGGAAGAAGGTTAACATTATGCAGATTTTAAGTTATGGAGAAAAGGTTTTCCAATCTACCAAATTAGCCAAATGACATTTTTTTTTTTTTCCTCGAGGTGATGACAGAGTTAGGGCTACTTTTCCATTGGGATTATTATACTATCCCTTGATTGTCTCTAAAATTTACATTAAGGACTATTAATTTCCCTTTTCATAAGGGTTTGAGAACGAATTATGATTAGAATTCTACAAGGAAACCAAGAGATTTTTAGGCAAGCCAAGGTTTATTTTGTAGCCCCAGTCAGATGGAAAAGGGGAGATGTTATCAGGTGTTGCAAGATTTCTGTCACCTTCATGGACTAGCTTATTCTCTATTGTGTTGCTTCTCTATTTCTAGCTTTTAAACTCCTTCTTAGCTAGCCTACTGGGTTAGGGTTCACTTACTAAGGTGTTTCCATCATATGTCCTATTTCTTTGTGTACCTTTTTGGAGATTCTGATTCTGTTTTCAACTTCACCTTGTCAATCTATTCTGACTGCATGTTCCTCAACTACAGACTTTCAGGCTTTAGATCAGGTCCTGGCTTAGTACTACCCTGCTCTAGTGACCTGCTGCCCTAGATGTTCCATGGATGCTTGGTATATAAATGTGAATTTGCAGCTGCCACTTCCATTTGTGAGTCAGCAGTTGAAGAGTGTAATTGTAGTCCCATTTACATTAATGCATTCAGATGGCTGCAGTCCCCCACTTAACTGACTGCCATATGTCTAGTCTTTTATGGCACTCACTCTATCTGGTGACTCCTTGGTATTTCACAGCTGCTAATATATTCCTGCTCAGGAACAAGTCTCAGTACATGAGAACCAGCCCCAATGTGCCATAAGACCCAGGAAATAGGCAGATAGATCCAGGGTTGCACAGAGTACAATTTACTTACTGACAGAAGCATGGTCTGAGACAGCAATGAGATCAGCTGGATACCCATAATTTGGGTCAGAAGTAGGGACACATATATTGATTAGGACAAAGTTGAAGTACACCTGGTTTATCTTACGCTAATAGAAAAGAGCCAGACACAGCCCTGATACCAGGGTAAAGCTCCACATACCACTGCAGTGGTTTTGTCTGTTAATAGTATATTGGGAAACTATGCAAGAAAAACTGACTAGGGTTACTCTGGGGCAATCATGTGGTTCTGATTCTAGGTGGCTGAAGTCATTCAAACTTAATCCATGCAATGCCTGTGAATCAATAGCTTGCCACTGAATCTGAGTCCTCCAATCTCATCAACTTCACAGAAGCCACTTCAAGAGTCAAATCATTTCCCATTGCTGGAGTCCAGTTAATGACAACTGAGCAGAAACTATGTGGCCCTGCACCTTGGTCTCATTCTGACAAAATTAAAAGGAAAACATCCTTCTTGAATTATGTTCAGTGAGGTAAATTCACAACAAATTCTACTTCGAAGTTTTTTGAGAGCCGGGTGCTGTGGTGCTGTTATGGGCCAGTCTAAATGGGCAATGTCACAACAGACTCCATTTTACCTTGAGGCTCCATTTCATGTAAGAAATGCTTCTCCCATGAGAACACCCTGCCCCTGCTCCCTATCAACAGTTGTTTAGTATGGCATGTATGGCAACACAAAATGGCCATTCTTATACAATGTAAAATTATTCTCTTTTTGTTCCCATTTTTCTTGGACAATGTACAGTGTCAGAGAATGATTGTCTAGACGTTAGTAACCATTCTTTAACTTGTACTCAACTAGAGTCCTTTTGACCCACTTCTCCTTCTGTTTATGATTTTAGATCTTGTAATATTTATAGTTTTTGAATCATAGTAACAGCCGCCTATGATTAAGGCACTGACATGCTTTACTTATGGTATAAAAGGTATACTCTAACCCTTGGAGGGGGTGGAATGGTGTACACTTGCAGACTGTCCTCCATTCCACCAGTTGGTGAATCTGGACCGCCAGCTGGTGACTAAAGATGGTTTTGTTTCCTGATTTAAGATTGACTAGGTGATTTATTGCAATCTCACCATAACAGTGCATACTTATAATCCCAGTGGCTTGGGAGGCTGAGTCAGGAAGATTTTGAGTTCAAAGCCAGCCTCAGAAAAGCAAGGTGGTAAGCAACTCAGTGAGATCCTGTTTCCAAATAAAATACAAAATAGGGTTTGGGATGGGGCTCAGTGGTTAAGTGCCCTTGAGTTCAATCACCAGTACCCCCCAACACACACTAAAAAGCTTTTTGAGTTCCATAATGTTATAGCATTTACAACAAAACTCTTGCATTTACATAATTACAAAATTTTCCCTAGGAGAAGACACACCGTTTCAGGGAGGATGCATCTAGACAAGTTTTTGTATTAGCTCTGTGATGGCTTTTTGTTATCATACAATGGTTAGCCTGAACTACAGCTACTGGAATTCCATTTCCATTAAGTTTCTAGGAAGAAAGGACTGCAAGTTAGAGGGAGGTGCTGACCATAAAATGGCATACATAACTCTTCTCCCTGTTATCCATTCAAACACTAATCTAGATGTAGTTGTAAAGTGATTCTGTCAATGTGATTGTGATCACAAAGCGCTTATGTGAAGTGAATCAAAGGGAGTAGGTTTGATTTACTTTATTTGAAGGCCTTTAGATAAGGCTTAGATGTTCTCTGGGATCAGCCTCTGAATATTGCAATTGCACTTAGGATTGCCTCCCTCTTCCCCACCCCCTCATCTTGGTTTACAGTGTCAACATGATTTCCTCAGGCATTTCCATCTCACCTCTCCCACACTCTCCCCCAGAATTTGTCTCTGCTTGAGGCACTCTGGCCCATATCATCTAAATCCTGGTGTTGAATATTGTTTGAGTAACTTCTCAAAACACACTTCAATACAACAGAAATAGACATGGTAGGAAGCTATGCTGCCCAACACACCAATCAGGAGCATTATTTGGTTGGGATTTCACAAAGATTTGAAAATTCAGGTATCACAGGGAAACATGGTTTTTTGCAACATGGAAGCGATTTGAGGAAATAACATCTTTCCATACATTTGGTGTCCAAATGGATAATAGTAAATGTTAATGCAGAAGACCCATACATAGCTCTTTTAGAAGAAATCAGTAAATCTGGTTGAATGGCAAGAAGGTTAAAGATGTATTTCATATGGCCAAATTCCATTTAAAGAATATAAAGGTAGAGCTTTCCCATTTTAAAATGGCTAACCTTTTGTTATTTTCCTGAGTTCCAATGATTCCCAGTCATATTGATTTGGGAGTCATTACCATTAACCCAAACTATGCCAAACCCAATACCATCAAAGAGTATTAAAGTTCTTTGTTCTTCCCTTGTTTTGGTGTAACTCTGACTTCATCAAAATGAATCCCTTGCCCTTTTCAATTAATATCCTTATTACCATCTTCAGAAGTGAAGAGTTAAACTCACTGGGGAGTAGTAATGGTAATGTGTCCAGAGAGAGATTCATTTGGCCCCAGCTGTCCATTTTATTCTCAGTGCTAAGTGTGTTAATATACATAGACTATCATTTACATAGCAAGTGGCTATGCAAGATGAATTATTTATTGTGTGACAACTACCTAATACCCAGTGTACTATCAAATGCAAAGCCAGTTCTATTTGACCTGTATATAAATTTGCATTATAGAATTCATTGCCTTTATGTATAAGTCACATTGACGCTATGTGCAGCTGTCTCTCAGAGAAGCTGCAGGTTACCTCTGCTTTGATTTAATTGCCACTCTCCTTATATGGCAAAGAAGCCTGCTTTTGGAATGGAAGAATTGCAAAGACCCCAGCCAGGTGGCATGTGAAAAACCTCTCCTTTGATGCACAGAGTAAGGTGAAAGAGAAAGACAAGCCCAAATTTAATTAAAATGTTATGAGAGCTAGAAACCAGCACATGAGACAAAGTAAAGGGGAGCAGGGTTTGTGCCTCCTGAAGAGTGTGTGCTGCCAGGGATCACCAAGGTAATAAAATTCAAGCTGCTTTCCCCAGGCAGTGGGTGACCCCATCCTCTGCAGAGAGCCGCATGTTTACATTTTGAGGGAACTGAGAGGAAGTCTTCTTGAATAAGAAATTGCCTCATTTTCAATTTATTCTTTAGTCTCCAGAATGTAATTTAATTCATCTTTGCAGTTTTCATGTGGCTTTTCAGACTATTCGTCTCTGGATTATCTTTGCAACCTCTAATAATATGGTTCATCAGGGAGGTTGGTGCCTGTGAACGTAATAGTGCTAAGACTAGTTTCCTGACAGGGCAGATAGCAAACTAATTACCCAACTTGTTGGGGAACCAGAGCTGTAGGGACTGGAAGTTTCTGGTATTGAAATGAGTGATGGGGAGTCTTTAGAGGCCTGAAACTTTAGATATCCTCCCCATTAGATTCTTAGTCAGTCGCTTGGGGCTCTGCAAATTGGATGGCCTCAAGATTTGCTTTGCTTGTGAGATTTTTTTGTTACTTCCCAATTCCAGCTGGACTGCAAATACTGCAAGAAAATCCTTTCTTATTATTGGTATTTTGGTCCTTCTATTTCCCATCTCACCTGGAAACAGGCAGTGCAGAGGAGTGAGAAAATGAAAAGAACAATGGAAAAGGTAATAGAATTGCACTGAACCCTCAAAGAGATTTGCTTTAAATTCCACGTGAAGGTTGAGGCATCTACAAACTTCACCTAAGTCAATCCAGGTGTGCCTGTCCCTCTAACGTAATTTCAGAGCTGCCCTTTCCTGGGGAAAAGCACTTTTGATATGAGTTCTGTTGGAGTACCCATAAGATTACGAAGCTTCATTTGTCTCTCTTATTTGATACTCATGCACTCAAACTAGAAGCATTTTTTACTAAATGAAAAATTTAGAATAAAAGACTCATAATCTAATTCTTTATTACACAGAATGTGATCTGGAAACAGAGAGTATTAGAACCAGCTAGGATCTCCTTAGAAATGCCCACCCAAACAATTGAATTAGAATCTACATTTTAACAAGATCCTTTATTTATTTGTAAATACTTTAAAGATTGGGATTCTGGTAATGTCTACAGACCTCCATTCATTTACATTTTTTCTTATGGGGATCATTTCTCCAATGACTTCTATGAAGCTGAGCTAAAGGAAGGGTGTTGAGCTGAGATGGATGCCAAAGGCTCTCCAGCTTTCCATGTCTCCCTTCCCTGCCACAATCTGTTACCCCAGATCACTATGAGACACTGTACAAAAACACTAAGCAATCTTTCCATCATCGTACACTGAGACTGTGCACTGAGGTTGTGAGAGGTTAAATAGCTTGCTTTAGGTCACAGAGCTTGTTAGTGTTAATGCTAGTTCTATAAGCCAGGTGGTTGGATTCCCAGTTCCGTTCCCTTTTCATACTGCTTGGTCCTGAGACCTAGGATTTGCAATAAGCCTTTGAACAAAAAAAAAAAAAAAAAAAAATAAGCTGTGTCTGAGACTGAAGTTATTATCCAGGCTTTGCCACTCCCTGGACAGTGAAAGGCATTTAAACACCTGTCCTTGTTTAAGAGTGAATTGGTACATTATGTGTTTATAGCTCTGGTAATTGCACCCTATATGTGCTGTTGTATTTATAGAACAAAAGTGGGGTTGAATGCACATTTCTAGATTTGATTATAAATGTTTACTTAAAAGATGGCTCTGATTCAATGTTATGAAATCAGTTCCAGGCCACTAGAGTGAGTGAATACAAGCTTTGTACCCTCTGGGCCTGAAAGACGAAAGCATTGGATGGTGATACTGACTGAATGTTTGTATCCTTGCAAAATTTGTATGTTGGAGCCCTAAGCCCCAATGTGATGGTGCTTGGAGATGTTGCCTTTGGGAGAAAATTTGGTTGAGATGAGGTCATGAGTGACGAGGTCCTCATGATGGGATTAGTGCGCTTATATGAAGGTATACCAGAAAGCCTGCTTACTCCCTCTCTCCCATAATGCATGAAAAGAAATCATGTAAGCACACAACAAATGAGATGACAACCACCTAGTTGCCACCAGAATGAAATGAAATCTACCTTTCTGGAAACTTTATCTTGTACTTTCCTTCTTCTAGAACTCTGAGAAATAAAATTCTGTTGTTTCAGCTATGCAGTCTATGTGTTTTGTTATGGTAGCCCTAGTAGACTAAGACAGATGACATGTCTTCCACACCAGCTTATTAATGAAATCTGGACATTCTTGTGGAAATTTAATGATAAAAATAGCTCTTTTTGCCAAGTGAAGACTATACACCAGGTGCTGCCAAGAACCATGCTATAAACATTTCACATGTATTACCTATTTCATCACCACACCAAACTTTAAAAATAAATACTGCACTGGTTTTACAGACTTATTGAAGGGAAAGAGTATGTCTCAGGCTCTCTTGGAGTCTTCAGATTTCAGCATAGAATTTAGTACAAAACAAGCCTTCAGATGCTGTCGTGGTATGGACGGTTATAAAGTTTGCCCAATTCATACATTTGCTAAACTTCAAATCCAGAAATATGGATGGTATAGGAGTTTTGAGTCTAGACCTGAGGCTTCTATGTAAAGAAATCTAGGATAATCTCTGTGTTGATATTCTCTGTGATAGCAATATCAACTACCAGCAATGGGAAGGAGGCCATCTTGGACCACCTATCCTGCTGAACTGAGTGCTGCCACATGCGTGCACTCAAGTATGACTCACAGAAGAACTGCCAAAATGAACTCAGCAAATATTGAAGACTTACACTGTTTAGTGAGTCTTAGTCACTACTGTAACCAAAAGATCTGACAGGAACAATTTTACAGGGGCTCATGGTTTCAGAGGGCTCAGTGCACAGATGGCTAACTCCATGACTCTGGGCCCAAGATGAGGTTGACCATCATGGAGGAAGTGTATGAAGGAGGAGAGCAGCTGGAAACATGGAAATCATGAAGCAGAGAGGGAGTTATACTCACCAGGAACAAAATATAAACGCCAAGGCATATCCACAGTGATCTACTTCGTCTAGTCATACCCTACCTTCCTATAGTTACCACTCACTTAATCCACTAGTAAATTGATGCAGTGATTAGGTTAAGGCTCTCATAACCCAATCATTTCACTACTGAACTTTATTGCATTTTTTCATAGATGAATTTTGGGGGGATCTTCACATTTAAGAGATTACACACACAATAATGGAAAAATAAATGATTATTGTTTTAAAACACAACGAATGAGGTGACAGTCACCTAGCAGTCATCAGTATAGGCCTCAAAATGAAATCTACCTTTCTGAAACATTTTTCTTGGTGAAAATTTTAGATCGAATAACTTCTTGCACAGGTGGTAAGTGTTGGAGTAGATCCACTCCAGTATCATCAATCACTATATACTCTTCACCACTAAGCTATAGAGTATAAAGAAAGGGGCATATTGCAGTGTGTTATTTGGAAACAGGTGGAGAAAGTTACAGGGATATATACTTGGGGATGATGGGTTAAAGGAGTGTAGTTTGCGTAATAATGTCCCCCAAAGTTGCCCATGTCCTAATCCCTAAAACTTGTGACTGACTGTATTGCATGGCAAAGGACATTGAAGTAAGATTGCAGATGGAATTACATGAACTTGATAGTTTAAATCAACAGAAATTTATTGTCTCATGGTTCTGGAGGCCGGAAGTCTGAAAGCAATTTCACTGGGCTGAAACTAAGGTGTTGGCATCCTGTGCTTCCTCCCAAGATACTGGGGAAAATCTGCTCCCTTGCCTCTTCCAGGTTCTGGTGGCCATCCGCATTCTTTGGTTTGTAGCCATGTCACTTCAATCTCTTCCTCCATGATCACAGTGCCTTCTCCTCTTCTGTGTATATAATCTCCTAGACTTGTCAATAAGGACACTTGTGGTCACATTTAGGGCCTACACTGATAATCCAGATTCTCACTTAAAGAATCTTTATGTAATCAGATCATCAAAGTCCCTTTTCTTTCCCCCATGTAAGATATTAGGTTTCAAGGATTAGGATGTGGATGTCTTTTGAGGGTCATTATTTAGCCTACTACAACTGCTCATCTAAGGACATTGAGAGGGGGAGAGTGTCCTGGATTATCTAGATGAGCCCAAGTAATCATCAGGGCCCTTACAATGAAAAAGTGGGGTGGGGAAGAAAAGAACAAGAGGGAAGTGTGACTATAGAAAAAAGGCACAGAGAGATACAGTGAAGATGAAGGAGGGGGCCATGAGCCAAGGAATATGAACGGCCTTTAGAAGCTGGAATAGATGAAGAAATGGTTCCCCTTAGAGCCTCCAGAAAGGAATGGAGACATCACTATAGTTAAACTTCTTGATTTTGGCTCAGTGAAACTCAGGTTGTACTTCTAACTGAACTGTATGATAATAAATTTGCATTGTTTTAAGTCACTAAATTGATGCAATTTGTCATTAGGAAGTCAGATGCTCTATTTCGATGCTGACCTTTGTTGAACCAACTTGTTTTTTACCAGTTACCATACTAATTTCTTTACAAATTATTTCTTGTAATTTTCAGAGAAACAGCAAATCTTTTCAAGTATTATCTCCACTTAATAGCTATAAATAGTCAGATTTACTTGCTTAAAGACAAACAGCTCCATAGTGGAAGCAGGATTAAACACAGATGAGCTGACCCTTAAGCCTTCATTCTTGACACCTCCATCAGTTGCCAGACACATGCAATAAAGAACCCCTACAGAAGTAGTCACTTAGACGTGTTCTTCTCAACCAAGGTTCAAGAACAGACCAAATGAAGATGCCCATGTTGATGATAAGGATCTACCAGAGCTAGATATAGGATATATTTTGTAAATTTCCTGTCGTATTTAACTTAAAGAAGATTTACCTTTTTAAATTGTTATATCCTTTTACTAACAGTAATGGCAGAATAAAAAGAATTAAGTGAAAAAAAGAAACCAAAGGTTTAGCTATGAAGTAAGGGAGGGTTATATTTTTCTTTTAATTCGAGTTTGCTTTAGTTCCTCCTAAAATTTAGAAACTATTCTTAATTCAGGCATCTACAGACTTCTGGATTCTACTCTCTAATTTCTTATCAATGCATAATTGAGGCCCATCAAATGCCAATATGCCTGCAGAAATAAGCTCTAGGAAATTAATTTCATTTTCAGTGAAGTGCCACTTATTTGCCATTTTAGTTATGAATCTGCCTGCTTTATTCTGTACCATAACTGAGTTTTGTCCAATCACTTTTAATTATGAGATTGTTCTTGGGACCTGGTTTCCTTTGATAGCTGCTTTTCAGACCCAGGCTCTGGTCTCATTTACCTGAGCTCTGTCTTCAACACTAGGAACCCCTGAGGCCTGATGTTGGTTGGACACTGACTCCAATTATTTTCTGTGCAAATTGCTTGACCCTTCAGCTTTGATTCTCCCTTCACAAACTGAGGATATAATCACTTCTTCTCTTATCTCACAAGGCTCCTAAGGGAAACATTAAGGAGCTTTGAATATGAAAAACACTATATACCTGGGAAGGAGTGTTACGCACTCATCATTTGCCATCCAATTTCTAGATAATATCGGGTTCAACATTCCCCGGGGAAGCTAGTTAAGTCACAGTAATCCTTGGCCAGGTCTGTGGTCTCCTCCGCTGCTTTGGAGGTGCCCTCCAGCAGACAGCAAGCATCATCCTGTTCCCTCAGACAGAATTTTTTTTTCATGGCTGTTTGCAAGTGAGATCTTAGCAGAATTGCTGAGCCTCTGTTAAACTTTTCCTTTCACTTAACCTACTTGAAAAGAACCTTGATGCACATATTTGTCCACATCGTCACCCTTGAGGAGCACTGTGCAAATACCCTCCTATTGCTCTGGCCTGCTCAAGGAAAAGAAAACCAAGTAGTTTCCAGTGCAGTCTGAGTTTAGATGGAGAATGGATATTTTCAGGATTAAAGTAAACTGTCATTATAATTACAGTACTTAAGAAAACCTCGAACTGAACATCATCTTTTCCTCTTCTTACTACAGATAAGGACATCATCAGACCCAACAGGCCCCTTCTTACTGCAACTGGTCTTATCAATTCATGGCAAGTGACAGCATACCATTTCATGGACCTGGACCTTTCCCTCTCTTTCCATAAAGAGACATTGAGTGTGATGAGTAGGCATTTATTTATTTTCTCAGGTTCATAATCCTGTTCCAAATTAGTTGGATTATGTATAGGTAACTCTTCTTCCTTTTTTCCCCCTTCATCTACTCTACCTATTCTCAAAACCTCTTCTTGTCATTTTCAGGAAGGAAAATTTGGGGAGTGTTTCTCCTTAAGTTACATGAATATATCACATCATGAAGTCAGTGGGGTCCTGGATGAGAAAGGACCTCAGTTGACAGAGGAAGGAATTGAAACTCAGAGCTGTTCAATGATGTATTCAAACTTACAAATGAAATTAGAGACAGACCTGAAGCCAGAGCCTGGGTCTCCTGACTACTATTTTGGGGTTCCATTCATAGCACACCCAATAAAGAGTATTGCATCTAAGTCCCACCTGGAAAATAAATGGCAAGATTTCCTTTAGGCTGTGAAGGCCAGGGCTTTCTTCACTCTCTGCTTCTGTGAAAGTACAAATCAGTAGCATTTCTACATTCCCCCTTGACTACTGGTGGTGGTGAAAGACACAGGTGTCTAGCTTGAGGTTTCTTAGTGAACTGTTACATCTGAATCATTCACTTCCTATGGTAATTCTCACTTCCCATACTGGGGTAGTGTGGAGGTAAAACAAGACCACAGTCACAGTTGTAAAGCCATATCTTTCTCAACCCAGGACTGAACCACATTTGAGAATTCCAGCCCCCTCAAATTCTTCCCAAGATGTTTCAAGGGTTCATAGAAGTTGTTTCCCTGGAGCTCTGAGAACTAGTTTTTAAGCTTCATAGTCTTTGGGGTTTTCCATGTCTTGTGTGGATGAGGGGAAGAGTTTCTGTTGAAAGATGATGGTGCCAGCAATAAATCAATTAATTACTAATGAATTTATCTAATCAATAAACACAAGAGCCAATAATCTTTTCAATTGGAAGTGGGTGTAGTGCATCAGGCCATACCAGATCTGGCCTCCAGTAATAAGTTGGAGAACCCCACCTTCACCTTGATTTATAGTTACACAGGTAAAGGGGCCTGAATCAGGAGGGGCTTCTTCTTTGAGGAACGGGATGGGGTGGAGTTAGGGAAGCCATTTGCTTAGGGAATTAACATCTCCTCAGATGGTGAGCCACCCTATACAGGGCTACCCACTGCCCAGTGGTCTGGAAGAGTCTCTCATGACTCCAAGTTCCTGGGAGTCAGTTCTTGGGAGTCAGACCTCTGTGTCCCATGACTCAAGTCAAGTCTGATTCTGCTAGACATGGATGGCTCCCTACAATAGTTCTTATGTCTCTGGCGATTTTTATAACCCCTAAGAACTAACTAAAAATCAGATTTTTTTATGGCACTGCTCCTAGAAAATCTGAATTAGTAGGTTTGAGATCAAGTACAGGAATATATACATCTTTAATCACTCACATCAGTTTTATGATCACCAGGGTCCATGAACCTCCACCATAATTCTATAGGCCATTCTTTCAGCACTTTTCTAGGTAATGGAAATAAGCAAGGAAAAAACAGCATTCTGACCTCCCAGAGCCTCATCTCACCAAGGAAATAGAACTTTAATAAATGATTACATGTAACAAGTCAGCTGATGGCTGAAACAGTAAAAAAAGTGAAAAGGGGGCAATGCTGCTTTTTATACAGTGTGCTTGTGGTAGGTCTTTTCCAGTATGTGGCATTTGAACAGAGATTGAAGAAAATGGGGAAACAAAGCCATAAGAGCATGGTGTGGAAGAGTCTTTTAAACAGAGGGAGCAGCTAGATCAACAACTCTTGAGCTGGGAGTGAGGCTGTTGTTTTTCAGAACAGCAAGGAGTCCACATGCCTGGAGAGAATAGCCTGAGTAGGGAAGAGGAGTGTAGTTGTGTAGTGGGGAGAAGGGCTCCATATTTAGGTCATAGTTCAGTGTGCAGACTTAAGAAACAGGGTTTGATACATGCTTTAGAGGTATCACCCTGTTCAACTGAAAGTCAATTTAAAGATGGCAAAGCTAGAACACCTGTCAGTAACTCCAGGGCAGACATGATGGAGATTCATAACCAGGTGGTAGCAGTGGCCATGGTGTGGATATACTTTAGTGATGAAAATTGTGGAATTTCTGATGAATTGGATATGAGGAAGGACTAGAAGAGGAGTCAAGAGTGACTCTATGATTTCAAGATTGGACTGCACAACTTAAAAAGCAGTCACCACTTTGAAAGAAGGGAATATGGAAGGGAAGATTTGGAGAGACAAAGAAAGATAAAAATCTGATTTTGGACACAGAAGTTCAAAATAACTGTTAAATATTCAACTGGAAATATTAAACAGGCATTATGATATACAAATCAGGATTTCCAGGGAGATGTCTAAGCTAGATATATAAATTTGGGAGTCACTGTGGTAGGGCATGGTTGAAGACATAAAATAGATGTTATCACCTGTTCAGTAATAAGAAAGGAAGTCTACAGACTAAAGTCCTCTTATTCTCCAATGTTTGGAGGCTGATCAGAAGAGAAGGAGCAGAGCACAAATCTGAAAAGAGATGGCCAGAAAGAATCAACCATATTCTTCCTGTCTAGTTTTGCCTCACAGAGACATTGTGTCCTGCTACTGCTGATCTCCATACCTTGAAGTGCTCAAATCTCAATGGCAACATTGTTGCCTAGTGCTTCCAAGGAAGGGTAGGGCTCCTGCTCTTATTCTCATCATTTATGGCACTTATTGGAAAATCCTTAGGAAAGGATTTACAGCACAATGTGGAAGCCAGTCTGAGTCTATGAACAGAATGCATATATTTCAAGTATATTTCAGTTCTGAATTCTAGTATGAACACAATTTAGATTCAAGGACAGACACTGATCACACTGGGGAAACCTGAAACTCTAAATTAAAAAATTAACCATAAGATGCAATTCTTAAAATTATGGAAAAATCTGAGCTGTAGCACCATTGAAAATTTCAGACCACACCTTATCAAAAGATGGAAAGCTTACAGGGGGAGAGAGTAGAGTTTTCATACTCTATTGCTCTCTACAAGTATAAGGGAAACTTCTGCCAGGTGGTTTGTGACACAGTATTGGTCACAAACAATTAAAGCAATTTAATTAACGAAAACCCATTCCATTAGTGTTAATTAACTGTTGAAATGCATGTCATAGAAATGGACTATACAAGTACATATAACTTATTAAAGAGTGGCTCCTTTTATAATTTTTCCTCATTCTGGACACTAGAATTGTGATTTTGAAAGTCCAGTATGGTCTGCTGTAGAGTGGAATCTTTAGTGATAAAACCTAGAAAGGGTCTTTAATTAAGAAGTTTCGGAAGAGCACTAAGAAGTGACAGAATCCTCATTTGATGATGATGATTGTAGTTTGTGTGTTCTTATGTAAACAGTTCTTACATTCTACTCTAAATAGTGCTCAAGTAGCAAGTAGTAAAAATTCATCAGCATGGATATGGGATAGTCTGATTTGTAGTAGAGCCAGATTCTCTGATATGCATCCCTTGCGATTCTCATTCAACAGTCTCTGATTCTGATTGACCTACAAGATTTGATTCTCTATTTAGAGATCTTATTGTCAACTCCTGAGAAGTGTAAACCTTTGCTTGTTAAGTCCAAGAGGGAATAATGCTTCAATTCTCTCTATTTAACAGAGACTTCCATTTTATTTGAAGTCTCTCTGAAGGCCAGATTCTTTCAGTAGACTCAGTTATCTGTTTTATGGGGTCCTCGGCAAACCTTGAGAAAGGAGGGTTAAACAGTCAGTCTGATGAGAAGCTCTTCTAACTTGTAATAAGAACTAAACATAGATTCTTCAGCTATTTCATGTGTCACTATATTAAATATTTGTCAATCCATTTCCAGTATCACAATGGTTTATATCATGACCATTGCAAGCCTGAGTGGTAGATGAGTTGAGAGAAACTGACAATAGAGGCTCTTCAAGTAGCATGCTGCACTGGAATGGGCATTCATTTTTCACATCGCTTTTAGTGTTTCTTATTGCAATGGACAGCAGCACCATGATCCACCCAGTAATTGCAGCCAGACTCCGTGTCTCTTTTGACCTCTTTGTCCACATCCCACTAGTGGACAAATACTCCTACTGTCTCTTAATTTACTTTATCTTGTTTCTGGATGGAATTATTCTACTCAGACTTATGATTTACTACTTGAATGATTGCAAGAGCCTCATGTTGGTGCTTTTTAGATCCTGTCTCACTCTATGAAATCCATACTGATAGCTCAAATAAGTTTTTCCAAACAAAGCAAAACAAAGCTGGAATATCTTACATTTGCTCCAAAACTTTCTAAGGTTGCCTCAAAATACAACAGTGTAATTCTAATTGTGGACTCGGTTGCCCCAAAATGCCATAGTATGTCTCTAGTCATGGGTGTTAGACCTACTTCATCAGAATCACTGTTGAAGATGTACATTCTAAAATCTACAATTTTCTTTTAAAACATGCTTCCTATGTACTCAGAATTGTTAAAAAATGGGAACCTGAGTGATCTCTCAATGTTCACAGTACATCTGGCACCCTGCTTATGTCTGCAGCACTATCTTGCACCAGACAATACCACCCATGCTACACTTTATTCATAATGAATCATACATGGTTCTGGAAACATGTGCATTGGCCAGAGAAAAGTCTTCATTTAGGTCCAGTGGCTGTCTGCCTCTGCTGGGTCACTCAATTTTTTAGGATTTTATCAGCTTCAATGTGTTAGAACCAGTTTAGTTGGATTGAAACCTAGGTCTCAATATTGTTGCTTTGCTAATAATCAGATAGATATTAACTTTTCCTTCTGCAAGAGTGATCCATAAAGGCAAAATATCCTTGACTCCAGAATTTCACTTCCAATTCAGTAGTCACTTACCACATGTACACTAGAAATGTGGCATGTCTGAAGAGCAATGTGTTTTAGTGTTTTGGGGAATTGGCACAAATTGAATTTTGGGGAAATTGGCACAAAAACATATCTCACTACTAATTTAAAAATATGAGTTATTCATATCAAAATGAGAATATTATGGATATATTGGCTTAAGCCAAATGCATTTTTAAAGTTTATTTTATCTGCGAATTTGTTTACTTTCTGAATATAGCTACTAAAATTTAAATTATATTTGTCACTTGCATTGTATCTCTATCTGACAGCATTGCTTTAGTCTAAGATTGCTTTTTTAAGATTGAACATAAGTGTACCCTATTTATGCCCAGAAATTCAGCTCCTAGGTATACACATACAATAAGGCCTATATATATTCAATAAAATCCATTTCCTTGAATATTCACAGCAGTACTGTGCTTAATAGTAAAAGACAGGCCTGCAGCTTTTCTTGGTGTGTCTTGGTATCTCTATAATCTCCAATAGCCAAAGTCAAGTGATATATCTTTGTTGAATGAATGAGTTAATTAATGAGTGAACAATGCATGACAACCTACCTCTGTGGATTGGGGACAAAAAGATGGACTTTAGAAACTGAGGATTTTTGTGCTTTGAGAAGATCCTCCAGAATGTATATACTCCAGAAACAGGGAATAATTACTTACTGAAAGCATGAAGAGATTCCTTTCCTTTAGTGACATGCAGATTTTCTATCCCCAATATACCTTTACTTTTTTTCATTTTTTTTCTTATTATAAACAATCTCCCTGCACATAAACCTTGACCTACTTGTGGAGTATCTTCTTAGGGTGAATTCTTAAGTTTGGGCTTTCTGGAGTAAAAGGTAATGCACAAAAAAAAAAAAAAAAAAAAAAGGTAATGCACTGTTTACATTTTGGAACCTGTTTTCAATCAGAAGTGTGCCTTTGTGATTATGTCAGCACCTAATGCACAGGGCAGAGCGCTCCCCACCAGGGAAGCTGGCGCCCCTGGTAGAGTGCTGCACAGCAGCTCAGCACTAACCGGTCCTGACCACCTTCTCTACATTCATATCCTGTGGTGGAAGGGCGAGTCGACCAGCCAGAAAATGCACAGTGGTTGTGTTTGGGAAAGTCCCAAATTTCTGAACTGCTGATATAATAACACCAATTTATGAAGAAACTTCACAGAGTTTTGACATAAGAATAAAAATTACTGAAGAACCCTTATCAAAAAGTTATATCAAACCTGCTCAAACTGAGATGAAAGGATGGAGTTGGCCAGAACAGCTCTCCCCCAGAGCCAGACAGTCCTGTGGCTCCCAGTCTCTCCCACTGAGCTCCCACTGGCAGCCCAAAGTCCAAACCAAGTCCATATGCCTTACACACTTGCTTCTCAGTAGGAGCTTCCAGAAGACTGCAGAGGAAATGTGTTGTTTTATTCCAGTCCTCTCTCCTGTGAAATTCTTTAAACTTTGTGAACCCAATTGGGACTGTCATACCCCTGAATACAGAGGTAGATGTGTAACTCATAGTGGTGATTGGATCAGTAATGGGCAAGGAGAATTCCTCTTGTAGAAGAACTCAAGTTCCTTTCAAGTTGTGAGAGAATGTAAGGAGAGAATGAAGATAGACCTCAGAACAACATTGAAACAAGCAGTTGAGAGAGGAGAGAGGGAGAAAGATAAAAGGAGAAACACCCTGATGGTATTAAGTCCCTGGACCCAGGTAATCTTGAGGTCCGGGTCTAGTATTCTGTTTAGAAAATGGCATGACGGGCTGACATTAGCCAGTTCCTTGACCCTTAAAGCATGAGAGGCTGGTGAAGTCCAATATAAACTGACCTTCCTAGGTTCAAGGTTGGCCTCATTTTGTGAAACGCACCTTCTCACCCACCACCTTGAAGTGTACTTGACTTTTCTCAGCCTCCTGAAATCACCAAATTTGTGTTACCTTAAGTCCTTTGCACCAGCCATTCCCACTCTTGGAAATGCTTCTTTATTGCCTCCTGGCCTTGCCTGGCTGGCTCCTGCACTCCCTACCCACCATTCAGAACTTGGTCACTTCCAAAGGGACCACCTGATCACCCACTTTAAAATAGCTGCCCCTTGACTATGTATCACATCATGTTTTCAATTGCATGGCATTCATCAAAACCTGAGAGTGTTCACTCATTTATTTGTTGGTCAGTTCATATATTGCCTGATTTTACAGGCATGACCACAAGCTCCTGGAGAACAACTTCTGGCACAAAATGAGCACTAAGGGTATGGGTTGAATGAAAGTATAACAATAATAACAAACATTACCAGTGTTTATTTTGGCCTATTTGTACCAGATGCTGTATGGGTTGTCTTTCTTTCTTATTTTTTGGTTAACAAACAAAATCTCCACAATGGCCCTATATGAGACTAATACGTTTATTATCCCCATTCGACAGGTGATGAAACTATGGCATAGGAAAGTTGAAACCCTCATAGACCAATGCCTTGGGCAAAATAGAACTTTGAATACTTGATGTACCAATCAAAATAGGAGGAAAATAAGTGGATAAAGGAAAGGATGGGAAATCAGGGAGAGCCACGGCTGCTCTGAATATTAGAAAAATAGGGATGAGCTCTAATAAGAAAGAATGTAAAGAGGAGAGAAAATGGAAATGGAGCATGTGTCCATTCCCTAGGGTTGCCATAACAAAATATCAGAGGACAAATGGCCTAAGCAGTAGAAATTTATTTTGTCAAGTTCTGGAGGCTAGAAGTCTAAGTTTAGTTTCTTCTGAGACCCTTTTCCTTGACTTGCAGATGTTTTCCTTCTCATAGTATCCTCACAGGGTCACCCCTCAGTTTGTATTGTCTGTGTCGTAGACTTCTTATAGGGCCACCATTCATACTGGATTAGGTTCCAAATCTATATCCTCATTTTACTTTAATTGCTCATAATAAGGAGAAATAAGAAGTGTATAAAAATGAGTAAAGGTAAATTAATGGATCTGAGGATAGAGGTAAAGGGAAATTTCCTCTCTGCTGGCTGTAGATTTTCTAAAATATACAGATAAAGACAGACTAATCAGAACAAAGACATACAAATTTATTATATGTGTGGAGGCAATCACAGAGTGTAATAACCCGCATGATTCATGAGCTTATGTAACCCTTTTTCCATAGAAGAAAGGGGAATGTGTTCAGTTTTTAGGGGAATTATAAATGATTTTCAGGGAACTCAGTGAATTTGGAGAACACACAGAGAACTGGGATAAAGGCTACTAGGGCCACTGAACAGACTATGCATTGTGTATGATTTTCCAAGGGACTGAACTAAAAGACACTGGTGTTTGACAAGTGTGTGCAGGTGAGTGACAGACTTCAGTCTTTTTGAATATGACATGAGTCAAGTCTTCTCTGGTTGATGAAATTTCAGTAAGAAAACTGAAGGCAACTGTGTTGCTTTTTTGGCTGACTGGTCAAATGTCTAAGGGAACTTGGCAGAAAGCCTTTCCTTGGGCTGGGATGAAGAGAAGCAGGGAGGGTAGGAGGAAATTTGACTCAGTAAATTCTAAGGTCTCTCCTCATGTCAAAGCACCAAGCTCTGGGTATCATTTTCTGAGCCCCAACATAAAAAATCTGGAGTATAAAGTATAATAGAAAGTATTGCATAACTTTATTGTATAAAAAGCAGTGAAAAAAAAAGAAGTCAACAAAGAAATAAAACAACTTAAATATACTCCAGGAGTAAAAAGAATATTTGAACAAAGAGAAAAATTGAAATGCAACACATAAAAGATTGACACAAGTGGAAAAAAGATTAGGGATGATGACATAAAAATGGCTAAAGAGAAGAAGAATGAAAAAGAGAAAAACAGGAACTCAGTTCTACAAAGAGGCACTGCATTTCACTTTTGTTTTATTTTGGAAAATGACCTATCATTTTGTAAGGTGGAATCGTGAAGTACATGATTTCTCTGACTAAAGGTTTTACTGATTTGAAATATTATAAGAAGGCAGTGCTGATATTGGAAATATCATGGAGATAGAGGCAGGAATACTTTCCTATATGACAGTACTGATCCGTGTCATAAGAGAAAGTGTATCAGCAGCCTTTTATAAAGCTTCAGGGGGCTTTAAAAAGCAAAGAAATTGAGATTGAGTTAGCTGGAATCCGACAGCAGGTTTAACAAGAGATACTGTTCTGCTACAACTCTCACCAAGGGAGTTCAATTTCAACAGTGCTAATCTTTCCACAGTGGTGTAAGTTTAAATTTTGTGCCCCTAAGGAAAAATTTCCAAAGTAATTCCCATTGAACTTGCCTCCCAGAAGTCTCTGCTTCCTGCACTCTCCAGGTACCACCTGAGCCTCTCCAGGGGTGACTGTCTCTCTCTCCCCCTGGTGAAGACTTATCCATGTCACATTTCAGATGCCAAATTCTCTATTCCAGTATGATTAAAGTTTCCATTGTTTTATAAAACGTTTGATGAGAAATATTAAGGCAAAAAGTATTTTTCACTTTAATTTTGTTCACTTATTATCTGTCTTCTGTTATTGCAAATTGATATAATGTTTTCAAATATGATTTTTTCCTTTATTGTGGCTATATTGAAACACATGAATATAATAATTACTATTTTATTTTCTCTGTAATTATACGTATTTTCCTTGTTTGTGCATCGAAAAGTAGAATAGCAAGTAAACAGTCTTTGAATATGGCAATGATAATTTATTGTGTAACTTTCACTTATTCCAAAGTGAGGCTTGGTCTGTCCTAATTGTAACTAAGGTTAGAATTTAAAATGTTATGTATTTCTTGTATATAACAATGTTTCTTTAACTGAGGGACTCTAAATCACCTGAGTCATTTGGAATTCTCTGGAAAAACAAATAAACAAACTATATTTCAAGGATATATTCCATGTCTATTGAACCCAAATATGAGGAATTGGTCAAATGAAATTTCATTCAACAAGCTGCTCAGATGACTAAATTTTGAGAATTACTGATAAACATTTTAAATACTGGAACTAGAGTTGTGTTCAAATAAATCAACCTTATCTGTCATCACATATTTTATATTCTTTGTCATATATGTGAATTACATATATCAAATTATTTTTGTCTCCTTAAAATTTCCTTGAAGTGCATTTCAACTTTAAATTTCTCCACTTGTTTCATGAACATGTGAAAATTTGTTTTGTTGTTTTGCTTTGTTTCTTTAGACTTTACCATAACAAGGTAATGTCAATTTAATGAACCTAAAGCACATTACACATACAAGCAAAAGCAGAACAGATTCTCCATGTCTTCCTGTGGCCTTGTCTGAAATAGGCTATTTTGCACAGCAGTTTGCACTGTCAGTTGGGGGAACTTGGAAAAGTGGTGGAATGAGACAGACATTATTACCCTATGTACATGTCTGATTACATGAATGGTATGAATGTACATCATGCGCAATCATAGAAATGAAAATTTTTACCCCATTTGTGCACAATGAATCAAAATGAAGTCTGTAAAAAATTTTTTAAAAATGAAAAAAAAAATAAAAAAACAAAATCTCTCAATCTAGAAATCTTTTCCATACAGGCAGTGGAAGACAAAAACCAAACCAAACACTCTTTTTTTTATTAATTTTTTTACTTGTTCTAATTAGTTATACATGACAGTATATATGCACAAAACAAAACACTTTTATTGTCAAATTAGCATTAAGCCACATTTTGAGGCTAATCATTGACAATCAGTTAATAGTCTGTAAACCAAAAAAAAAAAAAAATCTTACCCAAGAAGACAGAACCCATTGCATACATGCTTTTGAGATAAACAGTCACTGGTCCTCAAATAAGAGGACTATCAGCACCATTTGTCACACCTAATTTATCCTTGCATATGCCAACCAATTATCCTCATCCAGAGGAAAACACACTTCCCATAGGTTAATGACAGGAGGGGAAGTAGATTAGCAACTTGGAGCGAGGCACCCACTGAAATTGGGCTCCTACCCTCCCAGACAGAGTGGCAGATAGAGATGCTATATCCCTTGATGTTTACATTTCAAAGAGATGGTTCCTGAGTCCTTGAAAAAGTCATTCTGACTCTTAAAGCTAACAAAAAAGGCACATGTAGCTTTCAAAGGGATTTATATATATTTCAAAGAGAAGAGAAACAATTGTAAGTTTTCTCAGTGAAAGAGAAAGGGAACAGCATTCTCTTTTCCCATCTTCAACAGGGAGAATCAAGTGTCTTATTTTTAATTTGAACTTGCTTACAACCACTGTGCTTAAAAGTTAATTCTTAATTCAGATGCATGGAACTGATCCACTGATAAAAGATTTTGGGGTGCCTTGTACATGTGTCCATTTTCTTTGATCAAGGATCTGCATGTATAGGAGAGCTGGGCGGTTGGTCAACTGTCATCCATTTGTAGTGTTAAGCCTGGCTGGCACTCAAGGGAACAATTTTGTAAACTTGTATCCCAATTCTATCATATTACCGACTGAGGCAACTCACCATGGAATTGTTCAGTGAATTCCTGACTGTTCGTCATGTATTTCACACACAACCTGGACTAAAACTTTGATTTTAAGAATGTGTGTTCGATACCAAAGTAGCCACAAATATTTTCTAGGACATTCTATTGAAAAAGGAGCTCCCCAAAACTTCCATTTTATTTAAAGGGTGCTCATCACGACATACCTGGGCCATCTGGACCTCATTCCTGGTTACACATAAATTGTTTATCCTGTAGGAAGAATTAATTGTGCCAGTGTTTTTCCTTTGACTTTCTGCATAGATAGGCATCACATCACTTTCTCTTTGCCAATTTCTGTCTCCATGAAAAATGAGCAATGTGTTCTGGCAGGGGCCAGAGGGGAACCATTGATTTAGCAAATGGCAGTGGAATAAGGTGGGGCCACGTTAGACTCAAGATATTTACTCTTACAGGGTTGGTTCCCAAGGAGTTAGAGAGATAGTACTTGGGTTTCAGTCAAAGAAAAGAATAACACAGCTGCCCTCAGCAAGGGGGAATACCAGCATAATGGATTGGCAATGGAATCTGTTTAAACCAATATAAATATAATAGCCACCCACTGAGAGGCAATTTACATGCACCAGGCCAGGCTTACAGTGATGTACTTGGCCAGGGTTATCCACCAACAAGCATTTTATGAAGCTTGAAATTAGGAAAATGGGAGAAGAAGGAAAGTCAGGGGCGTGAGGTTGGCCATTAAAAAATGGCACACGAGAATCACCCACTTCTTTGTGTACCACATAAGGAGTGGCATCTGTCTGGCTCCTTTTTAAATAAGTAATATTTTTTGAAGTGACAATGTGGCCTTGATTTAAATTCATGTCCTAAATGGCTAAATGATTCTCTGTGTATTACTTTAAGAGCCAGGCAAGAAAAGTGGTTGGGACTTGGGCTCTGGAGCCTGGCTCTCTGGCTACCATTCCACCTCCTTCTCAGAATGGTGGTGTGACTTGGGCAAATTTCCTAAGCTCTCTGAGTCTTGCTTTCCTCATCTATAAAATGGACAACAATAATAATTTCCTCTTCTGGGAATTAAAGAAGATAGAATGTGAGTATTCAAAGAGATATCCAAAGCATTTTGATCATGCCAAATTTTCGCGTACTCATTATAGGTAACTATCCTTATCATCAGAGGCATCTAGGACCTCTATCTGTTCCTCCTAAGATATTTATGTTTAGTCATTTCTAATTTATAGCTGAGTGCTAATGCCTAAGGAAAATTCTCTTTACGAAGCAGTCATAAGCCTGACAGGGGCAGCATACTCCTATAATCCCAGTGGCTCAGGAGGCTGAGGCAGGAGAATTTTGAGTTCAAAGCCAGCTTCAGCAATGGTGAGGTGCCAAGAAATTCATTGAGACCCTGTCTCTAAATAAAATACAAAATAGGGCTGAGGATATGGCTCAGTGGTTGAGTGCCTCTGAGTTTAATTCCTGGTACCTCTCCCCACAGCCCCCCCAAAAAGCAGTAGTCATATTATGATCATGAGTGATGACATAGAAGTTTCTAAAAGTTTTAAATACTCACCATAGCCGTTCTGTGTGTGGATCTACATGATGTATGAAATGGAAAGGAAATATATCTCACTAAACCTAAGAATTGCTTTACTTAAACTACTAGTCAGCTAGTAAGTCAATAATGTCCAAAGAGAAATAAGTATATTATATATTTATAACCTCCATCAGTGATTATATATGAGAGAAAATAGTGAGATGATCCATAGAAACTTGCTCTTTCCATAGATTTAGGTGGTACATATTTGTGGTTCATGTCTTGCTTCTTAGGATGAAGCACAGCAGATAACATTGTTGTCTGCAGCAGTTCATGCAATAAAACTCAAGAGTATTGTACACATATTTTTTAAAAAATGACAGAGTACCATAGATTCAAGTAGTTCACCTTTTATAAGTTTTATTTTTCATATTCATAATAAAACTTATGTTACTCAGCATGTTATTAACATGGAATTCCTAGAAAACATATTTCTAATGTCTCTCAAAAATACATTTTCATTTGGTAAACCAATTGATGGTACTTTGGGTTTGGAGCAGTTCGGTTGTTTAAGAAGCTATTTTGGGATGGGGTGAACTAGAGCTTAAGTAACACTCCTTCATTCACCTGTGTTCAGGAAACACCTTTGTAGAGTTTAATGTGCACTTCACACTCAGCATCATTTTAGAAAGAATCACTAATTAATTAAACAAACAAACAAAAAACTTCCTTGATGCCACTTGTTCTTCATCTTTGCGTAGATGTGGTATGCAACTGAGAAGGAAATTTAATGTGTGTTAAATACCACCCTTACTGACATGAATTGATTTCCAGTTAATGGATATTTGTGACTAAAAAGCATTCTTCATTCTGTGGATGCAAAAACTATCTATTATTAAGAGCAGCACCCTTATCATTCTTTAGATAGAGCAAGCATCTTATATTTCTAGAGATGGAAGGCAACATTGAGATGCTTGCTGTGGTTTGGATTTGAGATTTCCTCATGCTGAAGGCTTGGTCCCCAGTGCAGAAGTCTCCAGAGGTGGGATATTTGGGAACTGATTAGGTCATGAGGACTCTGATCCCATAAATGCTTTAATCCATTGATGGATTAATAATCTGATAACATTAGTGGGAAATGGTGGAAACTAGGAACTGGGGACTAGATGGAGGAAGTGGGTCACTGGAACATGCCCTGGAAAGGTATTTCTTGTGTCTGGTTCTTTCCTTTCTCCTTCTCTGCTTCCTGTCTGTCATGAGCTGAGCAGGTTTTCTCCACCATATCCTTCCACCATGATGTTCTACCTCACCTCAGACCCAAAGCATGGAGCCATCTGACCATGGATTAGAATTTCTGCATCCATGAGACTACAACAACAAGCAAACCCCCTTCCTCCTTTTAAGTGGATTATGTCAGGTATTTTGGTCATAGCAAAGCAAAACTGACTAATATTATGCTCCAAGGCCACATAAAGGTCAAGGGTATATTTTTTTTAAAAATTATGTTCAACGCTGTGTGTGTGTGTGTGTGTGTGTGTGTGATCTTATACATTTCAGAGCTGTTTATGAAAAATGTTTCTTTACAAAACTCCGTTAATCAATTTGTAGCATCAGGCAGTTGGTTCACTTTTTCACCACAGGAATCTTAGACACTGTGTGAAGTTCTTTGTTCATAAACCATAGCTACGTATGTTTCTAGAAGAGATTTATTACCAAGTTTTCATTTCAGCATTATAATCAACTGAAAGGATTCCCCTCTGAAAATACAAGGGGGTGGGGCAGGTAAGGGAAATTGGATTGTTCCATTCCTGAGACTTAGAAGTCTTTGTTCTGTAGAGATGATGAGTTGGTAACCTCTTTTTAAAAAACATATTTACTTATTTTAACTCTACAATCTGAAGACAAGAAAAGCAATCTTTTTTTTCTCTAATGTTGAATTGAGGTATATTATGCTAAAATACTTAGAGGACATAAATGAATATTAAAGTACTTTCAAGTAACTAAGTTGAGAAGATCATAGCGATTCTAATTTTTTATTATTTTAGGGACAAAACAATGAAAATGACGTCTTAGTTGCAAAATAAATTTCTGACCAAGCAAATTATTATTATTATTTTTATTGTGTGGTCCTAGGGATGAACCCAGAGCCTTGCACATGCTACTCAAGAACTGTACTACTGAGCTGCACCTCTGGCCCCAGCCAAAATATTAATTATTATAATGTTATCATAAATTTGAAGATATTGTGAGCAGATTCATTTGCTTTTTAGCTTATATAGGTAAATTCCATTGCATTCTTTGCATGTCTGGTTTCCTCTTTATTTACTAAATTCCATGCTATCTTACTCACTAGCATAGATATTTGTTTAGGTTAATAATCTGGATAGCAGTTTGAGCTCTATGTCAATACATTATAAAATTCTAGGTTTGGACATAATTCATGCAGAACTTTACCCAGAATCCTTTTGCAGACATTTGTAGACAGGTATAATTCTTATTTTAAAGCCAGAATGATCTTGGCTTCAGAAATAAAGAGGTTAAAAGTGGTCCAGATGTGACAGACTACACTATTTACCATCACCTTGATAACTGACAAATGATTGACAGCATTACTTGACAATGACATGATTTCCCTAATGTGTTGATAAGAACTGAAAGGGGTAATTTTGAATAAAAAAGACTCTGTGGGTTTCTAATATCTGCATGATAGAACTAATCAGAAAATCCTGTTACTGCAACTTTGCAAGAAAATTCACAAAATACTAGAGTGAGGAACCATTGACTTTCAGGATGAGTTTTAAATTATTCTATCTTTATGTTTTTACTCTGTATACTTTATATTTCACTTTTTAATCTGAAAAATAATTATAGTCCTAAAATTAGCCAACATAAAAAAGTAAAATGAACACATATTTTTCAGAAAGCAAGAAGACTAAGCACATGTCAACAGACCTTTGCTACAAGTGAATTACTATGGCTATCCACTTAAAATGGCTCTAAGTTTCCTAGCAGGAGAGGCAAAAAGATAAACACCTTGGTTTATACATTTTTTTTCTTGTATCACTAAAGAAAATAAACACATTCATCTACAAACTTCTTCAATGAACCAAACTTCAGAAGAAATTTATCATGTGGTTCCTTAAGAGGCACTGAATAACACAACAGAGAATGTCTGTAAGAAACAAAAATACTGTTCAAATGGACATTTCTGGTATTGATTCCGTTTACAGCCTGGGAACATAACATTAAATTGCACTCAGTGAAGGCCTTCTGCAGGGGATAAGAGGAAACAGCCAAGATATTCCACTTTCTGATGATGAAACTTGATAGTGTGGATAGAGCCCAGAGACCAGACAGGATAGTTAACATGCCCATTAAATTGCCTCCAACATCACGTGTCTTAAGAGAACCTTTGGTCTGTGTTGGGTGGCAGTTAACTCATGACTGAATTCTCAAGGGTTCCTATGGTGCAGATAGTCTGTGTTTGCTAAAGTGTGGAACTTGCAGTTAAGATGGAAAAGTGGTTACTGAATTGAGAAAGTTTAAGAGAGAAACTTATATTCTTGCTCAGACAGAAGGTCAACGGATTCATCTTCAGTTGTAGGAACAAGGTTACCTAAAAGTGGTGGCAATCTTTTTCATAAAGAGAAGTGCTTTATCTTGTAAAGCATTTCAGAGTACTTGGTCAAACCTCTGTGCTCAGTGCTGCATTGCAAAGATGAGAGACTTCAGGATGAAAATGTTTATGGCAAAGTGTTCTCAAAGACTCTCTAGACCATTGGGCTGGAGGAGTCTTTGCATGATCCTTGTAAGATATCTGTACTTAAGTAAATTATTCACATAAGTGGGATGTGAAAGCAATTTTAGATTTTATACCAGGATGGTGAGAATTGAAGTTTCCTGGATAAAAGGCCAGTATCTTTAGAATCAGAGAAACTGAATAGTGGTGCTCCCTCTCCTTAGTTTTCTCATTGTGTACAATTTCACCTCTCTAAACTTCAGCTTCCTCTTATGAAAAATGCATACAGAATTGATTTGAGCTGGAAATGAAGAAACATATATAGAGGTTGCCCATATTCAATTATTACTATTTCCCACATTCATGTCTCATTTGGCAGGTACAAGTTAACTTGATTCAAACTCTCTGGACATAAAAGCTAAGAAAATAAACAATATCAGCATAACCATTTCCTTGTACTCCCCCTTGTACTCCTCCCAGGTTCTAGTTGTGGAACTGAAAGATTTATACAACTGTGTGTTATTTTTTATCATATGGCATATCCTGAAATCATCAAAGTGGACATTTTTCAAAATGTGAATCTTTTATCAATCACTTATCTCAGAATCACTGAATTTATTTGGCAGTTACCTTGTACCCAAATCTGACCTACTGATTTAAAATCTCTGGGTACTTGGAATCTGCTTCTTTAAAAAAGGGCCCAGTGGTAACTCAAATGTACACTAGAGTTTGGGGATATCTATAGTTGACTATGAAAAGTTTTAGTCCAAATTACTCTGCTTCTATAGGATGTCTTTAATAATCGTAATCCTTTCCTCACTATTATCATAACAATCCACATCCCATAATATAGTGGGGACTATTATCAGGACACAAGAGTATTATGTCATCTTTAACTAGATGTGAAATACAATCTGTAAGACTTTATTTTCCAAATATTTCACACAAGATTACATACTCCACTGAATATACCTTTTTCAGCATGTTGTTGGCCCTCCTCTATCAAGAGATGAGGTCCATGTGCCTTTCCTTCAAATCTGAGTGGGTTTACAGCAGAAATGATACTGTGTGATCTCTGAGGCAAAGTCACAAAAGACCTTTTTTCCAGGTCTTCCTCTTAGAATGCTTGCCTCTAGAATTCAACCATCATTCTATGAGGAAGTCACATAGCATCTTGGGAAGACCTTGTTTCATTGTTCCCAAAGTCCCAAACTTTCAGTTGACCTCTAAATAAATGAGCTTTATTTGTTTCTTGCCCACAACCTTTGAGTCACCCAGCTGTTGCTAAGTGAAGTAGAGATTTGTGAGATAAATATATTAAATTTCAGATGTGTCAACACAAAAAAATAGGAGTTTTCATTACTTTGTTCCCCTTCTATGATTTGGGATGGCTTTTCATACATCAGTAGATATGAAAATAACCTAAATTATAGGTGATTATTTATATGAATTCTAACTGGTGATGATATCTTTCTCTTCTGGATATCTGATGTGTTCTGATCTATATTCCATTCATTCACTCAATATGTGAAGTACGCATTCTAAGTTCTGAATTTCATCTAGCCTGGGATGCTTTGATCCAACTCTTCCCTTCCTATCCCCTATCAATGCAGTGTGCAAATGACAGATCATATGGCACCTCCATAGTCAATAAATGAAATTGATTGAATATATACTCCACTCAGGGAGAGGAATTACTAAATTGGGTGTAACAAAGGGAATGGAATTTAGTACCATGTCAAAGATGAGGGAAGGATGTTGAAGAATTAAAAAGGTAGTATCTAAGTGAATGAGAGAGAAACATAAGATAAATTAATGTGAACAGTTTGTCTGAGTGCCACTGAAATCAGTTGCATTCTCTTTTTAAGTCTTCTAAATGGAGTGTTATTCTAAGGTTGGAGAAAACCAAAACTGCCTTTTAGGATCTCACTTTTCCAGTGGATAAGATATAGACAGACATATACATATATCAAAGAGAGTTCATATTTATTGATGTCATAAGATATATAAGAATATGGGGAAGAAGAATTTATGCCAAAAATGTAGATCAGAATTTGGATTTTTGACAAGAAGGATATGTTGTGAAAAGGGAAGGATATATCATTGAACATAGTTCCAACTTGAGAAACACAGGAAAGCCAGTGAATGAAGATAATGCTTTTGGAATATTTATTGTTATTATGACCTGGAATGGGTTAGTTGGTTAAGAGCAGGTAGAATTCTAGGAAGAGTTAAAGGTGTTTACTGATTTGAACAAATAGATTGTTTTACGCGAAAAAGTCAAAGGATTAGAAAACGAGGAGGAAATGGAATTTGTTCTACTGATGATAGCCAAGACAATCATGTGAAATGTCCATCAGAACGTGTGGAGTCAAGGCATTATTTTAAGACTGTTGCAATCGTTAAATGAATAAGAGCCCAGTTTAGGACTATGGCCAGGAGAGGAATGCAAAGAATAAAATTGTGGGCAGCAAGGGATTAGAGAGAGCATAATATGTGGAGAAGGTGTTAAGGAGGTAGAACCAATGGGATAAGATTGAGGTGAGCCAGAATTCAGTCTGTGGGAAAAGATGGAACAGGAGGATGAGGCTGATGATGATACCATTAGCAGGAAAAAGCTGTCAGTTGGGTGTCCTTGTTGGTTTCTGTATGTGAGTGGATGAGCTGTGTGGGCATCTCTTCTACTAGTCTTTGAACAGCTGAGGTCAGCATCCCTCAGAGAAATGATGAAAGATTTCTGGGTTTAATTTGAATAATGGAGAAGGCAAAGGAAGAATGAATGACACAGGCTGGTAGTTATGGATGGAAAAAGACATGCCAGAAATTATATGTTCTAGGAGCTTTATATACATATGGAATTTAGTTTTATCAACAATGCTAAGAAATAAAGGTGAATATTTCTATTTTACAGGCAAGGAATCTGAGATGCAAACTGGCTATGTGTAGTATGATATCAGAAAATGGCATTCCTGCTATCTGACTGCTTGGATACGTCTTTTTCCTCTAGTATTAAGATCTCACTATAAAGGATCTGATTCTGGTCATTTCCCAACATCTATTCCCTGCAAGGTCTGACCATTCCCAAGTCAAATGTTAAAAATTAAGAGCAACTTGGATTTAAGATCATCACTATTTCTCTAATCATTAGGTTACCTATTGTGCTCCTTCTTGGTGGGAGGCACTGGGGAAGAAAAAGAGCATTTTATTTTATATATTACAAATTCCTTCCATATGCATTTGATTTTCAATCAATCCTATAAATTTTTTTACTTTTTGTGGATGGATGCACAGTGGAGAAGCATACCAAATATCACAACATATGCTAATATTTGAGAGGATTTGAGATTCTCCAAGCAAATATACATCTAAAAGAAAGTACTGAATAAATCAAATGAATTTTTCCACAATAAAGGAGTCATAATTACATTTGTTTAAATGTAAATAATTAACAGAAAAATATATATGGTTTTATAAATACCCAAATAAAGAAATGTCTCTGGTGTTTAGAATAAATATCTTTGTTTAACAAAGCATCACATCTCAACACATGCTAGGTAAGTATTTTGTGGACAGACTACTGGAAGATGGATTAGAAGAAAGTAGAGAACCAAACAAAACAAACTTCAAATGGGTCACCAAGTTGTAGTGCTACTTATTATAGATGATCATACCATAATTGCTCTCTTTCAAATCAAATTTCAATGAATTTTTACATGTAGATATTGTATAAAATAGTGCGTGTTTCTGGAATGCCTTTGTCTCCCAGACTAGTGAGAGGTATTATTTTTATGGTTTTCTTAGATCAGAAAAGTTACAGGGAGCATTACAGCCTATTTACTTATTTAGTTAAAGACTTCAGTGTACTTGGTAGGTGAAAGCTTCAGCATATTCTAAATAGACTTAGAATCACAAATATTTAACACCCTTTGGGTAGAACCAGACAACCTATGTGCTGGGAAATGGGGCATAGCAATTCCATATTGCTCTGTAGTATTAGTCTTTACATTTCTTTATTGAATCTTTGACACTGTTTTTTATAATCAGGTCAGTGAAGACTATACATCAGAAAATGGTTTCCCTGAAGGTGTGTGTACATGTACATATATTAAAAAGAAACTTATTTTTGCCCTGAAATTCCAAAAGCTCTCACAGTAGCCCATAAAATCTTCCTGCATACATAAATGAATCTATACAAATCTATTAAAAACATTACCAGCATTTCTATGATAATGACCAGCTTTACACATATTAGAACATTCCATAGCAAATATTCCTCTGAAAATATTTATTACGTGCATGAACATCAAGTGTAATGTCGCAAACTATTAGGTGCACAGTACTTTACATCTGTTGTACTTTCTAAGTTTGATTCATCAAACTTAAGCTGCAACTTTTTTTCATTTTTATTATTTTTAAAGATGACTTTATTATGATATAACAAATAAAAAGAACTATGTAAAACCTTAGGACGGGGGAAACCATGAATGTGTTAATCATCTTTAAGGACAAGGTTGTTTGAAATAACGTTATTGATTGTTCCTTATCTAGGAAAAATATGAGATTTTTATTAACATTTGTTTGGAAATACAGAACACAACATTACATTCTCCTTGATATAATAACTATGATTTTTTGAGCTTTTTAATGTTGTAGGAAGTTTACATTAGTACCTCTCCTGGACTCTGTGGATGGCTGGAGACAGAAAAACTGGCAGCAGAGGTCACTTACAAGCAGCGAGTCATAGTCAAAATGGGAATCCAATGTTTCAAGCTCCACTCTTCAAATTTGCTTTACACCATGCTGAGATTTCCTGTTTGTTTGCTTTTAATGTTGAGTCTTCCTACTGGAAAATTCAGTTTTGCAGGCTGTAATTCTATAATGATATTTGGGAGGTTGATTCTGCACAGTGCTTTTTATGGTGTGTTTTCTTGTTTCAGGCATTTTAATTACAGATCACATTACTTTTGAATCCAAAGTGGATTTACATAAAAGGAAACATAAACTAAGTCACTTTGCCTTTTTGAAAGGATATAAAGTTTGCCATTATTCAAGCACTAAATTTTACTGCTTTAGGAAATACTAGAATTCTTAAGGGGATATTTTCATTGACTTTGGAGTGTATAAGAAAATCAATGTTTCTTCCAAACTTAAAAATTATGTGGATAAAATTTAATTATTATTTACTAAAAATTGAAAGTTGATAGACTCTCTAATTTTATTGCAGTGGACCATTTGGGGATACCAGGTGTTTTTTATATTTAAAAAAGGAAGGTATAAGAAAATGTTTAATGCTCATAAATGATAAATTAATGTAATGAGAAAGTATGAGTAGTTTCATTATTTCACAGATGTTGTTTTATGTGTGATTTAAATCTAAATTGTAATTTCTTTAACATGTCTCACAAACTATAAGTAGAGTTATTTCCATTGTTTTGATTTATGAAGTTAGTCATCACATACATTGTAAAGATTTTAATATTGGTTAAAGAAAAGTAAAGAGGGAAAAAAGTATATATATATTCATGAAATATATATTGTACAACAATTAAAATATCTAAATAGAAATTTAATGCATAGAATATAGCACATATGTGCAATTACAAAACCTTTTTGTTTATAGATGAATACAACACCTTTATTCCTTTATTTTGTTTATTTTTACGTGGTGTTAAGGATCAAACCCAGTGCCTCATGTGTGCTAGGCAAGCACTCTACCAGTAAGTTACAGCCCTAACCTGAGAATATAGCATATACATACAATTTTTTACAATGTTATATATGCATATATAGGTAAATACAGAGAATATGAAAGAATGGATTTTGTGAGATAAATCATATCACTAATGTTAACATTACAAATTACTTACATTCACAGACAACACTTTAAGAAATTCTGATGTATGTTTATTTTTTCAGTAATCATGTTTTATTTATTTATTTATTATTATTTTTTTAATTTGCTTATTGATTCATTGACCACAAGTGGAGTACAGCTATTGTTTCACTGGTTGTACACAAAGTAGAGTCACACCATCTGTGTGTTCATGCATGTACACAGGGCAATGGTATCTGTCACACATTCTGTTATTATTTTTAACCCCCCACCCCGCCCCCACCCCTCCCTTCCCTCTATGCTATCTATCCTTCCTCCATTCTTGCCACCCTTCCCCCCCGCATTATGCATCATCATTCATTTATCAGAGAGACCATTCGGCCTTTGGATTTTTGGGATTGGCTCATCTCACTTAGCATAACAGTCTCCAACATCATCCATTTACCTACAAATGCCATAATTTTATTCTTCTTTATGGCTGAGTAATATTCCATTGTGTATATATACCACAGTTTCTTTATCCATTCATCTACTGAAGGGCATCTGGGTTGATTCCATAATCTAGCTATTGTGAATTGAGCAGCTATGAACATTGATGTGGCTGCATCACTGTAGCAATCTGATTTTAAGTCCTTTGGGTAGAGGCCAAGGAGTGGGATAGCGGGGTCAAATGGTGGATCCATTCCTAGTTTTCTAAGGAATCTCCACACTGCTTTTGAGAGTGGCTGCACCAACTTGCACTCCCACCAGCAATGTATGAGTGTACCCTTTTCCCCACATCCTTGCCAACACCTGTTGTTGCCTGTGTTCTTAATAAGACATTCTAATTGGGGTAAGATGAAATCTTAAGGTGGTTTTAATTTGCATTTCTCTTATAACGAGTGATGTTGAACTTTTTTTCATAAATCTGTTGATTGCTTGTAGATCTTCCTCTGTAAAGTGTCTGTTCATTTCCTTGGCCCATTTATTGATTGGGTTATTAGTGTTCTTGGTGTAAAGATTTTTGAGTACTTTGTAGATTCTGGAGATTAGTGCTCTATCTGAAGTGTGTGTGGCAAAGATTTTCTCCCACTCTGAAGGCTCTCTCTTCACATTGCTGATTGTTTCCTTTGCTGAGAAAAAGCTTTTTAGTTTGACTCTATCCCAATCATTGATTCCAGCTTTTATTTCTTGCACTTTGGGAGTCATGTTAAGGAAATCTGGTCCTAGGCCAACATGATGAAGATTTGGACCTATTTTCTCTTCTATTAGGTGCAGAGTCTCTGGTCTGATTTCTAGGTCCTTGATCCACTTTGAGTTGAGTTTTGTACAGGGTGAGAGATATGGGTTTAGTTTCATTTTGCTGCATATGGACATATGGATTTCCAGTTTTCCCAGCACCATTTGTTGAAGAGGCTGTCTTTTCTCCATTGCATGTTTTTGGCTCCTTTGTCAAGTATGAGATAAGACCATACTATCCTAGAGAAATCCCACATTTTTTTTTTTTTTTGATACTGGGAATTGAACCCAGGGGCACTCCAACACTGAGCCACATCCCCAGCTCTATTTTGTATTTTATTTAGTGACAGGGTCTCACTGAGTTGCTTAGGGCCTCACTAAGTTGCTGAGGCTGGCTTTGAACTCACCATCCTCCCGCCTCAGCCTCCCAAGTGCTGGGATTGCAGGTGCGCACGAGTGTGCCTAGCCCAAATCTTTGTTTTAGTGGCTATGTGGCATTGAGATAGATGCTTGATCCCTAAACTTAGATTCAATTATTTGTAGAAAAGAGTTAAGACTTAATACCTCATGTGTTGAAAATTAAAAGTAAGTTGGTGAATACACAATGTTTGGCTGAGTAGCTAGCACATGGTAAGTAATTAGTTAATAATAGTTATATTTTATTGGCATAAAATATCTTTAAGTTTTAATAAGATATTATTTAAAATTATTTAGATCAGTTGATTGTTCAATGAAGTGTAGAGTCTTAGAAATCATTGAGTGCAAACTTTGTTATTATGCAAAATAAAGTGTGGAGGATTTGGAAACTGCTTTTTCATGAGGTGATAGAATATGTTACTGGTAAAATCAGTCTTGGAATCCAGCTTTCATAACACTGAATCCAGTGGCATGCCTTCTAATGGGGTTTGGTGGGGCAGGTAATTGGTACCTCTCTTCTCACTAGCGCAGATGCAGGTGAAGCACAGGAGATGAAATGATGAACAAGATCTGATTGGATCATTTGCCAAATTGTCTTTTCCACCCCAAGTAACATCGATTTGCTCACCCAAATTATAGTCAGTGCTGTAGTTTGAGGGATATTTCAAGTGAGCCTTTCTTTGTGATTCTAAAATGAGGAGAGGATAGAGGCTGCTTTTGAAGGTAGGCAGAAAGAAAGAAAGAAAGAAAGAAAGAAAGAAAGAAAGAAAGAAAGAAAGAAAGAAAGAAAAAGAAAAAAGAAAAAGGTAAGGGAAAACCTAGCTCTGATGTGTCTGAACTGTTCATGTTCAATTTCTTCACTGAGATTTACCAGTCAATTAAATAAGGGAGAGATGGAGATGAGAACCCAGACTAGGAAACCCTTCCTCTTGGAACAGGGGGAAAGGGGAAAAAGATCTCCATGATCTACTAAAAATAAAACCCAGGCATTACATTTCATTGTATTCTAGTATTTAATAACAATTCATAGGGCCGTTGGAAAAAACCTTCAAGATAAAAAGGGTTTCCCTGATTTTCTTATAATTTCTCCCTCTACTCCATTTTACATCACATAGCCATTTACAGTCATAATCTAATTTCTGTGAATAATGAAGCTCTTTACTTTTTTTCTCTAAACTTCATTCCTTTAGGGAAGGTCTGACTTGCTCCTCATTGCCAAGCTGTCTTAATCCTTTTGCTTTCTTTGCAAATGTCACACTTTAAAACTGGATCTTGGTGACTTTTGTTATCAAGTGACTTGACTTTTCTCCAACTTTTTCTCTTATAAGTATGATTAAAATTTTCTTGAAATCTAAACTTGGTACCCCAAGAACCCAAGAATAAGGCCCCTAAAGCAGTATTTCTTGCAGAATAACTATGTGATCCACCTTATTTTGATTAAGATTATATTTAAAATAAATTACAATATTGACATGAAAAGCAAAATAAACCAATTTAGAATGATTGTCATTTTAACAAATAGCATGACCTGAAAATATTTAATGGTAAGGAAATGAAACATAATTTCATAGATGCTCACTAATTTACAGAAACTTTGAGAGATCTACTACACGTTATTTTGTTTTCTGGTTTTATCAAGAATATGAAAAACAAAGTGTGTGAAATTAGAGATATTGAGTGCATTGCATTTGTATTGAAGGACCACATCAACTATTCCTAATGCTTCATAATGCAGTGGTAAATGTATACCCGTACTCTTTCTGGAAATTTTGTAAAATTTTCTCATTAATGTTATCTGTAGGCAATTGTATTTTTGCTGATAATTGGGATAAACTGCAAAGACCTGTCTCTGAAAATTTTTAAGATGTACAAATTATGAGAAAGTGTTACTGAAGCTCCATGGCAATTGTTATTTCTTCTTGATAAATTCCACATTAGAGGCTGGTAACTTTATCATGTAGGATCCAGTACTTTAAGCAAACCGAGCACTGTTCCATGACCGTTCTATTTATATTTAGCACTCCAAAATATAAGCAAAGAATGTATTTATTCAAAATGAATAAAACCCCTCCCCCCATTTTTTTTACATATATGGCCTTAATTCGAATGAATATATTTGAAGTGAGTTGAGCATAACCAGGGGGATTGCTATAAGCATTGTGTTTTAAAAGGCAGTTAACTCTCACCCCCAGACATTGTTACCGGCATATGACTCTCATTTTTTTCCATTTTGCATATGCTTATTTTCTGTCTTTCTCCTATGTTTAACCAGGATAAACTATCTGGGCAAGGGCCTTTGAGTATGGTCTTCACTGAATTTCCTGGGCCTCAGTTGATCCCTGAGATATGCAAACACTTAGTGATCATTTAGCAAATGAAAGGGCAGATTGACCCCAAGATTTTGTGCATCTGCAAACTCAGAGTTCTCTATAATACTGGTCCTTCATTTGCATGTTTTATTAGGAATGTGTCTTCGTATAGCTGAGAGCTTACTCTGTGAGACTGCAGAGGGAAAATGCTGAGGCCCTTTGTTGGTACAGAGCAGGCCCTGAAATTGTCCACACTTGTGAACATGCAAATCTTTGTGCATTCAACTGTAAAACAAACAAACATGCACTGAATTTTGCAAGTTTTGTTTTTTTCTCACCCCTAAGAAAACATTTCTTCCACCACAAGAGCAAATTAAGAGTATCAGCCAATGGTTGGTTGAGACTTTCTGTTGTGGAGATGAAGCTGGAACATAAAAGTAGGAGTTGGCAAAGAACAAACGGTCACTAGCTGTGAGCTCATGAGCTAAGAATAGTTTTTACATTTTCTGAGAGTTTTTCTTTTTTAAAGAAAACTAGGAATATACCACAGAGAACATATATGTGCCTCAAACCTAAAATATTTACTGTCTGACTCTGCAGAAAAAGTTTCTGGCTTCTGGGCTGGGAGATGACGACCTTTGTAATATCCCTCACCTCACTTGATGCCATTCAATTATCAAAGGAAAATGAATAGCAATAATAATAATACATTTTAGTGTTTTACAAACCATTAAATTATTAACTGTGAAATTAAGCATCAATGTAGTTATGTTTTATAACATTGAATTTTGCTTTTTAAGTCTTGGATAGACCTTGAAATTTTAATTCTGGCAATAAGAATACAGACCAAGATGAAAACTAAGACATTTCTCATTCCTGTTTATATCAATTTTAGAAACAATGTATCTATGACTTTACATTATAAACAAGAAGAATGTTATTGCTTGTACCATTTATTTAACTTGATTTTTCTTTCTTAAAAAATCAATGTTTATCATAGAAGGATGTATTATACAAATAGTCCATATGCCATTAAAAATAAAAGGATATTAATAAAACAAATAAATGAGAGAAAAAGAGAAAGGGAGATGACAATATGTGATTGCTTTTTTTGATTTAATGTATAACTCATTTTGTAATATGAGACTTTCATAGAGCATAAATTTAACTGGTTTCCTATAGATTTCCAGAAATGCTGACCAAATGTTTCTGAGCCCTGGAAGACTTCCACTTCAAGAAAATATACTTTTCATCTTGTTCAGCCAGAAGGGATGATTCTCTTCTACCAATATATCTGGTTCTCTGTGTTCTGATGAAAAGAAATGATAGAACTGTATCTTTTAGGGTTCATTCAGGCCTGGTTTAAAAGTCCATCCAGATGCTCAACTATGACTCCATATGTGGTAATGAGAGTCTCTGAAAAATGGGGTTGTTTGAATCCACTCTAATAATGTCTCCTCATTGCAGAACCATTGTCAGGAGCTACAGACATCTAGCTGTGCAGGGGTTCCTGGGCTTGACTGTATGAAAATGGAGAGCAGCCAAGTACGAGTCCTGGAAGCAACCATGCCACATGAGACTTGCTGCTTGCTTAAGCAGGATTTTTGCATTCCCGGGGACTTCATCTTTGCATTACTAATAGCCCTATTTTTAAGGGCATTGGCATTTTAGGTGGATTAAATGACAATTAGTATTTTCCTCTATTTCAGCCATATGGATTGACCTATACCAAATGAAGACCACACCTTGTTTTTTTTCCACGTATCAGTTTCAAAATGTTTACATGTGAATGACATTTAAAAAGCAAATGTGTGATTGAAGTAGAAAATCTTATACAAGATTCTTAACCTTGATTTGATTTCTTTTCTTTTTTTGGGGAGGGGTACTGGGGATTGAACTCAGAGGCACTAAACCACTGAGCCACATTCCCATCCCTATTTTGTATTTTACTTAGAGACAGGGTCTCACTGAGTTGCTGAGTGCCTCACTTTTGCTGAGGCTGGCTTTGAACTTGCGATCCTCCTGCCTCAGCCTCCCTCAGCCTCCAGAGTCACTGGGATTACAGGTGCATGTGCTACCCCACCCAGCCTTAACCTTGATTTCTAACTCTGGCATTTTCTACCAACACACTCTGAGCAAATTATTTAATACTTTTAGCATCAGTTTCTTAATTTTTGGAACCATTACCATAATCCCTATATCACAATGTGTTCATCAGTTAGGATAAATATTTACTAAGGGAATACTCTAAGCCAGACCCCCCAAATAAGGTAGTGAACAGAACATAATTGATAACTGCATGCCCAGCTCTTATACATAAATATAAATTATGAATATCAGAGAAATTCTTCAGTAATTGTTAGATTTATGTTCTATTTACCCTGCCTTTCTGTTTCTCTTCCTAGACTGATATCTTGGAAAGGGCAAGGAACTGTACTTCATTTGTCTCACTCTATTCTTTAATGATTTACTATTAAATTAAATGGGTAGTTTTTTGTCAATTTTAAACCCATGTGACAACTTTATTGTGGTGTATCATCATTTTTTAATTTTTGTCAAATTTTTCTACACACACACACACACACACACTCACACACACACAGTGTTTTGGGGGTAGGCCCAGAATACTTGTACCATTTCCTGGATCCCAAAGTGAAAAGGCAGTGTGACAACCTGTGGAATTCTGGTGAATTTTCAGTGCCATGAATATTCACTGCTCCTTCTCATTTCTCTTGAACTTACTGTTGATTGACTTAATGATTACAATAGAAAACATATTCCTCACTCTGAAGTTCTCAAAGCCCAAGTTATCCCTGCCCCACACTCTTCAACAGTCTACCCACCACTCAGTTCTACTCTATTGAGATGGGGGTCAGCAACCTGGCATGTGACTTGAGGAACTTTTACTTTTCTGGCTCCCTGGATCACTTCAAACTTTGGTTTGAGTTTACCTCAAGTTATATTTGAAATCTAATATACTCCTTGCTCTCTCTAACAGTTGATTTTGGAACTTCTTCCTATCAATTTATCGAGTCTAAAAGAAACCTAGAAAATACCCAATGCTTTCTTTTCCTTCCCTATCCCATTCATTCGGTTCCTTTCCTAAGGGGAATGTTAAAAATTAGGGTTAATAAAATTTTTAAAGAAAGCATTCACAATGATTTGAATATAAATGTTTCTCCAAAATACATACATTGGAATTTAAACTCCAGGGTGACTGTATTGATTTGAGACCTTTGGGACATGACTGCATCATGAAGGCTCTGTCCTAGTGAATGAAAAGAGTGCAACCTCCCACTTTTCCTGTATATGAAGACCCAGGAACAAGGAGCTATCTTTGAAGCAAAGAAAGTCAGTTATCACCAGACTCTAAATCCATCAACACTTTCAGAGTGAATTTCCCAACTTCCAGAATGGGAGAAATAAATTTCTATTATTTCCAAATTACCCTTTCTGTGGTATTTTGTTACAGCAGTGGGAATGAACTTAGACAGCAAACTGTATGTTATTATCTTTTCATTGCTTAAAAATATGCTATGAATTTTGTTGCTCACAAGGTAAAATGCATTCAAACACTTTAGTGAAGATTAGGGACTTTATAAGATGACTTTAGTCTACTCATATGATCTCATTTCAAATAACTTTCTCCCGGTCACCTAAACACATCAAATTCCCACTCACCCTAGACCATTATTATGTCTTGCTTTTTCTTCAATTTAGAGAGTCTCCTCTTCATACTTCTAGTTGGTCACCTTTCATTCTTCAGTAAAAACCCACCTGAATATTTTCTTCCACTCTCCATTTGTCTGCAATATTCTTTCTCAGAATTAATTTGCTCCTTTCTGAGAATCTATGGCACATCAACCATCTCAGTGTACATGGTACATTCATCTTAGTTTTGCTAATGCTTCCTCCCTGGCTGGACTCAGGTCAAGTCCCAATGCTGAGTCTTCATCATTGTATCTCTACTGCCTAGTGCAGTGCCTGACACATTTTCAATCATTTCTTGGAAGTTCTGCAATGCTATTAGGAAAATTTTCATAGAGTATTATACTTGACATATCATGATACTTAGCATATCATGTATTAGCTTTAAATTGTCATATTCACATTTGAACTGTAGCCTACAAGCATTCCACTTTAATAAACTCAAGCCCTGAGTGCTTGCAGATTCTATTACACTGAAAAAGAAAGACATTTTTCAAGATTAGTCCAAGAGGTGCTAGAAAATATGAAGGCATTCTACACAGTCACCATTTGATTATTTTTTTTGGTAAAGTATTTGGATTTAAGTTTATATTTCATTTCATCTATTCCTTTTTTGTTTAACACTAAGAAGTTTTTTCCGTCTCAGTCTCTAGGTATGATTTAATATAAAATACAGAGAAAATACAGTTTCTCAATTCTTTACAACAGAAGGCAAAGAGAAAACATTTAAAATAGTATTGATTGAATCACCTGTTTATTTTTAGGCTTTCTTAAATTAAGGAGAATGATCTTCAATAATCAATGGTGCAAGAAATATGGTAAGAGTGTTAAATCCCAATAAATAGAGAAAGTAAAGGAGTACTTACATGTTTTCATTGAGTTCTCTCCCAATTCAGATAAATTACATTGCACTTATGCAACATTAACATCTACTATGTACTAGGCTTTGAGCTGGATGCAGGTATCTAAAAATAAGTAGTGCACGCTGTTTACATTTGAAGCGTTAACCTATGCTAGAATGCAGAGCTCCTGATGATGATCCAAGGAATTTCTATTCGTTATGAATTTTTTTCTGGGTAATTCAAATTTTATGAGTTACTTATTCCTCTACACTGAACTTTTGAACAATCCTTCAGATCTTTTTTCTCTATGATTTCTAAAAGAATTTGTAGACATTATCTCATAGCCACTGTTTCTAATTTTGAAGGAATGATGGGTGAGTTTCCAAAGTACAAGTAATCAAGAATTATCTCATTTTAAAAATGGGTGGAGATATAAATTCTGCGGAGTATAGTTATTCAAGTTCAGAATGAATATTTAACATCCTAGAGCAGAAATGAAGTTATAGTCTAGTGAGTCCTTAGAATGACAGGTGTGGATAGTAGGAACAGACACGGATATCTTAACAACTAATTGTGTCTGCCAACCCATATTTCATTTTTTGGTTGTCTGACACAGACATCCATGTTCAGAAACTGTTAATTTATTGAAGAGTACAGATTTAGAGAGAACCTCTTGATAATTCAGATGGCCATGGCCGTTTTGAAAAATGATACGTGAGTGGAACATTTTTAGAATACTGAAATGTCTGAGTTATTTGTAGGGTTTCAAGTAAGAATAAAGGAAATTTAGGGCCTTAAAACTATTGGATGAGAATATACTGTGTTTTTATATTTTAAGATGAAAGAAAAGTGGTAAGCTTATAAATGTAATAGATAACAAAATTAATGACTTAAAATGATCCTAATAGATCTTATAAGCAAATTTAAGTTATGCATGTGCATTAAAAATCATTCCCATTATTCTTTTTATGAGAGAAATTTGATAAAACATCAGTTAAGGTAAAAATTATTTGAATTTTTCATTGACCCCAAGAAAATAATGCCAAAGCTGAAGGTTTAATATGATCTTGTGTTGGAGAATGAGATTGAGGTTAACTTGAGCCAGAGGCTTAGCTGAACTTGAGGAGGTCCAGAGAAATTCCCAGGTCATATGCTAAGTTGTGATAATTACATTTCAGAAGGGGAACATCAATGCAGAGATTGTGCAGGAATTAGAAAGGAAAAAGGTTTTAAGAATAAGAATATTTGTAAAATAAGCAATGCAATTATGTATATTTTAAAATAATATAAGGTTATTAAAAACACTATAGTGTTACAAGGGGGAAACTCAAATCTTAATTCTTAAGTAATATGCAAACATTTAAACTGAGAACTAAAATACACAATTGCAATTGAATCATTCAGGTTTTAAAATCTATAAATCACATTATAAGGCTTTTACTGGGTAAAAGAAATCCCTAAATCAATGTATGATTTTTTTTTCCTAATTTTTCTTTTCTCTCATTTTTCTTTGTTTACTTTATGGTTTTTGATTTTAATACTGACATTTTATCTCCTGCATTTTTAACTTAACTATACCAGGAAATATATGTTTGTAACATTTTTACTATTCTTAGCAAACAGAAATTTGCTTCCACAACTGCTACAAAGTAATCAAGCAGTACACAAACAAACCTTTTACTGTCATTATTTTGTCACCATGGGCACCAAGCACTATCATGTAACAGTCACAATTATAGCTTATAATAAAAATAGATTTCCCTCTAAATGATATGAATATAAAACTTTCAGGGTTAATTCTGCTTACCTGTATACACATATATAAAACATTTATGTGTATAGCTATAAATACGAAATGCATACATAATTCACAGCATATTATAGTAATAATATTGAGCTGATAGTAAAAATATCAAACTTTCAGTGAAAAATAAAAATTGCAAACAAAAATTGAAGTATAGCATAAATAAGAATTATCACTGGGGGAAAGGATAGATATTACAATCTCATAGTGTTTCAAATGGATTTCTAAGGAGTGCAGTTTTCCTGATATAGGACAAGAGATTTGAGTGATTTTAATCTTTTAAAAAATTTCGAGACCCCACTGAAATCCAGAGAATCATTAGGGACCATTTTGAAAACCTATAGTCCAATAAATTGGAATATCTAAAAGAAATGGATAAATTTTCATACACATACAACCTACCAAATTAAACCAAGATGATATAGAAAATGCAAACCAATAACAAGCAACTAGTTTGAAGTGACAGTTAAAACTCTCACAAAAGAAAAACATAGAATCAGATGAATTCTCTGTTGTATTCTACAAGACATTTAAATAACTAGTGTCAATGCTTTTAAAATTATTTCATGAAATAGGAAGGGATGGATCATTTCCAAACTCTTTCTATGAAGTTATTATCACACTGATACCATAACCAGCTATGGATACTTCAAGGAAAGAAAACTTCAGACCAATATGCCTGATGAACAACAACAACAACAAATCCTTAATCAAATAATCAAATAATTAAAACATACTTAGAAATAATCAAATAAATAATCAAATAATAAAAAATCAAATCAACACAATAAAAGATTTTACAACATGGTCTAGTTGATTTTATTCCAGAGATGCAAGGATGCTTCAACATACAGAAATCAGTAAATGTAATACAACACATAAGTCAAGGATAAAAACTATATGATCCTCTCAATAAATGCAGAAAATTCCTTCAAAAAATTTGACACTCACTCATAAAAACTTTGAAGATGCTATAGGGATAAAATGAACTAACTTCAACATCACGAAGGCTGTAGGGGACAAATACAAAACCAACATCATACTTAATGTGGAAAAACTGAAAACATTTCTTGTAAAAACAGGAACAAGATATATATTCTCACCATTCCTATTCGATATGATTGAAAATGTAGCCAGAGCAATTAGTCAAAAGAAGGAAATGAGAGGGATAACAAATAGGAAAGGAAATAGGCAAATTGTCCCTGTTGCAGATGATATGATCCTATACTTAGTTCTTTAAGATCCACAAGGAGACTTCTAGAACTGATAAGATAAAAAAAAATCATCAATGTAGCAGAATACAAAATCACTATTCAAAACTCAAAAGTTTTTCTATACACTGTTAATGAATTTGCTAAGGAAGAAACCAGGAAAACAACTCCACTCACAATTGCTTCAAAAAATACTTGGGAATAAATTTAAACAAAAAGGAAGTGAAAAATATCTACAAGGAAAAATTATAGAGCACTTAAAAGAGAAATCAAAGACACCAGAAGATGAAATGACCTTTCATGCTCCTGGATAGGCAGAATTAATATTGTTAAAATGGACATGCCACCAAAAGCAATCCATAGATTCAATGTAATCCCCATCAAAACACTAATGATATTCTTCTCAGAATGGAAGAACAAAAGACCTCAAATAGTCAAAGCAATTCTGAGCAAAAAGAGTAAGGCTGAAGCCATCATATTAAGATTATACTACAGAGAGGCAGAAGCAAAACCAGTAGTAGAATAAAAATAGGCATGTAGACCAATGGAACAGACTAGAAGAGGCAGACTCATACAACCAAAATACTCTCATTCCTGATAAAGATTTCCAAAATTATGTTGGAGAAAAGACGGCCTTTTTAACAAATGGTGCTGGGGAACTTGGAATATTCATAGTAAAAGATTGAAACTAAACCCCTACCTTTACATCCTTTAAAAGTTAAATCCCCCACCCAAATGAAGATCCTAGGATTAAGACCAGAAACTTTGCACCTGGAAGAAGAGAACACAGGGGAAATGCTCCAGTGCATAGGTGCAGGCAGTTGGCTCCTTCAGCAGGATTCCTAGAGCTCAGGAAATGATAGGAAGAATCAATAAATACAAATAGCATTGCAAATTCTATTGTAAATGATCCCACATTTTTCATCCCACCTTTTTTTTTTTTCTTAAAAGCAACTAGATATACATAAAAGAGAAGTTGAAATTGCCTGCTGACTAGTAAGTCAGTGTGTATTCAAATAATTTCTAGAGACTATAGAGTCAAACTGGAGACATTTTCTTTGAACTGTGTGTAAGGATGTTAGTTAAATTGCTTTCATTAGCATTAGTAAGAGGTCCCAAGCCCTGCATAGCACTTGAAAATGCTAGCAACAAAGTAAACTGGAATTAAGAATAAAATAAAACAGATGGGATGGCATCAAACTAAGGAGTTTCTGCACTGAAATGGAAAAATTATCAGTGTGAAGACAGAATCTGCAGAATGGGAGAAAAATTTTTGCCATCTACTCTTTGACAGAGGATTAGTATTTAGAATATATAAAGAACTTAAACAAAACTCAATACCAAAAACACAAATAACCCATTCAATAAATGGGCAAATGATCTAAAAGAGATACTTTTAAAAGAAGTACAAATGGCCAATGTTGTGAAGTGGAACAGGTGGGAGCTGGTTCTCGTAGACGCACACTCAAATTTAATGCAGAACTACAAAGCTTATATAGTACTCCATAGCCAATCACCAACTGTTAAGCTCTTTTGATTCTCTCGTGCTAGGCTTATGATCATACCACATAAGGGAAGACGAAGTACCAGGACCCTGACTGGATTCCTGGGCCCTGGATGCACACAACCAATCAGCAGTTAGCAAGCTTTCTTGATATCCTTGTGCTAGGCTCCTGATAAACCTTACAAGGGAAGAGGAAGTGCTTGGGCTCTGGATGCTCACAGAGAGCATAATTCACAGCACAGATTTGTCTATGCTTCTGAGAGGAGCAGGTCTGCCTATTCCATAATTATGCGTCTCCCTGTAATGCGAACCACATTGCCTCAGGTATTCCTACAGGCCAAAAAATATATGAAAAAATATTCAAAATCTCTAGCCATTGGGAAAATGCAAATGAAAACTACACTGACACCCCATTTCAAATGAAAGTCATTAAAAATGCAAATAATAATAAATGCAGGAAAAAGGGAAAACTTATACACAGTTGGTGGGAATATAAATTGGTACAGTCACTATAGAAATCAGTATGGAGGTTGCTGAAAAATTAAAAATGGAAATACCATATGATCCAGCTATACAACTCCTTGGAATCTATCCAAAGGAATCTAAGGTAGCATACTGTAGAGATAAGTGTATTCTGTTTCCCATCTTATTGCAGCAGTATTCTGTTAAGACATGAATGGATGAAGAAAATGTGGTATATATACACAATGGAGGTTTATTCATTTGTAAAGAAGAATAAAATAATATAATTTGCACTAAAATGGATGGAACTGTAGAATATCATGTTAAGTAAAATAACCCAGACTTAGAAAGAAATGCTGTATGTTTTCTTCATATGTGGAAGCTAGAGAGAAAAAAGGGGAAAAAAGGAAATCTCAAAAAAAAAAAAAAAAGGAAACCATTAGCATGAAGAATGGGATCAGGGGAGGTAAACAAGAGGAGTTACTGAGGACTGCATTAATACATAAACAGATATCAGTTGGGTGTTCTCCAATTCAATTTTGACACTAACTTCTCGGAGTTGGCATCAGGTTCCACAGGTTTAGGGGCTTAGTTGTACAAAACTGGTGCCATTTCAGATATCAGAGGTAATAACCTGATCCTCAGATTTTGTGCACTTGAGTCTGGCTAGGCTACACAGTCAAGATTCCCTTCTCTACCCCAGACTTAGTAATTTGCAAGAACATCTCACAAAAGTCAGAGAAACACTCAACTTATATTTACCAGCTTATTATAAAGAGATACAAACAAATACCCAGATGAAGAAGAAGTATACGTTCTCAGATCTGGAAAAAACTTGGGCATAAGAACTTCTGTCTTACAAAGTTGGGGTGCATCATCTTCTTGAAACATGGGCCTATTAGTCAAACTGAAGCTCCTTAAAGCCAGTTATTAAGTTTTTTTTTTTTTTTTTAATGGAGGTTTCACACACAGTCATGATTGATTACAACATGAGTATTGGTGATTAGCTTGATGTTCAGCGCCCATACTCTTCCTTGAGTTGGTGGGATGGGTCTTAAAATTCCAAGTTTCTAGATAAGACTTGATCTTTTTGGAGATCAGCTCCCATTATGCTGCAATCTAAGGGACACATCAAGAGAGTTTCACTAGAACAAATGATGCCCCTTCTTCTTTGTCACTACGGAAGATCCCAAGATTTTAGAATTCGTGTGTCAGGAGCTGGGGACAAAGACCAAATATTTGTCTCTGATACCACAGGTTGGTTTCTTAAAAATACATAGTTAACTGAATATCTGTACATTATTTAAGCATGAAGTATAAAGCAGCATTGTTAATTTATTGAAAGACGGTACATTTTATGCCTCAACCTCTGGATGAATCTAAAACAAAGCAATTACTGAAAAGTAAAATATTCAGTCAAGGAGTTCCATATCTCATCCTTTAAGGGAAATAACTAGATTCAACTACCATTTCAACATCAAGGATGTGGAAGCAATATTTTAAATTTATTTAAGTCTAACAATTTTTATTATCTTGTTTTGTGATGAGCTGCCCTTTACAAGTGGCAATATAACAACTAAAAGGAAATGTATTTCTATAGTTGACAAAAATTCAACTGCGACTCCTGTCTCTTTAATAGTAGTTTGCCTAAAGTCTGCAAGATGGCAGTGTTTTTTTTATAAAAAATGATTATTTTGGAGATGAATTCTAATATTAACTACAACATGAAATCTTAGTTTACGTCAGTTATTGTTTTACAAGGATTATCTCACTGAACTGTCATGAAACTCCCATGGGACTCTTACTGGGAAAACTGATATGACCATAGAGAGTAAGTGATGAAACCAGAAATAAAATTCAGGTGTATACCTCCAATGCTTTGCTTTTAAATATGTATTCACTCCCCACTAAAATATGACTGTTCCTTCATCAATTTCTAGAACAAAGTGCTAAACATGTTGAAATCTAATATCAAAATAAGAGGACATGGATGAATTCTTGGGAGGTTTAAAGATTGTGTTGAAGACATGATTGAAGACAAGTATACCTTCCTTACCTTACTGCAGTGCTGCTTTAACTACTGTCTTTACTTATATCATATTTTACAAACTGCAATTTATTCCTGGAGAACTATGGGCATTGTCACCCAATCTGAATGTGGTAAACAACACTACCCAGACTATATTCTAGTTAATGTAACCCAAACTAAGACATACCATGGACCCAATACTGATTTAACAAATTGTTCAATGCCATGATTAAGAAAATAAACTGTTCCTTTAGCAGATGTTTATGATATAAAATTTAAAATAAAACAGGAGAGATGAAAACTTTGGAAAAAAAATAGGTGCAAAGTCCACTAACTTTATGTATCTGTAGAGAATTACCGGGGCTGCTTTTTGCTCATGCGGTCCATAGAGATGGAATGATTATGGTAGATATGACTACCTTTTACAGAGGAGGCTGGGTCTCTGAAGAAACCCAACTGAGCAGAGACCTACACAGATAGGCCTGCACATAAATCTTGACTGTAATGGGCCCACTCCCTTGCATTATTTCTGTTACTAATGATGATTCTCTTCTAGAAATGTTATGAGAAGCGTAGGAATTCATTTTCTCTTTGATATCCTTGGCAGGCATGATGAACATTAATTTGTTTAGTTGTAGAGGAGGAATTTTGCATTATCAATGATTCTAATGCTATTTCTGGCACCTGGGTTCAGAAGATATATAGCTACTTTAGGAAAGTGTCATCCTGAATCCAGAATGTTTTATTATCTTTACTTGTGAGCAGCCTTTCTGAAATTTCACTTTGAAGTAAAACAATTTCCAACCCATACATTCAGGAGACACTAAGTCTTTCTTTAAGACTTTTTTTCCTTGAAAGATGCAGATTTAGTATTGAAAAGTAAGAACATGGCAGGAACTTCTGGGTCTCTGCTAGTCACAAATAGAAATATAATTTTTATATTTTAATTAAGTTCTATATTTTAAGTAAAATTTTACATTATGGGAAAAAATTCAGATTTCTTTTTAGCAATCTTCATTGTTTAAGAAAGTAATAACATGCTCTATTTTTGCCAAACTGTTAATAGCATTTTTTCTTTTTTTAATGTTAAAAGTAGTAAAAGTATTGTAAAAATTCAAACAAAGACATTTTCCTTGTTTGTGTTTTAAACTCATCCATAATTCTATCACTTAGAGAAAGCTTGTAGTCAGTTTTGCTAAAACATGGTATATAAGTTCTTAAAATTCACAGTGCTGTAATACAAAAACATATAAAGGAAAATAAGTACATTGATAAAGTTCTCAAATCAACTTCCAGTTGGCCCTCCCTAACTTCTTCATAGAAACTTCTTCATCAAAGATGTCATTCCATTAAAATAATAATTTCCCAATCATTTGCTCCTGGTCACTGTTCCCTGTTCATTTGCCTCAGGCTACTTTTCACATTTTTTAAACATTTTTTTGTCTTTGCTTGTGTTATGCTGAAAGTATATAGGCAGATGTCAGAGCAATGTTACCTAATCTTAAGGTGTCAATTTTATCTCAAAGATTTTGGAAAAAAGTTATCTCTAAAATAAAGCATATATTATAGAGTAAAAATAAAACATTTACATTAATTTAAAAGAGAATCTTACTCTTCAAAGATAATTTGCCCTCAATGAAAATTACTCTGCCCTTCCAGGATTTTTGATATAAAAAGGTTTGAGAATGCTATAATATATGCTTAGGAACACTAAATTCCCAAAAAAGGAATTTTATAAGCATTTGAAAAATCATGTGCAATTGCTACCTAAGGCTTTGTACCAAGTTGCCATCCTCTGGCGGTATCTAAGTACACTCATTTTTCCAGGCAGGATGTAATCATGTAAAGAACTTCAATTGTGGACTTGTATAACAGAACAGCTTGATTTTATTGAGTTTATAAGAGAAACTCACTGAACTTACTATTCAGCTGGACATTTAAGCCATATATTCATGCACTGTGCACGTGTGCACATGTGCATGTGTGTAATGTGTGTGGTATGCTTGTTTTGTGTATGTTTTATTTAAAGTAGGCAACATTGAATCCAGTATATCTGCAAATATTAAGTAATTCAGATAAACTCAGTTACAAAAGTTTAATTCTTTCTTAACATGATGTTTTCCCACTCATAAATACAATAATGAATATTTGTTTTTTAAATTAGTATATTTATATCTGATCCTAAAATCATTTTCTAGTGACATAATAATTCCTAAGACCACTGTTTTCAGGGACATCTATAGAAATCTTGCAGTTTATTTTTGTGAGCCTACATAGCTATCCCATGTCACTGAATTTTATTGGCATTTTCCTTTGCTTTTATTCAGCTTGGCTCTGTAACATTTACTTTGTCAATTATAGTCATCTTACTATTCACAGTCAATTCTATCTCTGTGTGACTTTAATTGTATTTTGCAAATTAAAGAGGCATTATAAAGTTGTTACCCTTTGATTTTTCAGTTTAATTTCATTTTTCTTTAATCTTTGGAGCACACTAGATTATCAATTAGCATAATAAAACAGTCAGTGTGGAATTTAGTAACTATATTGAATATTCTATAAAGTAGACTAGTTTGTACAATGCTGGTATATGCAATGAACATTAAAATGCATATCATTCTCTTATTGCACCTTAAAAGTATCCCCCTATGTGTCTTAAAATGATAGTATATTGGACCATTTCACAGGAAAACATTGTTAATGGGTGAACGATATTAATGCCATGTACTTTAGTAATGTATTTTATCCAAAGACCTTAAAGTGCTCCACACATGACAATTAATCAAATCCTACCACACTACTCCAAGCAAGGTATTATTATCTGCTATTATAATTTAGATAAACTATAGCTATAGTTAAGAAAGATGAAAGATTAAGTGACTTGTCAAAGATCACATATTAGTTCAATATCAGAGCAATATAACTCAGATTCCTGACTGCTGCTATTAGCATTAAGCAAGGCTCTCTGTACATATTATCCAGCGAGCACAGCACTGTTCTATTGAAATCACTTGCTATATGTGAACCTATTAAGAGTTTAAATGAACCTGTACATAATGGCACCAGATCATTTGTTCACATCTTAAGCCAGAATTTGAGGCAGGTATGTGTCTTTCTAAAAGATGTGGAAATATTAAATACAGAAATTAGCATCATTTTTATTATCATTAGAAAATGTTGTATTGTCCTCAAAATAGTGTTGAGCTCTTTCATTGTTCCTGGTAACTGCAAATGTGAGAACAATGGAAAATTGAAAGTGGTTCCCATTTAGAGTGTAGCAGGGCTGTTACCAAAGTAAAAGTTCTAGAATGAAGTTTTTCGCAAGGCTCTATTGCTCCGATTTCATGATTGCTCCTAAGTGTTTGCAACAAAGGACACCGTTGATTTCTTTTATGATCTTTCTTCATAATTTGAGAGAACAGCAGGAACTGCAAGTCTCTAGCCTTTTTTCTCCCACCTCATATCTACTATAAATGATTTTTTTTCCCAGTGAAGGTAGTTTTATTTGGTTTTCTTCTGATACTAACTCTTCATTCAGTGCTGTATATCTGTTCCAATGTCCATTTAGTGAGAATCACTGAGAATGATTTGTGCAATTGATTGGTGGCATCGAGCACAGAATTGATGCTTCATCGTTTCAGGAGCCCTTCCTAGTGGAGACAGAATTGTCAAACAAAATGCAGGATAGTATTTCATCTGGGTGAAAACTGGATATCACAATTGCTAGAACTCAGCTTCTAAAATCCTGCTTATTTTTCTGTGCTGTTTGACACCAAGCAGCACCTAACTCCTATGAATACCAGAGTGTTTTGTATTTGTATTCATGGTAGCTGTGCACTAAAACTACCGCAGATAATTTAGGTAATTGGCAAACCACAGGGGCACTTAGTCTGCTCACCTGCCTATTTTAGGTTGGCTCATCATCACTCTAATTGGCAGTGGGTAGTTACTGGTCCATTTGCCATGTATTATGACAAAAGATGCTAATGGGCCCTGGCAGTGGGTGTGTTGTACCTTTGCCCTGCTTCTGGCATGTAGAAAGCAATCCCACTGTTTTTGCATAGCAAGTAGCATGGCTGGACATTTTTTCTACATCAAAAGGAGCTTTTCCTTTTGAAAAATGACAACTTCCTCTGGCAAAGGCCTAATCTCAGAATTGACATGTATCCTTTCTTACAGCCACCACATTGAACATTGTGCCTAAAAACAAGAGTACCTCAGTCAAGGTAGTTTTCATCATTTTCACCACATTTTTATTATCAGAACTCCTCTGAAGCTTGAAATTGAAATCTGTTTCTTTCTTGACATTTTTCTCTATATTGGGCATGTAATTATGGGCCCAAACGAAGTTCAAGAGGAATGGATCAACAAAGCCCACAGCTAAGTACACTAAACTTTGATCTTGGAGGAAAATATGAATTCTAAGGTAGATTTGGACAGCTGTGCTATGAATGCCACAGTGAGCAAATGTGGAGTCAGAAGAAATATCCCATGGTTAATGGGCTTTTTTTTTTTTACATAAATGCAAGGAACATCAGCAAAAATTCAGCTTTCCTAGTACAGGACCATGATTCTTGGTATTTTGAAGATAATTCATTTTTAAAATAATAGAGCAGTGTCTGCCTTGTTAATAATAATTGTGATTCTGCCACCCATTGACTGAGACTACATTAGCATTAGTTCAATAATTTTAATAAAACGTTTATTTTATTAGTTGTATCAGAAACTGCAAATAGGGAAAAACCAATGTAAGGGAAATATTATTTGAAAGACTGAGCTTTGCACATATATAGAGATTGACAGATCAGTAACAATAGCTCTGTCAACAATGGTTTGAAAATTGCTGATGTAGGGTCTATGAAAAAAAAACCTAGTTGATTGTAGGGTTGTAGTCAAATCATGATGATAAACATTCATTAAGCTAATAAAATGGATTATGATATTATGACATTGGGTTGGATACAATGGTTGGAGTGTTTACATTAATTTACTGAAAAATCAACTTAGAAATAAGGAAAAAAATTAACGTTTATTGATCAGAATTCGGTTAAATTATCTTTTATTTCCACCTGTTTGTCAGTTGAATTAAGATTACATATGGTCATTAACATGATTTGGTGTGCTAAATTTTTAAATGAAGTGCTCTGATTTTGGACAACATTATGGAACTCATTCAGAACAAAGATGGCAGGCTTGGAAAGTATTTTGATATCATGACATTAGTAATTAGATACAGACTGTTCTAAAGTTTACACTTTGAGAATGCATGCATTGTATTTTTGCCTACAATTTTATTTAAATCAATTTGCCCCTACTCTGGTCATTTCCTGTTTGATTATTAGCTGGGATATGCCCAAACACATTTGCATTTATCTTTCCTATTAGAAAGTGTGGCTGTTAATATAGTTTGTAGTTCATTAATGACTGGATGAGAGCAAATAGGGATGTGTTTGAGAGTCCTGTTTTCTTTGATTTTTTTTCTCATGTGTAGAAACAAAGCTTCAGGTGTATTTAACACTGGAATTGATCGAATGACTGTCAGAGAGTACGGGCAATTACATGTGCTGAGATACATCTGTCATGTGACTTTCTGTCACCAATGTGGGTACCTTATTATTAGGGTGTTGTCCCCTGAAGTCTTAAAGTATAAGTATCTTGGCTTATGCTTATTTCTTCTCCCTCCCTCTACAGGGGTCCTACCAGCCAGTTAATCTTTGTTGGTGTCACAAATGGTACATCTCTGCAAGTTAACTCCAAGACTTCATGATGGGTGATCCTAGACCAATCTTTCTCAACTTCTGCATTTTGAAATAGCAATTTTTGTGATAAGGTTCTACTCTATGCACAGTTAGATTTTTAGCAGCATTCCTGTCCCCGGATCCCTTTATGGCAGTGGTACCAACACCTTCCTGAGTTGTGACAATCAAAAATATTTCAAGATATTACCCATGTCCCTTTGGGGACAAAATGGTCCTTATTTGAGAACTATTTTCCTAGATTGTCATGTGATGCACAACTTACATATGGCAATGAAGAAGACATTGGGAAGGTGGATATGATATATAGGCCTAAAACTTTTAATCAGAGGTAAAATAGAATAGTTCTGTGACCATTTCATAGATCTTTGACTTAAGGACTACACCAGGGTTACACTGTCTATACACAACAGCATTCTTTCACTGAATGGGATAGAAAATGGATACATAAATCATAATCACAGGTATACTCCCAGTGTATGTTTTATGATCCCTCTGTAGGTAAATATGCTTAAGTCAGCTTGAGACATGTTTGGTGCTAATCTGTGAAGTTATATAGAAGGCAAATTGCCTGTACTACGGACCTGAAATTGAAAGGGATTTGTAAATGTTACTACATTGATTTCTCTAGCTGAGTTTGACCTTAGTAGGTGTACATGAACAAACTATATTTCTTTTTTGAACTTTGGATAAAAAAGTGACCTAGCTGAAACAGAAAGCCTATTATTACATGAATAGAAAGGGTTCCTTGTAAACCTTAGTAAGACATTATAATCAGTCTGAAAAGGTATTTGGAGTCTCATATTTGTTCCTGCACTCATTTAGCAGGTGTTTATTGAGCATATCTGTGCCAGGACTTTCAGAGCTTAAGAGTTTTCCTTCTCTTTCCTACATGTCCATATTTGTTTCAGCTGTCTTTCTATATCCCTTGTGATCAGTTTTATGTGTTTTTCAACATATATGTAGAAAATAAGGTCCCCACAAAGCCTGCATGCTTTACTTGTCTTCTGTATTAGAAATCACTCCCTAATGAGACTATATTCTGCACACACTATCCATAGATTTAAGGAGAATGGCCTGGGGCTAGCCTTCTTGGTTTGTCAGCCTACCCTGATGTGCTCACAGGACAAACAAGACTGTTGGAATTTTTCCTCCCTCATCATGTGAATGAACAGAGCAAGGTTTCCAGAGAAAGGAGTCAGCAGAACTTATTCTCAAAATATCCTTTACCCTAACTTATTAGTGACCTGCTAAATGATAAAAAAGGAGCCTATAGTAATTGAAGAAAGTAAGAGAAAATGAAAATGGTTCAGGCCATAGCTGGACCAACATATGTGGCTGCTCAGTGACAGAACTCTTCACCTTCAGTGACAGCCAGAAAGGTGAAAAGAGTGGGGTAGGATCAGTATGAAGTGGTATCATACAAGTCACAAAAATGGTTTGATTCCTCTGTAGTCCTTTGACAATTTGACAGAAATAATCCAGGAATAATTCAGAAGTAAGTTAGATGATGATAGCTATGAGAAGCAAGCAAAAGATGCTGGGAAGACACAGACACTGTTATAATCTTAGATCACAGAAGAGCTTCTCATAGACCAAGCCGTTCTGTGGCTTGGGATTAACCAACTCTAGATATCAGGGGTAGCTCAGGAGATGAGAGGAGACAAAACATAAAACAGACTGACTTTTAGTTGCCTTAATTATTGCTTTCAAGTTCATTATATACAATGCAAACCCTTATTGTGTACACTGGGATAGAAGCTTTCTCAAACCTTATTTCTGTATATCACCACATTTATCTGGAATTATTTCTGTTTCTCATGTACTTCTCAATATTTCTCATGTGGAAATAACAAAAGGACTATTGTGGTTTGAAAGAGTGTCCCTCAAATGTCCCTATGTATAGGTTTGGACTCCAGAATGGCAATATTGTTAGGTATTGTGGACCTTCAAAAGGTGTGGTCTAGTGGGAGGTCCTTAGGTCATTGGGTGCATTCTTCAAAAGAGTTGTGGAACCTCACAGTCCCACTCCATACCCCTGCTCTGCTTCCTAGTTCATGATGTAAGGCCACATTCTAACCTACTGTCGTAATGTGCCATCCTCAGTGGGGATTTCCAAAACAATGGAAATGTCCTATGTTGGCTTTGAACTTCCAGAACTATGAGCCAAAATAAATCTCAGAAAAAATAAATCTCACTCAGAAAATATGGTGTTTATTATCATCATCATTCTGTCCATTTCATATTGTAAAATTGCTAAAAGAGACTTTAAATGCTTCTTTTAAACAAAAATTACAAATATGTGAGGTAAGAGTTTTTTAATTAGTTTGATTTCATCATTCCACACTGTAATTATATATCAAAAATTGACATTGAAACTCCATAAATATGTATAATTGCTTTTTTGTCAATTAAAAATTTTAAAAAATTTTAAAAATAGGATTTTTTTTAGTACCTCACTTTTTTTATCACTAGGCACATCATAGATTTCCATTAGATGGATTAAAACACTTGTTAAAAAATGGTCTCTAAGAATTCCAATGTTTACTGAAATTTCTATAGAGTGAATCAGACCATATCTCTCTTTTCAGAGCAGAATGAAGGACACCCTTCTTATAAAAAGGTTTGACATCATTAATAGGGGTTGGATCTACTTGTAACTAAACACTTTTTGTTGATCTGAAAAGTTTGTCATGGTACTAAAGCTCATCATTATCATATAATTAACCTTTGAATGTCGTGGCCTTCTTTTTTGTCCTCTTGCACTAGGGAGTAAATTGCATTTTATGGTGACTAGTTTCCTTTGGTTTATATAAACATATCTGAAAATCTATGACACAAATTGGAAGCTGGCATCTGAATCCATGGCTAGTCCTCTCAGAAACTTACTACTTTCTATATCATGGAGACACACACACACACACACACACACACACACAACTGTTCCTAAGGAACAAAATATTAATACTAAATATGGTTGAAAGAAGAAAAAAGTTGGGCTAAGGTGAGCAATTCTGAGTCATTTAGGATTCAGATGGTTCTATTGAAGTTACTTTTAAGGGTTATTGAAATGGGATTGGTTTGATATGGAAACCTTAATATATGTAGATCTGGTATAGGAGGGTTGTAATTGATAAAAGGAATGCCAATGTGCAAATATTGGCATGCACTCTGAAAGTGTATATATATGTGTGTAACATAGAAAATGTACCTGCTGGAGCTGGGGTTGACTCAGTGGTAGAGAGCTTGCCTAGCACTTGTGAGGCACTGGGTTCAATCTCTAGCACCATATAAAAAAACTAAATAAACAGAACAAAGATATTGTGTCCATCTACAACTAAAAATATTTAAAAAAGAAGAAAATGCACCTGCTGTGGATTAACAGAAAGGAAGGTTTTGGAAACTCACACCATTGAAATGAGTTGCTATTCTTCAGTTCACATGTGATTAAAACATGGTTGGGTAAAATCATAGCCAACATGCATTGTGGAATATTTTAGGTTCATGATTAAATTATTTAGTTAAAATGAATTGGGTGAACTGAATTATATTTAGTTAGGTTTATTGGTATTCAGATTTAGGGAAGCCATTTTAAAATGCATTTGCATCAACAGTGTTTTCATTGCTTAGAGAAAGTATATGCAAGGGTGATTGAGAAGCAGGGAGAAGGGAAGAAAAATGATACATTTAAGTATCGTTATTTGTTCACTGTTTATACACTTAACGAGAGGGCATATAGTGTTTGCTGAGATACAGCTGCACTTCAATATGCTAAACGGTCACTTTCCAGTCCCACCTTGCTAAGGAGCACTTTAAAAATGTACACCAAAAGGAGTCATTCACATTGGATTAAAGCATGTTGCAAAATCCAAAGGACAGATAAATTAGTTGTAGCAGAAATGGTACACATTAGAAAAATAAATTCTTAGTACATGGAAAATGATTAAAATGTTACATAAAGGCAATTGTTACAAGAACAACTCTTGACATTCTTTAAATAAATAGCACTACTTACACATCATCATGTAGCAATAAAAAAATTTAAATTGTGTGTCTTAGTTTACTAGAATTCCTATAACAAACTCCACAGTCTGGGTGGCTTAAAAAAATAGAAATTTTTTCCTCATTGTTCTGGGGGCATATCAAGCCCTTTGGTGGATTTATTCTTTCCCAACATCTGTCTCCCTGGCTTGTAGAGGGTGGACTTCTTGCTGCGTCCTCATGGTATTTTCTGTATATGTACACATCTCTGGTGGCTCTTCCTCTTCTGATGTAGATAACAGCTGTGTTGAATTAGCACTTTATATTTATGACTTTATAATTTAAACTTTTATTACCTTTTTAAAAGCCCTAATTCTAAATAAAGCCACCTTAGAATTTCAGCATAGGAATTTTTTAGGGTGGGGGACACAATTTAATCCATAACACTAATGTTTTGTCATGTCAATAGTTTTAAATACACTACTTAATATTTCTCACAATTTAGGAAATCTTAATGCAAATCAACTATCTGATATTGAGATACCATATAGCCTCCAATTTGGGAAGAAAATACTAGCTCTGGTTTTGTTATGTTTTCTTTCGGGCAAAGGATTAATTAGGTCACAACATCACCTCCACCATCTCCCCTTTAAAACATGATGGCTGATGGCTCCTATTTCTGTAAATATCCCCAGTCAACTGAATCTTTTTTCCTAGTACTAAAGTCTAGAACTTGCTAGGCAAGTGCTCTACCATTGAACTACATCCCAGTCCTTTATATTTTTCATTTTTTTTTTTTTTTTGAGATAGGGTCTTACTAAATTGCCTAGGCTGAACTTGAACTTTGGCTCCTCCTTCTTCATCCTTGCCAGTATCTGAGAATATAGGTGTGCACCACCATGCCTGCCTTATCCAGATGATTTAATAAAAATAGCTTTATTGCATAGCTATATGTGTAGACATAAATTTTGTTGTAGAATTTCAAAAATCTTTTAAATTTCTGAATTAATCCCATTTATAAAGTAATTCATATAAATATATAAATCAATAAAGGAAAAATAGCAATATATTCTGGGATTTGATTTTGAGAGTAAGAACTCCAAAAATTAAAATGAAAACATATTATTTAAAAACATACTATTTAAAAATATTTCCAGAGTACAGCTTAATTCAGTTAAATCTCCTGTAACCATTATAATTTTAGTTTTATATATATGTGTGTGAGTGCATGTATGCATATATGTATATATATATATATTCTTATTTTTTCTAAGAATTATGATCCTGAATAGTTAAAAGATCTACAGACATCTTTTGAGAAATAGCAACTTGGAAAAAATTGTTGTCATTGCTGTGTTAATAATTGATTGTTAATTATTGATTAAAGACAAAATATTTAATCAAACTGGAACTTACTCTTGAATTATCCTGAGTATATGGGTTTTCTACTGCTATGGATTGGTCCTTTTTTTATGCTTTACTCATTGAAACAAACTACATTTTTTAAAAGTAAGAGGTTTTCTCAAGTGAATTTTTAATAGTAGCTCTTATTAAAGTTACAATTTGAGCTTAACTGTAGAGATAATGTTAGTGATTCTCACCTCAAGAGCATTCATTTCACCATATAAGCTATTTAATCAAAGACCAAATCGTAGGTTATGTCATCAGGGGTTCTAAAAATTCAGCTGGAATAATTTGGGAAAGTCCTTGGTTTCTCATTTTCTAGAACTATTAATAACATAGAAGTCTATTTTTGATTTTTAAATAACATGGTAAATGGTAAAGAAAACTTTTCTAGTTTTCTGTATGGATTCCTCCGGACTTCCTGCAATAGTTAATGCCAGAATTCAGTTTTGAGCAAAACAGGTCACCAGATTGATGATGAAGATCTCTGAACTTTTTACCTTTGAGCCGGTTGGCAGAAAATGATACTAACAGCTAAGAATAATAAAAAAGATTATATTAAAGTTGTAATTAAGTTGGAACTTAAAAATTCAAGAGAAAACAAGGAGGTGCTTATAGTTAGGAATATTTAGTTATTCAGGAATATTCCTGCAGTACTTGATCTCATAAAGGGGAATAACAAATCCAGGAAAATGCACAAAACTAGGTTTATGGCACAGAATTTTATACTGCCGTTTAAGTGTTAACACTTATATATCAGAAAACTATGTATGTGCTTAAATCACTCTGGTCTGTAGTTTCTTTAATTTTTATATTGAGGAACATCCTGCCAATATATTAAGCAAAGATGGAGGAGATAAACAGATCTACATTGTAATTAAACTAATGGAGTATTGTTGTTTTTCAAATAATGACTATGTAATTTTAATAAGTAATCTTCATCCAAGTGATGAAAAACATTAAATTCTCCTTCCCCTCTGTTCAAGGAAGATAGAAATCACATAAATGTTTGCAATTCCCATGGAAAATCTGAATCATAGATTTAAAAAAGTTCTTTAGTCAATTTCAGTAGTTTTTATAATTTATACCCATGAAACAACTTTCAACTTGGTATTTTTATTAAGTCAAATGCTTAAAGAAAAATTTTAGCCTAATAGTATAGTTTACATCAGGAAATGATGACATCATTGGATGATCATATTTTATTAACTGCATTCTAACAGTAGTAATTACAAAAATAGTCAATATGTACTCTGCACTTGCTAGGTATCGTGTTAGGAGATAAATCTTTATGGATCCCACAAGTTTTAGCACAGCCTTCAAGTGAAGTACTGATTGTTCTTTGTATTGCATTCTCTTGGCAGGATCATTAATAGTGAATAACTCTGGATAATGGCAACAGTATCTCTTTCCAGAGCAAAGGGCAGGTATGCTTATTGCTCATTACATAAGATTTAGGCTTCGTAAATTCAGGGTTTCTTGCCTATAATGTAACCCATTGTTGGTACAATTTAGCCCTATTATTGTTGTCCTATGGAAAACTGGGGCTCATGGAATTGGCATTAAAAATGCTGATCTAATGGTCACTGCTATTGCTGTGAATAATAACTGGCTGTTCATCACTAATCTGAGTCTCGTGTATTTTATTGGCATCTAAGTGACTGGCCAGCTAACTTGGAAGAAAAGTATAATTTCAGACCATTTAGCTTTTGGCAGGAGGCAATATAATAAGTACCTCAAAAAATTCTTCTCATTTAACTCTCTAAATATCCATAAATTTTCACAGTGCTGAGACATTTTGTTTCCATAACATCACTTTGCTTCTATTTTTAATGTCCCTTACCTCTATTATATCCAAGAAAGAAAATTGGCATATTCTGCGTTTTTTCAGTTTTAAGTATAAACTCATTCATTTAGGGATTTTCCCTTCTTTTTTTCGCCAGTGTGATTTTAGATATTTAGTATAGTGTTATGGTGTGGAGGGTAGAACAGGAGCTGAGGAGCAAGAGCTGCAGAATCTGGTATTCAACTGTTTGCATCCGTCCTTTTTGATATCCCCTGAATGATCTGGTGGTTTAATTCCAGTCTCTGGTTAAAGCCATATTCCTCTGTGACATCTGTGGGTTAATCCCTCAAGACAGTGTGAGGTCTCTTGATACCCACACTTACTCTCAACTTTTGTTCTCTTTCTCAGGGAACAAAACTTTGGCTGCTCTCCCAAGTGATTTAGTACACTAGGCAAGAGTGAGCAGATGCCTCAGTTCCTTTCTACACCTGGCAAATTGGGTGGTGTCTCAAATTTCCTGACTATGCTGACATGGCTACCTTCACATTCCAGTGCTCCCCATGGGAAGCAGGGTCCAAACCAATTCACTTGTGCTTAGTCCCCATGCTTGGATGGTGGTTATATCACCTCCTGCAACCACACAGGTCAACCCTTTGTTGGGGTATTGGAAGGTTTGCGAAGATCCTTCTTTAGATATTTTGCTTTCTTTAGAATATTCACTTCACTTTTCAGGTTCTAGAAGTTTTACCAAATCTAGGATGAAAAACAATCAAATTAAAAAGTTAAAACAACAACAAAAACAAAACAAAACAAAATAAAACCTTGATTCATATCATCATAATTTGTTCCCAAATTTATTATTTATGGCATAAATTTGCCTTTTGTTGCACCTTGATAAAGACTTTTTTTACTGTAAGCCCTTTCCATGTCACATGATTTCTCTGAGGGTATGGATAAAATGAACCCTATGTGCTCCCATGAGGCAAGGGAGGAATGGGGAAAATGTCATTGTCAGAAAGGATTGACTAGATTTCAAAAGAAAACAGTGATTTGATCACCATGCTACATTTGTGAATATATTCACACCATTAAATGCCATACTTCATAAACCTACTAGAGAGTGAGTTTTCTGTGCACAGGGAAGCATCATATAGCTTTGTATTACTTAGTATATTGTAGCTTCTTAATTGTGCAGACATGAATAGTAATTTCTGTTGATAAGCAACTTTTCATTGATGGATGTTATCTATGAAAATTATTTTGTAGAGTTATGATTTGTGCTTCTTCAAAATGTTGTTAAGAACAAACTCATGGAAAACAATCCTAATTCAGATCCATAAGATGATTGAAATCTCAGGTGTTCAACGTGCTTATTAAAAGTTCATTTGATAAGTAAAGTTGATCTTATTTTTGGAAAATAATATTTGCTATTTATGATTTGTATGTGTTCCAAGTGTGCAAATTTTTTACATTATTCTATACAGGAGAATTGAAAGCATACATACTGAAAGAATAGAAATCAAGTATTTGATTTCAGTAGATTTTAAACTAAACTTCACATATCTGATTAGTTCACAGCCTGATTGAACATCTATTTTTGGTCTCCAAATACACATGGCATGAAGTACTGAAGTAGAAAAATATTTGTACATTTTCTCATCCTTATATAACAAAACACATGTAGATACAGACCTCAGAAACATTTTTCTACTAGAGATTTGTGAGGGAAAGAGTAGTCTTCATAGATTGGACCAAACTCCTTTTTCTTTCATTTGATCCAAAACTGCATCAAGAGAAATAGCTTTTGTATGCTTTGATTTTTCTGAGTATTGGAGAGAGAAGCTACTATATTACAAATTGCCACTATTGTTCAAAGCCATCAGACCAACCATATAGAAACCTTGATAAGAGCACTTGAAAGATTCTTTTATAGTGATAACTACAGTGGAGCAGGATATAGTCCTTGGAAGTGAATACAAGGTGTTAGAATGGAGTGTTGCAGACTATTTGACACTCCTTCTGATAGTTATGGTTTTGGACTTAACTCTTAAATTACTTTCAAAACTCATTATGTCATGTTTCATACATGTATTAATCGATTAGCTTGGAAAAGGATGCCGCCAGACCATTGATTTTTACTTAAAAAAGAAAAAGTAAAAGGATACTATGAACATTAAAAAGGCTATTGAATGCTACATATTAGGTCTCTAAAACTTTGAGAAGCTAATCTTTCTCTGATATATTGCCTGTCTTAAAATGGATATTTACTAGAATTATATATACAATAAATAAGTACTAGATTAAATAAACAAAATGACTGTGAACTAAAATTCACCAAAGAATGTATCCTCTGATAAAGCACAGGTCAAATATGGAAACATTAGATTAAAAAATAGACAAAGTAATATGTAAAGACATAGATGCATCAGAAACTCTTTTGGGATGTTTTAAAATATATTTTTATCAAATCTGTATGTCAAGAAGACAAAAAAAGAGCTGGGGATGTAGCTCAGTTGGTAGAGTGTTTGCCTCGCAAGCACAAAGCCCTGGGTTCAATCCCCAGCACCAAAAGAGAAGATTTGATTAATACGTTCAAATACACACACACACACACACACACATTTTTATCCAAAGAAATAACTTTATAGCCAACAGAAAATATATTTTATTTCTAAGCCAATTATGATGCAACCATATCTTAGGCCACTAAGGAGGTTTCAAAAAGAATAAGCCAACAGGTTATAGACTATGCTTTTGGATTATTATGTATTAATGTTAAAACATAAACGACAACATGAAAGCTAAAAAAATTAAGTCTTTATGTTGAGAGACTAGAACTGCCAACATTCTGGTAAAAAAGAAAATCATAAAGGAAAAAACAAAATACATACGCATGGAAACCTATGAAAAGTTGCATAACTTTAAATAAACAACAAATAATAACTGAAATAAGTGAAACATTCAGTATCAGACACTAGCAAAAGAGTAACCAAGTAAATGCAAAGAAACAAGAGGTAGAAAATAAGAAATAAGGGCATAGAATAAAAGTAACAAATTATACATACAGAAAAATGGAAAAATCAATTTTAAAAAACATACTGAGATCTATGTTAATTTGTTCTAAACTTTGACAAAGTCAATAAAGTTTTACAGGGAAGAAATAAAAATTGACTTTACTAATAACCATTACAGAACTTTGAAATTATTGTCAAGAATTCCTCAGAAACAAAATCTAGAAACAAAGTCCCAACAAACCAAAAATGTACTCTCTAGACTCACACTCACATATTCTTATGAATATGTGCTACCTGCCTTAAAGAGACAGATAGGTTGTTTTACAAAGCAGAAACACAAAAGAAACCTTGCTTATTTTAAAACTAGAATTACCTTAATTGCTAGATCAAATAGTAATCTATGAGAAGAAAATGATAGGCACACTTCGCCTTAAATATGTGCACAGAAAGATGAAGTTAAATAACTAAATAAATTCATAAATGTGTTTAAAAACTCATACTGTCATGAAACATAGTTTATCCTTCAAATATGAGAATTGTTAAATGTTCACGATGCACCTATAATTTATTACATTAATGACCTAAAAAAGAAAATTACATTGCTATCTCAAAAGAGAAAGCAAAAATACTCATAGATACTCAATATCTTTTATGACAAATTTCTTAAAAGAAATAGGAAAAAATATCTTAGAATTCTAGTTACTTGCAACAAAAAGCTTAATTTAACATTGTACTTAGCAGAGAATTTAAATTCAAGTCATTCTGTTTAAGACCAGCAAATAATGTAGTATAGGGAAGAAGTTTTTCATGGACCCTCCTATATGTATTGCTCAGAGTGCTGAAATTACAAGGCCTGCCTAATTTTTCATCTGGACTATATCGTAGGATTGTTTAAGCACCTCAACATTCTGAAAGATGAAATAATGTCTTTCAGGAATACATCATGTGTTCTTCAATGCATCTGATTCTCCTGCAAAGTAGAGTTTTCTTTACTCCTTGCTAACAAAGAGGCAGATTAAATAACCTTGGGTTCTTCTCCTGCGAAGCATCGTATTGTCAGCAACATTTCCACCAGTCATTTATGATATCCCCTGGGATTTGGGGCTTGGAGAACCAGTGTGATATTGACCAAACATTAGAAAAGAAAGAGAAATAATAGCTATAAAAGCTAAAAGAGATGACACAATGAGGTTATTACTTACAAATGAAAATTGTATACATAGAACATTTCATCAGAATTAACAGTTAATAATTAGAACTAATAAGACAATATAGCAACATTATTAGATTTAAAGTAAACAAAAATTAAAACCCTTTTTCTAAACCAAGAATTGAAAGAAAAATATGATAGAATATCAAATATGCTCATGGAAGAATTAAAACTATAAAGAAATAACCTGCCAAAATAGCAAAACTAAATGCTTTTTTAAAAGGAAATAAAAACCAAATACTATAGGAAATAAATAAAGGGGAAAAAAACTAAAGTAAATTTACAAGCTAAGTTAGTGGAGACAGCCTACTTTTATAGATAATACCAATTAAGAATTTAAAGGCAATGTTTTCCCAATTATGCTATAAATGTAATGCCAATATAATCAACATTTCAGTGGACATTTTTGAGGAAATTGAGAAATGATTCTAAAATGAGTAAAAAAATATATATGTTTATGGTTGATTAAGATTAAAGAGATATATACACTCTACCTGGTAGTAGTACATACTTCTGAGACCACTGAGACAGAATACTCATGTATAAACAGAAATGTTGTCTCAGATCATGATGACACCAGGAATCAGAGGAGAAAAAATTGACAGTCTTGAAGATGATACTGGACAAACCAAATGTATAGTGAAAAATAAGGTATAATTCCTGACTAATGTTTCAGATGAAAAAAAATGTTTCCAAGAGAGTTGGGCAATACAGAAACATTCAGAGGTGACAAGACTAAATTTTGAGCATTATAATCTCATCAGTGGATTAAACCATTTGATAGATTAATAATTTGAATGGAATACTGAGTGGTAACTAGAGACTGATGTTGCCTAGCTGGAAGAAGAGGTCACTGTGGGTTGGCCTTTGGGATCTATATCTTGCCCCTACCTTCCTGGCCACTATGCCCTGAGCAGCTTTCCTCCACTATTATGCTATGATGTTCTGCCTCATTTAGGGCCCAGAACAATGGAGTTGGCCAATCATGGACTGAGATCTCTGAATCTAAGAACCAGCACAAACCTAAAGGCATTCTGATCAGGTATTTTGGTTACACCAATACAAAGCTGACTAACACACTGGCTAAGACAATCATCAAGAGTAAATTCCTTTAACTTTCTATATTCAATATGTAAATGTAAAAGGTGAAGCTGTAAACAAAGTAGAAGAAAATTCATAATAATATCTTTGTGATCATGGATTGTGAAAGAATGTTTTAAACATGACGAAAACATCACAATTTAGAAGAAAAGATAAATTTGATAGCATAAAAATTATTTTATTTCTTTAACAAAAGACAAATGCAAATAACTGATACATGGTTGACAAAAAACATATCTAGAATATATAAACAATTTTATAATAGAAAAATTGGCACTGTTTTTTAAGTTCACAATAGATTGAATTTCTGTATTAACGATGACATGTCAGAGACATTTAATTATCAGAGAAATTAAAATTAACTCAAAAAGCAATATGCTGGTTTAAATGCATTGGAATGGCCAACTTGAAAATCATGTAATTGCCAGACAATCAGTTAATGGCATTGGTTCTTTTACAAGGAACAGAATACCCATCTATCATTGGTCTAAGCAACCAAGACATGTAAATGTCTTACACAAAGATGAGCTTTGAGGTAGTAGCTCTAAGTCAGTACAGAAACTCAGCAAGCTCATCAAGGCCTCCTCCTTTCCTTTAGGCTTCTCATTCATTCAGGTTTTCATGTTTAAGTGGTTGCTTTGAGCAGATAAGGTGGTTGCTAATATTCTAGGCTTCAAAACATCATATGACAGCATTCAAAGAACAGGATGGACTCTTCAAAGAGAACCTCATTCAGCCCTATCTCCTTCTACTAGAAAATAAAATATCTTCCAGAAGAGTCTGTCTTGAACTTCTTTAATCAGAAGTATTTCACATGACTAATTCTTTGCTTCAAGGATCCTGGAAAGTATGTATCCAGCAAAGAAAAACTATTTGAGACCAATTTGTTCCTGGAGATGAGCTCATTATCAATCTAAATAAAATTAGCAAGGAAAATGATAGAGGCAGGACTTTGGAGAAGACCATTAATATCTTCTTCCAAACTGATTGGTGTGAGGATGTAGGGAAACGTAATCATTAATAGTGAAGGATAGCAAGTTGGTATAGACATTTAGAAAGTACCTGTTAAATAAGTCTGTGTATGGCATTTATGCCAACAATGGGTATAAAATTGAGAAAAACTCTTACACATTTCCATATGGAACAAGACCTGAGACCGAGGGCGAAAAGCAAACAAGTTAGCTGGCCAGGCCACTGGAGAGCCTGGTTTCTCACTAGCTCTTCTAATATCAGGACGTAATGAAGTGAGGTGTTCACCTTGCTGGGACTTGTTTGCCTCATTTATAATATATAGTAAATACCTTAGACTCATGTTCTCAAACCACTCCCAAAAGAACAGCAAAGCTTTATGAATTGATCCAGCTTTTTCATAGGTAAAATAAAATATCAGTGTTTCTATAGACAGCTAAGTATCTAAACTTCAAGCTTTCCTCCAATAATTACTTTTTTAACATTTGGTGAATGATGTTTTCATATTTATTTAAATAAATAAATCATACAAATAATCTTTAAATTCTGATATAAACAGTACAGTTTATTATTATGGAAACAAACTTGGAAGTGAGTCTTTTTTTGATATGAAATAATGATGTTATGGTTTAGATATGAGGCATCTTCTAAAGCTCATGTGTGAGAAAATACAAGGAAATTTAGAGGTGAAATGATTATCAGGACATTAACCTATTCGGTGTATTGATCCCGTTGAATGAATCAACTTGGTATCAACTGTAAACAGGTAAGATATGTCTGGAGGAAGTGGGTCACGGGGGAAGCCTTTGGGATATATATTTTGTCTCTGGTGAGCAAGAACTCTCTCTGCTTCCTGCTGACAATGTTCTGAGCTGCTTTCCTCCTTCACACCCTTCTGCCATGATTTTCTGCCTCAACTCGGTTCTAGAGCACCTGAGTTGGTTGTCTATGAATGGAGACCTCTGAAACCCTGAAACCAAGAGTACCAAATAAATTCTTCCTCTTCTACGTTGTTCTTGTCATGTCTTTTGGTCAAAGTGGTAAGTTGAACTGTTAAACTTAGTGGAGACAAATAACATTTTCTTGCAACCCCTGTAAAAAATATAGAAGCACCCATCCTACACTCCAACACAGTAAGTTATCATTTTAACATTAGGATCTGTCTTCTCATCAAGAGAAATAAGATATTTCAGTGAAAATTTTGGCAGCTATCAGTCTGAAATTCAACATAGAAAAACAAATATTAATTTTACAATAGGAGAACGCATTCTTCATGTAAAATAGTTTGTAACATACATGTCAATTAATGCAGGTAGAGCTGCTCCTGGGGTCCTTAGGAATGAGTGTGGAGGAAACAGTTCCTATTATTTCAAGATGAAAGAATAGAGGAAATCAAGTCTCTACAAAAAGATGGCTTTGGGGCAGAGAGTAGGAGAATGCCCACTCTCCTCAAGGCCAGGACTGACACTGTGGTTGCTGCTGAGTTATGGTATATGGCATGTTGCCTTCTAGAAAATGCCTGGAACTTGGGCTCAGAATGTCTGCTGAAAAAATTTCACACACACACACAAAAAGACCATCAAAGATCGGTTCTTCTCAGTCCAAACTATTTGGAAGACTAATAAAGCTCCAGTTTCTCCCATTCTGGAGGTAAAAGACAAAGGAGTTGAGAAAATATTGAAGAGATTCTCTTTTTAATATTTAATAAAATTTAGATGATTTTTCCTAAGAGCTAAATAATTCTGAGGGAATTTATTCCACTATATTCTGGCTAGCATATTGCAAAGGGATTTATAGAGTATTTTTATTGACTTGAAGTTTTTTTCAAACATATGCATGAGAAGTGATAGCAGTCTTCAAAATTTCCTTGGATCATTTGGATTTATATATGTTACAACTCTAGGAGTGTCTACTTTTTAATAAAATAAGAATCATAAAAAATTCTGGTAAGTTTCCACATGTAGTCATCATAAGCAGAGAGAAGAGATTTTTAATTTTGTTGAAGAAATTGGGCCTGCCTACCTGTACACTAAATAATTTAGCCAATCTATCACTCTATTGACTTGGTAACTTTCATCAGAAATTAAATTTTATTGACCAAGTTTCACAGTTATAAGAGACTATAGGTTATGCTACTATGTCTTTGCTTTCCAGAGATCGGAATTTGAAGACATTGAGATGACCCTGTCATCTTACATCACAACTGACTCTGGTTCCCTATAAAATATCAGTAAACTCTCCACCATCCAGAAACAAGGTTGATCTCTAGTGTAAGAGAGACAACTTTGGACAATAAAATAAGAGCAGAAATATGACTGTGAGTGAATCCATGATGTCTCTTTGTTTAAAATTACAACTGCATCATGATTATTGAGAGAAGGCTGCTTTGTGTATAGGAATCATCCTGTTTTGCTTGCATCCTCATTAACCAATTGCACAACTGCTGCATGATAATGTCTGCTCCATTTTTCCGCCGTGTGATCAGCACCAAAGTCTGCAACATGTTCCTGGTCTGATTTGTGAACATGAAGTAAGATGGAGGCTTGACTTGTGCTTGACTGGCAGGTGTACAGACAGCTCTCCTCTGTGACTTCCAGAAGGAATTGTCCTGTGGAACTGCAAACCACCACAGAATGAGATGGATTTCTGCTGGAGTCTTAGCTTTGTTTTCAGATTCATTTTCCATCTCACAAAGGTAGCTTTCTTAATTTGACAAGTGATAAAATTTCTCCTGCAAAATGTAATATTAGATTCTTCCCACTTCACTATCTCAGGAGGATTGATTAGAAATAAATTGTTTACTTAATGTGAAGATACAGGTCCAGAGACAAAACCCCTCTTCTCTCTGATAATACTCTGACAATGTGTTGCTAGATGACAAGTCATGCGCCCACCTAGATGTTTCAGGTTGCAAGGAGTTGGATAAAAACATTTTCCATTTGTTGCTGTTGGCAAATTAATGTAATATATTTTCTCTGCTAGCATTATGTGAATATTAAGGCCTTGAACAAAGAAAGGCCATGAAAGGTGATTATTTGCTTCAAAATATTTTTGACCAACTTCAAATTAAACAACTACCTGAAAAATACAAATGTAACTCATATGTTGAGTAGAGATCACTTCTTATGTGGTTGAACTTTACTTCTTTTAATTATGAAAATGTGCTTCTTGGAGAGGTGGAAATGACCTTTTCCTAACACTTCTAATTTATCCTCAGCCTGGAGGAGAGAAAAATACTTTAGATAAACCATCTGGAAAAGTTCTAATTTGTTCTATGAAAAAATAAACATTCTGCTCAGCAGAAATAACCCAACTGGCAAGAGTCTTCTTTCCATTTGGATTATTTCTTATCTTGCCTTTATTATTATTGTAAATTAAACCTTTACATCTGAACTCAGCACCACATACTGAGGACAGTGTTCACCCTGCCCTTCTAAACACATTTTAGAGAAAGTGTAAAGATAAGAAGATATTTATACTATATGGCCAAAACAAAGTGAAGAGTTAGGAGGAATAAATGACTTATACGGTTGTTAGTTCTTTTGTACCTACAGATTTTAATATGAAGTTCACCACATTTAAATATGCATTAGACTAAGACAAACTGTGGTGAACAAACTCCTTCGTGTCAAACACAACTTAAAAGCTTAAACTCGTCAGAAATGTCAAATTCCCCACACAATCAATTTTTAGCATTTACTTGCCTTCTTTGTTCCTGGCCCTGTGATAAGTGCCTTACATGAACTGATGAATAGGGTACTTATATCATCCCCATTGTACAGGTAATTAGAATAACAGAGATAAACTGACTTGCTAAAGATTATACAGCTAACCTCTAGAGCTAGGAATTGAATGAAGAATTTGGTTTTCAGACACGAATCCTGAAGGGAACAAGGCTGCAGCCATTTCTTCCCTGATTCTGACCCCCCCCCCATGCCATTTTA
>JAJEJO010005271.1:457576-512220 GCA_020662805.1 Glaucomys volans
CTATTAGTAGCGTGTACTTGATCAAAGTTGAATAAATAAAATTTGATAAAAAACATAAATATTAAATTTATTGAAAATACCTCCCAAAGAAAATGATTGGGGCATGCTTTATGCTGTCTCTTTTCAGAGAGTTGCAAATCACTCCTCATTTTGGTGCTGTAGAAATTTTTACATGAAGGTATGCCAAGAGGGTTCACTCTTTATTACAAACGGAGAAGCACAATTTAAAAAAGGGAAGGGGGAAAGGAGAACTTGAGGGCTGGCGCATTCTCAAGCAGATCAGGTTCTGGAAAGAAAACGTGAAACTTGAGAATCTGGAAAGTGGTTTTCTTAAACTGGTTTCTAAGTATTCATAAAATATCTTTGTGGTCTATGTATACCTGAGTTAAGGTCAAAATCCTGATCTAGAAGAAACTGGTGTTATTTAGTAAGTAGGAGTCATGGAAGTTTTTAGAGTTAGAATGTTTTTTCTTTTAAATAATGATAAATTAAATTAGTATTATATTTCCCTGTAGATATTTTAAACAGCAAGTTAATGAATAAAAAAGCACTATTGGTACTCACACAGATTCCATGCCAATAGACAATCCATCCTACATGACATAACAGAATTTTATTCTCTTGGGCAAGACATTTTCAGATGACTTGCATTTATTTTTTGTTCAGCGGTTTCCTTTGAAAAGACCTTACTAGGTACACTTGAACCTAATTAAGTAATGGCAACCTCAGAATCCGTAGAGTTCAATAAATAAGGAGCTTCAAGTTATATATAACTTTATTTATTTACTTATTTATTTATTTTTTATTTATTTAATTTTGATTCATTGAACACAAGTGGAGTACAGCTATTGTTTCTCTGGTTGTACACAAAGTAGAGTCACACCATCTGTGAATTCATACATGTACACAGGGCAATGATGTCTGTCACACATTCTGTTTTTCTTAGTCCCCTACCCTGATCCCTCCCCTCCTGTCCTTCTATGCTATCTATCCTGATTTTATATGTGATTTGTTCTACAGTATTATTGCAATAGTGGGTTGACTCTTAAGTATGTGAATATAAAAATTAAATATATTAGTATGATTTTATGCATATATTTTATTTATAAAACATTTGTTCGGGGTTGATATTCAATGGTAGAGCAATTGCCTAACATATGCAAGGTCCTGAGTTGACTCCTGAGCACAGCAATACAACAACAAATTTAATTTGTTTTGTTCTATAATTGTTATTTAATTGTTTTTCAGTCTAGGTTTAATGCATTGTTACTTACCATTGTAGCTTCTTTATTCCTCTCCCCTACTTTATTCCACTTAAGTCAGGTCACAGTTACTGATTGTGGGATCCCTCTTCCAGGGTTTCCGATTCAGTATCCTGAGAATTTCAGTAACCAAGGGAGCTCTGGGAAATTTTCAGACTTGACCTTTAGGCAGACTTGCAGTGAAAAGTCTTGATGTAGCATGCATCAAGGAAGTTGGTGACAGACTGAAAAGCCAGCTCTAGTCATCCATTAGATGCCACACCTGGGATGTGAGAGAGTGTTAAATCTGTAAAAGACAAGTCTTCATGAACCTCAAAACCAAATTGAAAGATGGGATAGACAAGGCATCTCTTACCTAGTGATTCTATTTAGAATTTTATTACAACCATTCTCATCATGATAAAATAGTCTTGTTTTAGTGTAATTACTAAACAAGTTATTCTGTCTTTGAGTAAAGTCTGTAAAGAAGAGAAGGAAGAAAGGCCAAGGATATTTTTAGGATAACAACTCTACAAGATTAACTCTGTAATAAAGAGCATGGAGAAGCCAAGCATAGTGGCACATGCCTGAAATCCCAGAATCTCCAGAGGCTGAAGCAGAGGGGGCACAAGTTCAAAACCAGCCTCAGAAACTCAACCAGGCCCTAAACACTAGAAGTCATTGTTTACCAGATTATTGCAAAAATATTTCATAGACTTTTTGCCCTCATCTCTTAAATTTATATTTCCATATTTAGAGCTTTTCTTTATGCATTCTTGGTCTAAAAATTACACTCTGCATATGGGCCCCTGAAATCTGATACTCCTGCTTTTTGTCCCTGTAATCTTAAAAATTCTTAAAAAGATAATGATAATTTTCTTAAATATCCTTGAGTATATGTCCACATGGAATATTGGATGTACTTATTTACTAAATGCTTAACAATTTCTAGTAATCAAATACAATTATTTTGTACCATAACAACATAGGATTTAAAAATTATGATACTCTGAGAGGGAAAGTTTGAGGCCACTAGTTATTCACTGTCCTCCTTTATGTAACTTCTGTAGAAAATGGACTTTGACTCAGGCTCAGAAATTGTTACTTTGTTTTATAACTGACCCAGAGTTTGCCTTCATAAGAGTCTTCCTTTTGAAATCATGAAAATTCTTTTTTTTAACACTTAATTTCCATCTTACTTACCTGAAAGTTTATTTTATCTTTTTGATTATTGTTATTTTTTATATTGTATTGTTTATCTCTCCTAATAGACTGCTAGGATAATGTATGTTACATCCCTTGAGGCATTCTCTGTACCTTGCAGTGTGCGTGGTTTACAAGAGGTTAAGCATCTGCTGACTGAATGTGCAATAAATGAACACGTGAGCAATAGATTAACTAATCTTGTGCTACTCGATGCAGTGTACATGTATATATTTACATGTGTTTTATATACATGTGTATTTGATATGTGCGTATGTATCTATATATGCACATACACAGACCACCTTTAATAGTATTGTTTCTTACTTTAATTTTATAGCATTTTAACTGAAATTGGATATTTCTTCTTTATTAGCATATATAAGAATAATGATAGCCTTAAGAGTTTATATGTTCTCTGCTCAACTATGATTGCTAAGTAGTTTTATTTCTTTATATTCAGTTAGTTATAAAGTTTACATAACCATTAGCTCTTTAAGTCATGCAAGTTTGGAATTCTTCTTTTATTTGCAGTACTTTGACCCTGATTGAGGTTTTTCTGTTGGTTTTTGTCCTTGCATGGAACTATTTGGAATATGTCCTTTTGCCTTTTAGTTTTGGTTAAGCATGAATCTATTCTTTTGTAGTTATTTTTTTCCTTTTTTTTTTTGGTTATAACAATGTTCAGAAGCTTCTGTTCTTTTTCAAACACCATTTGATCATAAGGGAATTGGAATGTTACATTTCAAAAATTGAACACCTCATCCTGAGGAATGAAAGACTTTGAAATGGAGGTATCCAATGTCCTTGCATTTAGACCAGAGCTCAGAGTCTGGGCTGACTTGAAAGCATAGACATCAAAAGTATACAATTTAGCTGAGTTTTCTCAAACTAATCTTCAAGACACCTAAAATGCAAGCTTTGCTCATCTGCCTCTTTTCAGTTCCAATATCTTGTTCAATTTATGAAACATAAGAACAAAGGTTCTATGGGAAATTGTTAGTTAATGAACCATGCCTATTGTAAAAATGAAGGAACAAACAAATAGTAACAAAAATTGGGATATTTTAACATTTTCAACTTCTCCATTATTTGTTAAATTAAATAATTTATACTCAATATATATCATTTTTTTTGAATTCTCACAATCAATCCCTTAATTTTTTTTTTACCCAATATGCTAAAAAATGTGATGGCCTATAAGGGTATTTAAATAACTATTTACACATGTAACTTTATTTATTTATTTATTTTGGTATTGGGGATTAAACCAGGGGTGCTTTACCACTGAGTTATATCCCCCTGCCCTTTAAGTTTTTTATTTTTGACATAGGGTCTCATAACTTGCTTATGTCTTTACTATGTTGCTGAGGATGGCATTGAATTTATAATCCTCCTGACACTATTTCCTGAGATACTGGGATTCCATGCATGTGTCACCATGCCTGGCTTAAATTGAGTGCAAAAGGTTTATAAAAGTTTTTGCTCAATCTTCTATACGACATTTTTACATCTTATCTATCTTTTGTTTTCATCATAAAGGTTTTCTAGTATTAATTTGTGACTCAATATCCTTTTTTATAAAATAATTATTATGCAAGTCATATACATTCTTTATAAAAATGTGTATGAGAAACATTAATGCATTTCTTTAACAAAAACATGTTCATATTAATAATACTGTTCTTTCTTTTCTAACCAGATTGGTCACTTTCATGTTCTTTAAAATCAGCTTTTAAGATCTTATTTCTGGACCTTCTTTATTCTTTTATGAATATCAAAATTGACTCTTTTCTTTCCCATCACACTGAAGTTTAATCATGCTTTGAAATGACACTGAAGTCCTTGATTTCATGGGAAGCATTAATAACCAGCCTCTTTGTTTAGATTTCCAGTTGAATGTAATGTCTGTAACATTTTTGTCTGTGTTTTAAACAACAGATATTTTTAAGCAACTACTCTTTTCTCATGAAGTTATGGACATTATCAAGTAATTCTTACAACTTGCCAGCAAAATGAATGCAATTACAAAGCATAGATATTATTTTTAAAATGAAATAAAATATTATAATAACATTTGTGAATAACTTTTGGTGAATTAGCAGGGAATCACATACATTCCTTTGTTTCAGTACTATTCAGAGTATTTAGTGGGTTATTTTGGTGCAATGAAGAGAAATTCAAATAGAGCAACAAGGTTATTTAGCTGTAAGTGGTACATTTTGAAATTCAGGGCTGCTGAAGTGATAAGAATTTGCAAAATCAGGGTACCAGGGAAGTGAGTGTTTTGTGTGTCTGTGTTGGGAGTGCTGCCAGCTGTCTATGTGGATGTTCAGTAGTTCACTACAGATTTTTGATTTTTGCTCAAACGCTGGTTACTCATCAGCAGATGAAACTTTCTGGCCTTAGCAGAGGCAGCTCATGCAGGCATGAGAACTGAGCAGAGCTACTGGAGGTCACAAAGTGCTGGGAGGATTGGAGCTGCATCCTACCTAGAAAGAAAAAACTTCTTGAAGACTCAGCATTTGGCTGAAACTTCAAGAAGGCCAAAGGTTAGGGATAAGGCTCACACTCTTAGAGTAAGAACCAAACTAAGTTACAACTACTTTTGCAAAGAATATAATCAAGTGACCCAGGGTCTTAGGCTTCTACCATCCTTGTCTCTTCTGTCTTCAGTGCACTGATGTCAAGATCATCATCCTTGTCTGGATCAAGTGGTTGAAAATAAGGTTTTAACATGATAGCTTTAATAGTCAGGCATGGATGAAGTTGACTTTATTTATGTTCATATTCAATTTGTTTTAGTCAGCATTTTCACTACTGTGACTAAAAGGCCTGACTTAAACAATTGTAGAGGAAGAGAAGTTTGTTTAGGGGCTCACTGTTTCAGAGGTCTCAGTCCATAGACAGCCAGCTCCATTTCTTGGGGCTCAAGGTGAGGCAGAACAACAAGGTAGAGGAGTATGGTGAGGGAAGCAGCTCATATAATGATCAAGAAACAGAGAGACTCCACTGGCCCCTTACAAATATATGCCCCAAAGGCATGCCCGCAGTAACCCACCTCCTCCAGCCACACCCTACCCACATTCAGTTATCACTCAGTTAATCCCATCAGGGGTTTAACTCCTCAATCAGGTTAAGGCTCTTATAGCCCAATCCTTTCTCTTCTAAACCCTCTTGCACTTTTTCACACTTGAACTTTTGGGGGCACCTAATATCTAAACCATAACACCATTACTTAGATCTCAGGCACATGTTCATGCCAAACTCCATGGGGAAAATGGTCTGGCTGTAAACTGGTTAGAAGTGAAATTAAGTTTGGTGATTAGCCAATTCCTGAAATATTTGCAAAGCACACTGAAGAGTAGAGGGCTGCTGGGGAGCTCAAAGAAGAGAGAGAAGTTAGAAGTTTCCCATGGCTGTCAAAACAAAGTTCATGCTGAAATATTCATGTTTTTATATCCAGGAGTAGCCACATCCTGCTGAAGAGTAGCTGCTCAACACTTTCCCCAGGGTACTTGGAGAGAAAATGTGTAAAATTATAGGAGCTTATGTCAAGTGATCTTGCTATGGATGCTATTGCACTGCTTCCACAATGTTCACTTTTTCTGAGCCAGAACACCATTGATTTTGGCTAAGTTTGCTGTCAGCTCACATAGAGGTCCCTGCAAGAGCCTCCTGCAGGGTCTCAGTCTTTGCTGTCAGCAAAAAGAAGTCAAGCACCTGAAATTTTCCTAATTATAAGATTTGCCTAAAGTCCCTGCCACTCCTAATACACAATAAATCATATTTAGGAATTTTAGATACCTAATGATTAGGTTTGTGTGCTCATTGGACAGTTTGGTTTGGAACTTATACAAATGATTTGTAATGAATATTATGTCATCGATGGTCAATAAACATAAGAGTAATATTATAGAAGACACCCATATACAATGAATTAAAATATTATCAGATACATTTATTGCTAAACAATTTGAAACATTTTCTCTGCTTTACCCTGAATTGGCACAAGAGCAAGATGGGGGTTGGTAATAAAGAGAAGGGATGAAAGAAAATCAGAGATGGAAATCAAAATATCAGAACAGGCAGTGTATGGGGCATAAACAGCTCTTCCGCATAAACTCAGGAAAATCCTCCTTTTGTCTTTGTTAATGGGGATGATCCCATTTGTGTGGAACACTAGAGTGCATTTAGATGAAGTGTTCTCTTCAGCCTTGTTCATAAGCTCTTGAAGATCCTAAGAGCAGAGAGCTGAATGACGCTGGGGAGCTTATCCTGAGCTTTGGAGAGATTATCCCCAAGTTCACTGGCAGGCCTGCAGAAGGTGACCTGCCTGTTATCTCAGAACACTCCATACCACAGAGATCATCAACACCATTATGGCCCTTGCTGCCTGTAAATGCCTTTAAGCGGCTTTAGATAGAAGATATATGGCCTGGGCCTGGAGCAGAAAATTTCATCACCACAATTTCTCTGCTGGGGCCTTGTTTAGAAACAGGGCTCACATCTTTGGGTTTGACAGGAAAACAGCAGCTGTTTTCTGATCATTTGGCCATCTGTTCTTTATTGCTTATATTATTAACATTTACAAGGGCTAATTGGTATTTTGAAGTGACTAAGATGATTGATCAAGGAATACCCAACTATGTACATCATGATGCCTGTCTTAAAATTGCCAGAGGGAGCAGTGTTAACTTCATATTGTTTCAATGCTGAATGAAACTATGTTCACCTGGACATATTCTCTGTGATAATAAGGGAGCAAAATAAGAAATGTTTACTTTTTCTTTAAGTTAACTCTTCTTAACCAAATTCCTTCATTGTCAGTCCACATGTAGCCTTACTGATCATATCAGGCAATGACAATAACTTTATCATTCAAAAAGTATTTAAGTTTATCAGAAATCTGAAATTTGTTGTTATTGTTTTTATTTTTATTTTTTGTTTTTGTATTTTTTTTGTATCTTGTCAGTTTTGTGTTTTAATAAGGTGCTTCTGGAAAGCTAACATGGTATTCTTTAGTTTTAGTCACCTCACTTATAAAAAATGGAGCAAAGGCTGGCCCTAAATGGATATATCCTAAATGTTTCAGAATAGACAACTATAGAATGGGCCAATTCTAAATAATACAATAATGGCTGAGATTCTGCTCTTGGATTTGAGGTGTGTAAATTGTTAAAACTGCTGGTTTGTATAACTAATACTTTTCAAAAGCCTAGTAGGCACAGTCATCTTGTCTGAATTACTAAAATATCCCTCAATTTCTCTTTGTGTGTTCAGCCCTTTCTACTCCAATTTATCCTCTATACTGCAGCTAGAGTGAATGATGCTTCCATATTAATCCATTCATGTCATTGCCCTGATTAAGATCTTTCAAATGGTTCTTTATTTATTTCAAGGCAATGTACACATCTTGACCCAGCATTCAAATTTCATTATGACCTGGCTCCTCTAGATGTCCCTTCCCCTGCCCCTGCAACATTTTCTAACTTCCTCTAACTACATGGAGAGCTATACTTCCTTCAAGGTCTCTTGTGCCTCTGCTTTTGCACAGGCTTCTCTCTCTGTCTAGGATGTACTTCTTGCTTTTTTCATCTGAAAAGACCTTATCAGACCATAAAGTATCACAAACGTGTCTATCTCCAAAGCACTGCGCTCCACTGGTACTGGGTTATACGCCCCGCTCTTGTTCTCTCACCATACTCAATGTATCAACCTTCATCTCTCTGCATCAGGTTGCTTACTCAATACTTTGCTCCCCTGCTGTGTTTAAGCTCCTGGATTCTAAAATTTATGTCTTCTATTCCTAGAGTAACCACAGATTCTGGCATTTAGAAATTGTTCAATGACTATTTGGTGAAAATAGATAAATAAGATATTATAGCAACAGTACCATTAATTCCTCATTCTTTTTCAGTACTTCCAAGGGAAGAACAAAATGTTCCTGGCGTGCACTGAATCATTTGGACCTGTACAATAACCCTTGGGGGTAGGTACAGCTATTTTTTTCTTCACTGAACACAGCTTTGCGTTTGACAGTGAAGATAATAATGTCAGTTGGATTCACAACTAAAAAAATGCCTTGAAATCCATGCTAAAGACTGTGGACTTCATTTTATTAGTATTGATTAAAGGACTTTGAAAAAGGAGTAATATGTATTTGACTTTTGATGTACTGGGTTATTGAAGGGCTAACTCCGAGGAGGAAAAGATTAGAGGCACAGAGTCCATTAGTAGATCATTTCAAAATTTAGACAAGAAATGACCAAGATAGAACTCAATAAACAGCAGTGAGAATGGAAATCCATGACTGATTATAAAGTATATTGCAAATTAAGAGTCCACAGGATTTGAGCATCAGATGAGTATAATGCTCAGAGTGAGGAGGTAGGAAGAAAAGAAGGAGCCAAAACAAATTCTTCAAGTTTTGTTGTCACAGGCTCTAAGTTAACTTTATTACAGTTGATTTAGGACATTGTGTGTCATCAGAGTGCTATATTGTAACCATAGTAACCCTGTTTATTTATAATTAAAATGCATTTATATCACACCTGATTCCAAAGTTTGTATGGAAACCTTTAGTAAAAATAGGTTTTGTGTTTTCAAAAAATAAGAAAATTATTCTTTTCATGTCAGAAAGAGTAAGTTCAAAATTATTTATCATTTTTTCATTAAAGAAATTGCATTTTCATTTTGCTTCTTTTTCTCACATTGGTTTCCTGATAGCATATAAAAACCTGGCCTTCAATAATCTGGAAAACAACAAAAATCCAATGGATAGAGGGGGAACAAAGACATTGGAAAGGAGGCTAACACTAAGTGTTTCTAGTCAGATAATAGGAAAGGGAATTGAAGAAGAGGTATAAACAAGCATCTATGTGGTGTCTATGAATCTTAGGGTTATATAATTTTCTAATTTTATGTTATCCACATGATCTCTTCACGTAGCCTACAGAAAGATAAAGCTTTAGCTTAAAAACCACTCCTCCTAAGGAGAAGTAAAATGTGGCTCTAAATTTCTTGATTTATCTTTTTAACTTTAATTTGTGTATAACAGTTGATAATAATTTAATGATTCAAGTAAGATCTTGAGAAAGGATAAGTGATTTTTTTCCTAAAATAATTTGTTCTGGTTGCAATAGGTCAACATATCTTGGATTAGAGTGCATAGAATCTCTTTATGGTCTGGTTCTTGGTTTTACATCATGATTACAATTTTTATTGTTATTGTTTCACTATGACATACTACGCTTTTACATTATACACACATGTATATGCATGTGGATACTGATAGAGATTGCTCTCTGTCTCTACATTTTCTCTTTCTTTCTACACAAACACACATAGCCATACACACATATGGCTATATGTTCCATACATATATATATATCTTCTAATACATTTTCTTAGATGGTCTTCACTTTAATACATTTATTTTCTTCTTTGTTATAGTTTGCCAATGTAATTCTCCTGAATCTGTATATATTAAAAGTTTGTCAGTGAACATTGCAAGGTATTTAATAATGTTTGGAGTGTACCTCAATACACCAGAGAAAGAATCTGAAATCAACTGATACTGATTCTAGAGTCTGACCAAATATCTCCTCTCACCCACTCTACCACCACCACCACAATGACAGAAATGGTAAGGACCCCAGTAATACAAGAAAATGAAAGTTTTTAAGAGATGCTTGACTCACCCAAGTGGAAGGCAGTTTACATTCAATGGGGGCTTTGATTGTGGCTCCATTATCTTGATTTGGAGAAACTCTTCAGGGTCACTTCACATTCAGAACAAGCCATGGAATTTGCTCAGGTCTGTCTCAAAACTGCATCTCAGACTACCTTTTGCCTTTTTCTGTTACCCTCATGGCCCAAGGGCTGTATTTGAATGCACTCTATTATAAAACTCTCACTTCAACATCTCCATCTCAATTTGGAATATAACAATATTTTTTAAGGAAGAAAACTTTTTAAATTTTTCTATGATGTGTTCTGCTCCTCCAGAAAGCAAGGAAGAAACTACCCTGCAAAGAGAGAGTGAGGAACACAAAGGTTATATTATTTTGAAAATAGATATTTTGACTGTGTCTGAGATTACTGTGTGACTGAGAGAGTTATTTGCAAATTACATGTACCTGGCACTTTAGCAAACTCAGTGGACTCGTTATTAGTATACTTCATCCCACAATATTGGCCTATTAGTTAGTTGGCTCAACCACAATCTCTCTCTAGATATCTTAAGTAATTAAGTAAATTTGGGGAAGAATAGCACAAAGCTTATTCTTCTATTAATTTTATTTCAGTGTAGCATATGCCCTGATTCCTCAGTCTTTGAATGTGTACATATTTCAAATATTATATTTATATGAAGAGTGAGGTGAGGGGAAGCTAGGTAAATTTAAAAATGACCAAATATTTCTCTATTTTAACCTTAATACTTTGTGCTTGTTAAAATTTTGTCAAGATTGCATATCAACTTTTTAAAATTTTATGTCACAGAGTCATTATACTTATTATGCTGATTAGCCTTGTTATTAATTTGCTTTGAGCCAGTATGATGAAATACCTTGCACACTACATTATGAAGTAAAAAGATGTTTATTTTGGTTTACATTTCCAGAAGTTCCAGTCCCAAACCAGTCAGCTCTATTGGTTTGGGTGTCTGACAAAGGTGAAACATCATGGCAGTAACATGCGTTTGAGTACTTATATTTTGGACCAGAAGGCAAAGATAGGACTGGTAGGGTCTAATTGTCCCTTGAAGGGTACAATCTCAATGACTTAAGGAATTTCCACAAGTTCATACCTCCTAAATGTCCAATAGCACCTCCTAACATAACCATCCTAGAAATAAAACTTTTAACAGATGGAACTTTGGAAGATGCTATGCATATTCAAATAATAGCATTCCTTCCCTGGCTTCCAGAGTCCCTTGTTCATCCCCCAGTGCAAAACACATTCATTGCCAACACTCTCAGTCAGTGTTAAAGAATTGTCTACAAATCCAAGTTCAAATTCTCCTCCAGGATAGTTCAGTAGTGAACCCCAACAAAAGTAAAAAAGAAATAAGTTAGGTGCTCAAAAACAATGAGGAGAAAGGCACAGGATAAGCATTTCTATTCAAAAGGGAGAATTGTAAAATAAAAAGAAGGGATTGACTCAAAGAAAGACCAAAATGCATGAGAGCAAACATTAAATCCTACAGCTTCTTGTCTGGCATCCAAGGCATGCTATAGTGGGAAGTGTGTTTCCAAGGACTTGAGTAGACCCACCCCTACAGCTTTGCTTGTACAGCCCATAAAGTCACTATCTTGCACTGTCTCTGCACACTGCTGGAAGCTTTCCTCAGCAGATGTTGCATGCTCATGGCACCTCTATCTTCTTGCAGTCTCCATTGTAACTTTACAACCCACAGTTATGTTGCAAACTGTCCCATCTGGGGCTCCTTGCAGGGGCTCTGACCCTGAAATGCATTTCCTGGCACTCCAGACTTTTCTTTGAAATCTCAAAGGAAACTGTCATGGCTCCATAACTCTTATATTGTGCACACTTGCAAGCTCAGTGTCAGGTTAATGATGCCAAAAGTGCTTTGCTGACTGAACACAGAGAAATAGATCCAGGGGCCATCTTAAGCATGCGGAGCATCCCTGAGCTCTTTCTTGAAAGGATTTTGCCCTGGAAAGTTCCTGCATCAAATTTACATTGCCACACTTCTGAGGCTGAGATGGGAAAGACAGATTTCTGAGATGCCCTATGAACATCTTCCTTACTGTCCTGATGCAAAGCACTTGGCTTCTTTTTAGGTGTTAATCTCTTTAACAACCACACCCTCCTTGTCCATATTTTTTCTGCTCTTTTCCTGGCCAAGTAATAAATTTCTCATGTCCCTTTGCTCTGGACCCTTTTTGCTCCTGATTCTCACCATAAATTTGGCTAAAGGCTGATAATAATATCCAAATTGCAGTGTTTTGCTGCCTTGAAATCTCTGCCAAATTAACTAGTCTATCATCTTCCAACTTGGCCTCCTACTAAGTCTTAGGGCAGGAACAAAGTGTGCATCCAATTTCTTTGCCTTGATGTAACAAGAGTTGCTCTTCCTCCAGTTACCTGTAGAAGCCTTATTTCCGTCACAAACCACATCAACATGACCTTTATTATGCATATTTTTATCAGCATTCTGGTCTTCTGAGCCTCTGCCAGAATTACCCATTAAACTCTATGTATAGCAAAGAACCTTGTTACCACAAACTCTTCTAAATTCCTCGCACAAACTAATTCCCAAGTTTCCACTACAACTTCAGATGTAGTTACAATAGTAGGGTCACTCTTTTGTAGCAGTTTTCTGTATTAGCTTCATATCATTCTACCAAAATGCCTTATACAAGCTACTTATGAAATAGTTTTCCTTGGCTGACAGTTCAGAAGGGTTGAAATCCAAGATCAAGTAGCACAATTGGCATGGGGTTCTGGCAGGGGTGGTTCGTTGTGATAAAAGTATGTGTTTGAATAAAGGTTCATATTTTGAGCCAAAAAGTGGAGAGAAAGAGAGGACCAGTGGGGTTCCTTGATCCCTTTCAAGGGTACACCCCAATGATCTAAGGTCTCCCCATAAAGCCTGAACTCCTAAAGGTCCACAGCATTCTGCATATAGCACCTCACTGGGGACCCAGGTTTAATATATGTGCCTTTGAAAGACGTTACATATATTCAAACCATAGCTTTCTCCAACCTGAAAACTTAGAGAACTATTATAAATACTGCACATGATTTTGTGTACAAGGTTGACATTTGAATATCGATAGTTATATGTGAGACAGACTTTCTTAAGAAGACTCAAGACCCTTTCTTTTCAGTGTTTCACACAAAATAGATTTTGTCTTCATTTTATTCTCCCTAAATAAAGGAAAACAGTTAATAAGATTGCTATTCATTGGAGAAGAAGAGCAAACATGGAAGTTTTGAGGGTTTTCCTGTGAGTAAAATTTATATAAATAAATTTGCAATCCTAAAAAATTTATTTGGAGTATTATTTTTAACTATACCATAAAAATTCATAAAAATGGTTCAAATTTGGAATAATAATATATGTATATATTTGTTTTTCCATACAGATTATAAGAGCAATTGTTAAACGACCTCAGGGCATATCACAAAGGGATGGAGGACTGGAAATGGAAGGACATAATGATAATATTTCATCCTTGGATCCTTTTAATAAAGCCTTCCGAGAATAGCACATTTGTATTCTATTCATTTATGTTAAAACTATAAAATTTTAATTTGTCGAAAATTTAAGTTCAAAGAGGAGTGTTTAAGTGAAGTCAGGATGAAATTAGAAAATATATCAGTAACTAAATTATTGTTGCATTATGATGTAAAATGCAGAAACAAGATTGTTCCCATTCAGTTAAGCAAAACAATGAATGTAATGAGCCACATGTGCTACACTGAACTCCCTCTCAAAATAAGCAAGAAACAGCATTTTTTCAAGTTTAATTACTGATGACAATTAAGTTACATTAAAAAAATTTTCCTAGATTTTTATGGAGTTTTTAGTGAAAGATAGTCATCCCAAAATTTAAACATAATTCTACATAACTGAATTTCTTTAATATTAAAGCAATAGTACATGGAATTTTAATTTTTCTAAGTTTTTAAGGATTTTATGTATAATAGATCTGGAAGACCTATACCCTCAGTATTTATGACTATTTCACTTGTTGATATGAAAGCCAAAAATGCAACAGGAAGCCACAGTTAATATAAACCAACAGATAACCAAGAAACAAAACAGAAAGAAAAATCCCAGGTAGTATGGGGAGAAAAGTTAAATGGTTGTGATAATGCTTCTTGGAAACCAGGATCCAGGTGCTGTTCCCCCTGTGTTGAAGACTAAACATCCAAGAAATGAGGAGGTAAGAGCCAAAAGTTTTATTTAAAAGACAGAACACACACAGAGGGGCGGTGGCAGGCGTATCCTCCAGAGAGGAGGGGGTTTAAAGCTGGTCCCAAGGGAGTGGGGGTGTCCTGCCCCTTTTATAGATTTCACATTTCCTTTCTTCTCATCACGTCCCCCTCCTCCTCTTATCTTGTCTACATGACCAAAAGGTAGAGTGACCAATGGTGGTACAGGGGCCACCCAGGGATGCAGGGACAAGGGAGCCACCCAGGGGGTACCCATTAACAACTCCTTGCTAAGAGGAACAGTTCCCTGGAGGCACGTAACCTTGGCAACAGGTTGGAGGAGGGGGAAGTACTCTGAAGGTATTAGAATTTTATTTTCTTTTGAATAGGCCCCCATCTTCCTGACCCAATCATTCATTATCTACACTAACTGTCCTTTTGCACCCCCAGTTGCCCCAGCAACACTGTTTATCTGCTGCACATTCTTATTTTTATAGGAAAACTTTTTCTTCAATGCAAATATACACAAATACAGGGAAATATTATGTTTATCATCTGCACTATATTTTGACTCTGCTTATCTTCTTAAAAAAAAGTGTATAGTTTGAAGTGGAAAGAGCAACAGATCTGAAAATATAATTTTTTATATCTGATCCTGACTTTGTTCCTTTCAGTTGTACATTTTGGGAAAAGATATTAATATTGAGTCTCTTTCCTAATGGATGGGCATACTAGATGATTTCTAATATGCCTTCTGATCTTAAAGTTTATTTGAGATTACACTTATTATTCTGGAAAAGTTAAAGCAGAGGGAAAATACCTGGTTGTGTAAGATTTTTAATGCAAGAATGGTTGGGTTAAAGGTAGGAAAAGCAAATCAAAATTGGCTGCCTATCCACAAATCTGATCTAGAATTTACTAATGACCATAAATCAGCCTTCCTGCATTCCTACCCATTCCTTTTCACCACAAGGAAAAAGCAAAATGATCACTAGAAGTATCAAACCCAACCCAACCCAACCCAACCAAACACAAAATTACAACTTCTGCCTTTAAAAGATGATTTAGAGCAATAAATTGATATTTTTCTAAAAAAAAGTTTTCATTTTGTCATAGTATATAAATCATTTAAACCAATTCAGACATAATAGTCTCTAGATTATTCAATAAAATATTTGAATAATCCTTTTGTATTCTCAATTTAGATAATGTAAGCTATCAACAAACATATATTTTTTAAAATACAAAGAATATTTTGGTAAATGAATGAAATTGGAGGATATCATGCTAAGTGAAATAAGTCAAACTCAAAAAACTGAAGGCCAAATGTTTTCTCTGACGTGCAGATGCTAATTCACAATAAGCGGGGGTGGCTAGGGAAGAACAGAGTTACTTTGTATTAGGTAGAGGGGAGTGAAAGGAGGGGAAGGGGTATAGGGTAGGAAGAATAATAGAGTGAAACAGATATTAATTATTACCTCATGTACATGTATGACTGCATGACTGATGTGATCCTATAATATGTACAATCAGAAAAATGGGAAAGTACAGTCCATTCATGTATGATTTATCAAAATGTATAAATGCATTCTACTGTCATGTACAACTAAGTAGAACAAATTAAAAAATTTAAAAAGAATGTTTTAGGTATAATATTAGAGGATAAGTAAAAGGAGAACAAGTAAAATATTCATAAGAGATTTTTTGATTTTTGTCTTTTTTAAAAATGAAATATTTTTAGTAGAATTAATGTCATTAAAATGTACTGGATAGTCTTCTATAAGGATATGTGATCAAGAATAATTTAAAAATTATGTCTTTTTAAGTTTTTTAATTTGTTCTAATTTGTTGTACATGACACTAGAATGAATTTATACATTTTATTTTTCATTTTTTTATTTTTACAGACTGCATTTTGATTCATTGTACACAAATGGGGTACAACTTTTTGTTTCTGTGGTTGTACATGATGTAGATTCACACCATTCATGTAATCATAAATGTACATAGGATCATGAAGTTTTATTATTCCACCATTTTTCATATCCCCACCCTCTCCCCCTCTCATTTTTCTCTATGTAATCCAAAGTTCCTCCATTCTTCTATTACCCCCCACCCCTCACCCCCATTAGGTATCATCATCCATTTATCAGAGAAAACATTTGGCCTTTGGTTTTTTTGGGATTAGCTTATTTCACTTAGCATGATATTCTCCAGTTCCATCCATTTACCTGCAAATGCCATAATTTTATTCTTCTTTAAGGCTCATTTTGGTATTCTTTTTCCACTTAAACTTTTACTTTTAATTTTTTTTTAATTCAGGGATCATTTACAAAGGAGTCCCAATTTTCTTTATTTACTTCTGCTCACTTACAAGGCTTTATGTGCTTCTTTGATTTCTAAGATTCCATGATTATTTAAATAAGATAGTTTTATACTTTAAGTTTCATGTCTGAAAAAGTGAAACACGTTTTGATTAAAATTGTGAGGTGAGGTAAATATATATAACATTTCATTCTCTCATTTCCCCCAGAAACCTTCACTTCAAAGCTGCTTGTTAATATTCCATGTTTTGAAATGAAGTGTAAGTTTAAGTGTAACATCAATGCAATATGCAATAGTATTTTTGTCTGTTTTAAGATCCTGATGAATCTTGGAATCCTTCCATGGATAATTGATCTGCCAAAATAATCATGTTCAAGTCTCTTTCACTTATAAAGTCAATAAAAAATTCTAGCTTCTTTAAGCTGGAAAATGTAACCTGATTCAAGAAATATATTTTATCCACCAGAAATCTGTTATACCTATGAATGTGACTTCTGCCTCAAATAGACAGATGGGCATTACTATTTTGTAATTGCTCTGAAGCATCCAGTGATGCTCTTTCAAAGAGCACATCCAGGAACTTGGGAATGGGCTAAGGGGAATCAAAACCCAGAGGCAGCAGCATTTCCTAACCAGTGGATAAAGAATATTGAAATGCTTTCTCTCTGCCTTTCTCTCAATCCCCGCCCCCCCGCCGCCCCCACAAGGTCTCTTTTGGTGCTGGGGATTAAACCACAGACCTCACACATGCTGAGTAACCCATTTACCATGGACTTACACCCCAAAACCTTCAAGGGATTCCCTTGTTAAATATTCTGCATTTACAACTTGTGTTAAAAAGGGAAGAAATAGAAAGATTATTTTTAAAATCCTGTATGCACTGAAGGAATTTGAGAATCTAGCAAATAGTTGGAAGCACAAGTCATGACTTGGGGGAGTTGATGTATCACTCAGCCAAGCACTTTGAATCGGTGTGATGATTTTAACCATTGTGTATTGGTTTAAAATTGCTTTTGTTATTAGCCCAAAATTAAAATAATTAATTACTTGTAGCAGATCATTTGTTAAGGATAGTTATTGAGATATAAATTCATTACAACAGTGGTGCTAATCTTCAAAATTCATTTTAAGACTCTCTTTATCATATCAATGTGTTATGTAATGTATTGAAATTCTTTCAAAGCACAATAATGTGTCTCTAGTATACAAAAGAAGAGAAAAATATTAAAACAAGGAAATACAGTATATAAAAATTGGTAATAAAGATGATTCATAAATCTCTCAATTCATTATTTGAGGAAAAGCTCTTCTAATTATCACTTTGAATCTTTCTCACATAAGTCATAGTTCATAAATAAATCCTGAAAATTATAAAAAGAATGTGATTTAAATCGCAGAGCACAGGAATTTCAGACATCATAAAAGGAAAATTATTGTTAATTTTTAGATTATTATATGATACACATTTTAATACATATTTGGCTAAAAGTCCTAACATTTGCATGTTGTTATATTACAGACATTTCTTGAAAAAGAAAATGATTGTTTAATATCTAATTTAAGTAACAATAGTGCTCATTATTTTTTAATATGAAAAACTCACAGTTTCTTTAAGTCTGAACTGTCCATATCTGGTTTTAGAATACCAATGGAGAATGAATTTAAAATCAATATACTTAAAAACTTAAGTTTTTGGTTGTACTAGCCACATACTAAGTATTTAATAGCTATGTGACCAGTGGTTACCAGAGCACACAGCACAGAATAAATAATTTCCATTATGCCTATCATTGCAGAAAGTTCTATTTAAAATTACTAGTTTAAATATTATACAATTTAATAAAAACATGTGCTTAAATATTATATATGCTACACATTATGCTATACATACTATATATTTTATACAAAATTCATAAATATGTATTACTTATTTTTATGCTCAAAATTATTGTCTTGCAAGCAAACATAATGACATAATTTAAAACTTTCTAAAAACTGGACAAGTAGTTTAGCTTTCTTGTAAAGTATTTTGTTGTAGGAGTAGACTTTAAATCTAAATAAATGAGTAGGAAGTGAATTGGAATTCATGTGCTACTGCAAAAATCACTTTTGCTACCTCTGTTCTTCACAGGATTGTATAGCAGTTCAGCAGATCATATGAAATGGGCCTTGCCTGAAATACATGTTTGTGTTTTGAGGTTAACAGGTGTGCATTTGGCAAGATCAATGTTGCATTATGAAGAATAAAGAACCTCTCTTGCATTCTCTATGAAGGGCCACAGTATGTCTGCATGGATGGTAGATGTACAACAACCCAAAGATGATATAACAATATTTATTTATACAGATATAACAATATTTATTTGATACAGTGATAACTGTATGCACTATGTTGAAAATATTTAAAAGGAGAGATGTGAAAGAATTTTGAAAAGTTTGAGAAAGATAATCAATTATTCATCACTACCACACAGATTTAGTTTGATTTCTGGAAACCTTAATGTAATTAAGGAGGATTGTGTTCTGATTATTCTCCTAGGTTGAATATTCTTCCACATGTACTTCCAAAAAATAAATAAGCTAACCTACTGTGTTGAGCTAATGGACTATTAAAAAGTGACAATTTTCATCATTTTGACAAAGTTGATGAAGTTATTGTTGATGGTGGTATTTGTCCAAAAGTTCAAGAGAATACAGAAGGATGTTCATGGAGAAACCAAATAATTATATTTATAGAATGAATAGAGCATGTCATAATTTTGTCATTATAAATTAAACATTTTAATACTTAAAGTAGAATTTTTGCAATTCTGTCTACTCTGTGACTTCCATTGACAATGCTTATGGTGTATAACCAGGCTCTAGGGTCTGTGTAAAGTTAATATATCTCGTCTTGAGGTTAGAGATGTTTAGAATTACTTTGGAGTTTTTGAAAATGCTATGATTCAGAACTCACCTAAACTTATTGAATAAGAAGCTCTGGGGATGAAGCCACAAAGTGGTATTTGTATTAGACGTTCCAGGTAACTTCAATGACCTCCCAGGTTTGAATAATTCTGACTTAGGGAGTTTAAAATTTATTTTCAATTTTTATTAGTATTTTACCAAATCATAGATTTTAATTTTTAAAAATAAATTTAACATTGCAATTAGTGGCAAATGTATTTTAAAACAATGTAATATTAATATATATTATTTTCAATACAAATAAAAATAATCTAACCCTTTACATTCAATAAGAAGTTTTCTTTCTATATTCAATTATCTGATTTTTTTGTTATCAATTAATAGTAGCTTATGAGCTTCAGCACATTAGGCATTTCAAAAAGTCACTATATTTGAGGTTTCCTGCCACTACTTTTAGAGCTTTACTTGCCCTTCAGCAAGGAATTATAGCTTGAATTTGTCATTTAACTAATTGGCTCTTAAGCCATTTAAATTGAGTTGTCCTCTCAATTATAATTCAGGTAATGAGATTGTTGACTTCGCAATCCTCTTTCTTTCACATTCTTTTTCTCAGCACCTTATGGATCATGACAGACTATAAGAAATAATGGTCTTCAGCTTCGTGTTATTTGTTGGCTTATTGAATCACAAGTTTTGGGTGAAAGATGGAGCTGAATCTAGCTATAGACCCAATCTTCCCTTGTTCTGGAGTCATCTCTATGATGTAATTTCATTCAAGTGTTCCTCCTATTTACTTACCACTTTATTAAAAAAATGTCATCCCTACTGAAATGTATATGGTGTAGTTCTGTGTAGCTTGTTCATTGGTTTTTATATGAATTTCATTTAATTACCATGACAACACTACAAGTTAAGTACTGTTTGTTTATTTTTTTTCTTCCGATGAAGAGAACTTAGATTAAATTTTTTGACCAAGTTCTCTCAGCCAATAAACAGTGGAATTTGGTCTTGGATATAGTATTCTGAACCAAGGCTGCTGATTTTTCTTCTATGTTACATAGTGATTTTTTTTTCTGTAAGCAGTACCTGTTTATTGGTTATAGTAGTAACTGATACCTGCATCTGAGTAAAGTGCTTCATACATGGGACTGGTTCATGCAAAGCACAAGAAAAAGGCCTTGGACATTAACAACCATCCTTAATTCATCAGTTCAGAGTCCCAGGTGTCCCCACGGTGAACATAATGATATTTTTGACACTGATGAGTAATATGCTATAATTTCTGACTTACATGAACAAAAGGTAGAAGTCATTCACTATACATTTAATTACCTAATGGCACACATTTCCACCATTGTAAACTAACCTCGACTTTTCTATGTATCTAAGGGAACATTGTATTGTATCTTCTATATTTATGGCACAGGTCTGTAACTCCACTATGTGTATATGTAAGGCGCAAGACAGAGAAAGAATTAAGATTTGAATTTGGAATCTAAGTACCCATGAAATTCTCTTTGGAGATTAACAGAATTAAAGCAGTTGAGAATTTCCAAGTGCAAAGCCTATTTGCTAAGTCCATTATTGCTAACTTCAAAAGAGTATCAACTGACTGGCAGGATTTTCTGTTTCATGGAGAGAATTTCCCTTGAAACTTTAGATGAGGGTGGGTTTCTAAGACAATTCTTGTCTTAGAAATGCCAGAATTATGTATATACAAGGTTTCTGATTTATATTTAGAAAGATCTTGCAGATTGATGATTATGTGATTATGATTATGATTATGTATGTGATTTATTCACATACATCCTACTAAGCCCAAACATTTCTTGTATCCCGCATCATTATTTAAGTCTGAACTCTTCTGTTTTACCTATTATGCTTTAGATTTGCATTTCTATTTGTACAGTGACTCCTGGATTTCATGAAAGCACCACAACATCAACATGCCTCAAAACCAAGTATCCTTCCATCCCTCATTTATTGATCTTCCACCAAAAAATACAAATATGCCTATTCTTGAATTTCCTATCTTGGTGAATTGTATCATCATTCATAGGTGAATATCCAAACTATGAATTACATATCATCATTTGTTCCTTCAAATTTCCCCCTTGAAACCTTAGAACTGTCACTCCTTAAGTCTTAACATAACCTACAATCTACATCTCTCTTGAGTAATACCATCTCCTTATCAGCGTTAATTCTTGCCACAGTCTGGGCTCAGCTATTTTTCTTTCAACCCAGTGGACATTTGTGCGGTCTTTCTCATTGCTGCTCCCTGTCCTGCTTGTTTTCCCTTATTGCAGACTGTGCACTACAACTAGTGAAACTCTTCCCCGCTCCCATATCTATGTGATAATTTAGGATTGAATCCAGAGCAAAAACTTTCATTCATCTAACCAAGCATCATACATTCCATGAGGTGGCTATATAAGTTTCCTCTCATTCTTTTCCCTGAGGGATAGTGCAGTTTATCACAAATGGTACCTCCTCAGTGGGGCCATGGCTGTCCCTCCACACTAAAATACTCCTGTAGTCACGTTCTATTATGCCTTCATTCACTCCTTTTTTCAATATCTACCCTTTACTGGACTGAAAGTTCCAGCCCTTGTGTATGTTATTTACCACTCTATTTCCAGACTGCAGATCACCAAATAAACATAGTTAATGACATTATTTGTCCTGTGAATTTTGTTTTTCTGATGGAAATGATTTTCACTTCGTTTTCTTCTGGTGACTTCTTTCTGATTCTTTAAGATGTATTCCAAATATTACTTTTTCTTAGCCCTCTTGCTGGGCAATGTTCATTGGCCCTTCCCTTTTGTTTCTTATCAATTTCTATCACATTCTGTATGTGTTTCCCCAGTAGATTGTAGACTTTTCAAGAATCCAGATTATGAGTTGTCTGGTGTTAGTGTATGTTGGTGTTGATTGTAAGTCTTCATGTGTGATGCCAACATGCTGAGGAAATATTTTCTGTATAATAGTTTTGTGAAAAGTATAGATATTTTTATAACCATAATCTTATTTTAATAGCATCTGTCTTAATTTTCTTTTTATTTTTGAGATCATCAAAAAACAAACATATCAGTATTGAGTATTGGAATAAAGTTTACTACTCTTTCTGGGAAAAGCTTATAAAGAACACAGATAAAGGAAATGTGGTACAATATTATACCATTAAAGTCCACAGACAGACTTTGTAGCAAATTGATGAAGTATTCTTGATTTATGATTCAAGTAAAACTACTGTCTGGGTTGTGCATTGTCTGTGGATTACATAAATTTTCATAAATAAAAGTATCTAAAATCATAGATGTGTTGGAATTTCACAGGGCTTACATTTGTTAGGTAACTGTATGCCTAGGGTTTTATTTTGTTTTGGTTTTTAAGGGTAAGGCAGATAGAGAAAAAAGAAAATTAAAGGAGAAATGATGAGAGATAAATTCAATTCAATATGATATACTGTCATGTTGGCTATTGCTTCGTGATGAACTGCAGAGGGAATCAACCAGCTGTTGGCCTGTAAATCTACTAGGCTATCTGGGAGATCTTCTGTAGGATGGTTTGTAAAGATTGTCTCACGATAGTCCACTAGCCCAGAGAAAAGAAAGCAGACGTATCTGCTGGCATATTATTTCTCCATTCTTCCATCAATTTATTCTCCCCTATATGGAATGAACTCCCCCACACTCTGCTTGACACCAGCCTGGAAGCCTCTGGGGAGGTCATATTCTATGCCTTATGATATGCTGCTTCATTCTGATACAAGAGTAGGAGAAGCCTTCCAACCCTCAATGTAGGCTGATTGCTCTCAGGTACAGGAATTTTTGGCCCAAATGAAGTAATTAGAGAGTGACTGAAGTGAATTAGTAGCCAAGGAATGAGGAAAAGAGGAGATCAAAAGAATCTGAGGAGAAACAAGCTTGATATAGTCTATCCTTCTATCTATTCAGATCCATTCATGTCACCCATTATGCTTCCTTCACAGTGCAACATGATGCCTTCACTCTTTGTGTATAAATAATAAATAAAATGTAATTTCTTCTCTAAATGGAGAGTTATAAGCTCTGCCAAACACAGAGTCTTCTTTACATTGTGCCAGGTAATCTACACTGAAGTCAGACATGCTCTTGCTGCTGTAGTTGGTCCTTAAGCTGTAATTACTTCATCTTGCTCCTTGGATGCCCAGTTTTTTATTTTCCTCACCATAGTTAAGTACTTTGTTCTGACTTACATCCTGGTGAGTGGCCCAGAGTTTCATCACTGAGGACTTGAACTTTTATTTCCTTATTTTTTAGGGTTGAGATTGATGCAACTGTCCATTGACAGTTACCATGGGAAGGAATACCCTTAGTTTCCAGATTCATCTCTCTTTGCCTTTGTATAGTAACTGTAGGTCCTCATCATATTCAGGACTAAATTACTTCAACCAGTACTAATTACTTCAACTGAATTACTTCAACCTCCTTTTCTGGTCTGCAGTCCACAAGTGTTAAAAATCACTGCAAGAAGAACTGAGAGCCCCTTACTGTGTTCCATTGAGTAGCTTCTATACTTAGGAACATGACTTCTGATATGGTTGAGCCTAACGTTATGGGTGGACATGCACACAATGTTTTTTTTTTTTTTGATGGATTCTCTGGAGAAAAAGTGACTGTTAGCACCATGCGTTTTTGACAAAACTAATGCTTGACTATGAGAGTGGAAGCAATGATTTCATTAACTTAATCATTCATTCACTCCTTTTTAACAAAACACTTAGTACACACTGCTGATTTAGAGGGAAGGCAAAACAGTAATGGAAAGAACAGACTTAATTTATGCCCTATTGGTATTCACCATTGGGAAGGAGGCACAAAGAGTAAGTACTGAATGACAATTAAATGCTTTCAGAGGTGGTTATGTGGTATAAAGGAAACAGAGTGCTGAGATTCCTGATGGAGTTGAAGCAAACCTATGTTTATCGGGTCAGAAAAGTCCTCACTAAGCACGGGGAATTGACAATGAATTAACCCTGAAACATCACTGGAAGAAGATGCTTCACAAGAGTTCCAATCCCCTATGTTAGGGAAGTGTTGGTCTTTTAGAGGTGTTGAAAAAGCATAGTAATATCAAACCATTGTAATCAAGGGACAGAGAAAGAGAGGAAGTGATCAATTAAAGGCCCAGTGTTAGTGAGGTTCTCGAGGAAAAAAAAGCTGTTGTGGGGGCTAGAACTTAAATGAAGGAAGATACTTGGTGTCTGACAAATATTAAACATTCAATATTCTTGTTTAAAGAAAATAAGGACACAATATGATTGAGGTTATAAAAGATGGGTTTTGTGAATAAAGTTTTGTATCCGTGGTGTGAAGAATAGACACTTTTTCTACTGTGGCTTCATTTTGCACAATAATTATGTAATCAAGAATGGAAGAAGTATGAGAAAATCAAGGACAGTTTTGAAAAGAGGATATGGGATGATTTTATTGGAGAGAAGGAAGGCAAGAAATATATATTGGGATTGCTGGACAATATTTAATATCTATTTGGGGTTTCTGATAAAAATTGAGACACTAGTAGAAAAAGGAAGGAAAACAGGAAAGGGAGGAGCAAAGGGAAAGGAGAGGTATGGAGAATGAAATAGACCAGGTTGTATTGTTATACTGTTTGTAGCACAAATATGTAACAACAAATTCCACTAGTATGTATAATTATAATGCACCTGTTTAAAAGAAAATTGAGCAGAATCAATTAGGTTTACCAGACTGTTTGTGACAGCATTGTTCTAGTCTATGAGTGCAGACATAATTAAATGGCTAGATTTCTCCAGGATATGCAAGATCAAAGAGAAGAATATCAAAGGAAAGAAGTCATTTTGTAAGAACATGGATACAAATGATGGATTGTAGAATCCAAATTGGACAGGAAGGAGTAAAGTCAAGGCACTTATCTTGGTGAGAGGATGAGGTTCATGCACTAGACTTCTGAAAAACTCAATATTTGAATTGGTGAGTTCAAAGAGTTGGAGATATTCATGAATGCAAGAGAGCTCGGGACACCTTTGGGGTCAGTGTTCCCGTGATAGCCAAGTTTCAGGTAATGACAAAGCTGATTGTTCTCCCAGGCAATGTGGTTAATTGCAAAGAGAATTTCAGTGGACAGGAAAGAATCAAGGAATGTAGAGACTTAGGTATCAAATGGTTAACTGTGTGTATGTTGAAGTCATGGAAAACGATATCAAGAATCAGGGAGAAGAGGAATGCTTGGGAGAAGTAAGAGGAAGAGACCAGAAGACTAGAAAGCAGACTGTGAGGGAGTAAGAAGGAGTGACAGAGTGAGCTGAGATGGGCCTGGAACCTTCATTTTCAGAAAGGAAATTTCCTGTAAAGAGCACTCTTACCCTGTCTTTTGACCCTGAAGTACTTGGAATCTGAAAGAAAATTTAAGCAACTTTGGAAGACTGTAGGTGAAGTTGTGTCCTCAAGGTGATAGTAGTCGAGTTATAATACTGTTTCCAATGAAAAATATGTGACATTTCAAAGGTGATTTTGAAGCAATGAAGCCATTATTTTCTATTTATTATTAAAACCTATTACACTTAATTTCTTTGTTTTATTAATATAATTCCACACTCAAATGTCATTTTAATTGAAAATTAATGTCAGTTTGTATCAATTGTGCAAATTGTAGACCATATTTTAATGACATAAATAACATACTAAAATATAGACTATTTATGTGTTAATTTTTATACTTAACATTTTTCCCTTTCTCTATGACAGTTTATAAATTAGTATTACTAGATTGGAACCACAAAACTTGGACCAAGTCTTACCTTTCTTTGTTGCTATTTTATATTGGACCTTTAAGCTATGATTTCAACTCCTTTAAGGTAATACTTGCTCTAACTTGATGTACTATGATATAGAGTAAGAAATTTAGTGATTTGCATGAAAACACTTTTCAGCAAATTGCACAAATGAAATATACAAAGTACTCATACTGATTCCCTAGAGGATCCAAAATATACAAAAATAACAACACCCATGCTTCAATAGCAACTGAGGCTAAAGACATACTGAGAAGAATACCTGGGAACATGCATTCCATGGAAAGGGACTCTGTATTCCGACGTGAGAGGGCTAATGGTCATATCATTAGCTCAGTAATGACAGAATGTAAGTGCCCTTAGTAGAATTCGTTTATGGGATTTTAATACCCCTCACCCCATGTAGGAGAGAGCTTTCTCAGAAAACTGCGGGGACATCAGCATGGGCTTTATTTCTGTAGTGCTGATGTGTGTTTGGATTTTTGCTGTTTGGGGATCTAATCTTGTTGTTCTACATTCTTATTGTGTGAGATGTGAGCAGGAGAGTGATCATGCATCCTAATAGGACAGTCTCACATGGCTGTCATGTCAAGGGGGCACTTCGAGAGGCACAGATTTCACTGCTTTGGTACTGACATGGCTTCGACATTCCAGGAACACCTTTCAGTGATTGAGGGAAGCTTGCTACCTTATCTTGCTTGCCCTTGATTCCGTTATTATAAGAGGAAGGTCTCTGATGACATTCTGTGGCCATTGTGGCATCCAATAGAGTCCACATGCAATACAAAGTTTGTCTTTTTTGGTACTGAAAATCTGACCAAAATGGAGTACGATATTAGCAAAATGGTCCAAGCATCACTGTGTGCATTTTGGGGATTATAACTACTCAAGTTCCTTATGTGTCTTACTTTTTGAAATCATCAATGTAAATTAGTGGTGCTCATATCCATCCTAAAAACAAGCAAACAAAACTTTTACTCCTCATTAAGTATCCATTCAAGGTGAAACATCATCCCTACCCTCAACATCAGTCCCTTCTACAGACAGTTGCTCCAGACCCAGTTTATACTTGGCAGCAAATCCCTAGCTCTGCAGAAGAAAATTTCTGTTTGTAACTAGACTAATTCAATGTCTCCTTTTAAGCTCCCTGGATTTGGGCTTTGTCTTTATCTGCTTTCCACTCTGGTGTGCCCTGTGGTTTTCAGAAGATCTCCCCACTTTAGCCTTGGTTGTACAGAAACTGCCTGGCTGCCTGCAAGGGCAGGGAATCAGAGTTTGGATTTCTGCATGGAATACCTAGTTCCTCTGTTCTGCTGTCACCCCCCTGAGGTCTTGAGTGAATTTTTATACTCATGCTTATATGTATGATGAGTCACTCGGGAGATGCAAGAGCTGTTATCTCTGCACTTGTTTGCAGGTAACACTAGTCTAAGCTAAGAAAGGAAACACCCTCCTGTGTTCTTAAATGCATGCCACCTTGTCCATCTTTACAAAACTACTTGTAGCCTAAAAACTCCATTACATTAATACACACCTCCACATTTTAAAGTATGTATATTTTCTTCTTGGATCCCATTCCTATTTGCTTGTCTAACTCTTGTTCTTCCATTAAGAGTCAGTTTGTAATCCCACCTCTTCATGGTTGTTAAATATATATTCTTTCTGCATACTTGATGAAGAACACGCAATACATAAATTCATTATAGATTTTAGTGTGTGTATCTTTTGACTCCATTATCCAGGAAGCCTCTTAAGAATAAGAACTAAACCCTTTGCATCTTTTTATCCAAAACAACTGGCTAGCACTAGTATCTAGTTAACATTTTGACTGTGTATGTGAGGAATCTAAGAAACAGAGATGTAATGATTTGTCTGAGGTTAGAGACTCCAATTCAGGCACAGCTCATAGCTTGTATTATGACTCTTGAAACAAGTCCTCGAACTACTAACTTCTAGTGAAAACCAATTAAAACATGTCTTCCAAAACTACATTGTCTCATTTTGCATTTTATTTATTTAATATCGAGTCTACTCCAGGTACTCAGTGTTTTGCTACACAGAAGAAATCAAAGATAAATCACAAGTATGATGCCTGTCTCCAAAGTTCTTATCTTCTTATATACACTCCCACATTCATTACAGCACTATGCACAATAGCCAAGAAGTACAGACAACCAGAGTGTTGACCAATTTTTGAATGGATAAAGGACACATGGTCTACTATGTTTAACTATAATGCTCTAATAAAAAATTGTAAAAAAGGAAATGTGGTACATAAACACAATGGAGTACTATTTAGTCATAAAAAGGACAAAATTGTGTTATTTGTGACAACATGGATGGAACTGGAGATAACCTGTGTTAAGTGAAATAAGACAGGGAGAGAAATACTTCATATGTAAAATGCAAAAGTTAATCTCGAAGGAGTTGAAGTAGAATAGTAGTTGACAGAGGATGGGGAAAGTAGGAAAAGGAAGTGGGAAAATTGACCAAGTTACAGTTAGATAGGAACAAGAAGTTGTGGTTGACTATTCCACAGTAGGGCAAATATAGACAATGATAATGCACTACATATTTCAATAAGCTAGAAGAAAAGATTTTGGAAGTGTTTACCCTAGAGAAATGACAAATATTTGAGGAGATAGATATGTCCAATCTGATTATTTTCTAGTGAGTTTCTTCATTCTAAAAATAATACCAGGGAAATTCTACACAACCCACCTCAACCAAGGTTAAGAGTCCATGGGTTTTCATCCACTCCCTGCCCAATTTTTCACCCAATTTATATTAGCAGAAGCTAGACTTCACTGAGAAATTCGAAGAGGGAGAAGAATTATTGGTTGGAGGGGAATTCTTGGTATATTGCCTCTGTACTGTTGCAGAGGGGCTGGGTTTTGAGAACACTTTTTCAGGCTGACTGAGAGGGTTCCAAGGTAACACAGTAAGAAGGAATAAGGGACCTATAATTCCCTAGCAGGAAGCCTTGTTGAGCTCTCAGGCTGATTAAATGTCACCTGACCAGAATACAGGGTCAGAAGCAGAAGGCCTCAATTTACTTCCCAAAGTTAGAGGTGGAACATGAACCAAATGATTGGTAATCAATTCTAGTGTGAAGATTTCAAACTTGGGAGCCTGACTAGAAAAACCCATGATGAACAGGAGAGAAACAGAGGAGTAAATACGTGGACTAAACTTTCACTTTTGGAGTTTCTAAGAAAATGTGTGTTAACCAAGTCCAGTGAGTGCAACAGAAGCAGCTGAGCTCAAGGTTCCATGAAGTTATTCCTGGAAGAAGAGGGTAGATATGAGAGAGAAATGGTGCTAAAGGACCTAAGTGGTCACCTGGAAAGAGCATCTTTTACTCCAGCTGCTTTCTGGTAAAGAAATTTCTGTCTGTGGATGGAGAGATAGGTTCTGCAGAAAATATAGATGCATCAATAAAAAAAACCAAAAAACAAAAACAAACTCACTTGGAAGCTCACATGACAGATGGCATTAATAGGCAAGCAAGAGAGAAGAAACAATAGTAACAACTAAAAAAAGAGATTTTTTTGTTCATTTTCCCTTAATATACTATTACCTGTTCTACCCTGCAAGTTCCTAACAGAAGGAAGTAGAAGGTATATGAAAGGGAGAATTTAGGGCTGGGGGTATAGCTTATTGGTAGAGTGCTTGACTAGCATGCTCTGAGGTCCTGGGTTCATTCCCCAATACAAAAATCCTATGTCTGTGTGTGTGTGTGTATCCAGGTTGCAGAGGAGAGGGCAGGGAGGAAGAGAAAGTTGGTGAATATCCCTTTCCTAAATCAATCATTATACCTAAACTGGAAAGAAGGGGAAACTTTGAAATTGGTCATTTATACTCTTATCTAGGTAAGAGAGGGTGAATATTAGTTGGACATTTAATAGGCAAGGGAGAGGGAAAGTGATTTGTTTTTGAGTAAGAAAGTGAAAGAAAAAGGACTCGCTCCTTGTTTACATCACAATGAGTTTTCTCTGTCACATAAATGAAAAAATAAATAAAGGCAAATGCATGTAGTCTCCACAAGTATGTTTGTTTTGCTTATAGATGAATTTCACCAATATTTTCCTAGCTCCATAACTTCTGCAGAAAAACAATCATTACATAGTTCAAAATTATGTGTTTATATGATTATTCTGTTAATAATTAATGTTTAATATTTATTCTAATGCATGTTGTAAAATATTATTCATTCATTCAGTCATATAGTACACAAATATATGATCACCTATATCACCTGTAACTATTGATAACAAACCTGAAGATCAGAGAGTTTAGGGTAGATAAATCTCTTTACATTGCTAAGTGATACAGCAAGAGACTGGCAACCAGATCCCTCAGCTGAAAATTTCTTGTGCCTAAGAACTCACTAGTCTAGACTATCTATCCTGAGTTCAAACACGTTTTCCTGATTAACACATGAGGAAATATCATAATCCGTTGCTATGTGCTGATGAGAAACCTGCCTGTTACAACAGACGTGAACTTGAAACTATTTTCCGTTAGTTTTCTCGACTGGACTTTAAGCCAAGAAAGCCACGCTCCATGGCTATATTGTATAAAGGAGTCACCTCTAGCACCTAGCATAGCCCTAGATATGTGTAGACAGTTGATAAATATTAACCAAATTTTAGAAATTGAACAAGTTCTATAAATTCTAGGATTTCAGTTGGAAATAGTGTCATCAAGAGTGTTAGAATGGATTTAGGGATTACAGAAGCATTCAAAGTTTAAGAGTAAAGATTGGCACTAAATTCGATTAGGAAAGTGAGGATTTTTTTGGTCTTTTTTTTTTTCCTTTAGGAGTGACATTTGGTTGTTCTATGACACAATTATCAAACAAAATTTGGAAATTATTTCAATTAGGGAGTCTGTGATGAGTTTTCTAACTAATAAAGAAGTTTGCTAGAATGACAATAATGCAATGACTTTCATTTTACTAAGTAATAACTTTATCATGAAATTGTTCACACTTTAAAATTAATTAAATAATTATGACGAATAAGCCAGACACTGTGGCACATGCCTCTAATCCCACAGACTCAGGAGGCTGAGGCAAGATCACAAGTTTGAGGCCAGCTTTAGAAACTTAATGAGGACCTAAGCAACTTAATGAGACCCTGTTTCAAAATAAAAATAAAAAAGGATGTGGCTCAGTGATTAAGTAACCCTGGGTTTAATCTTTTGTATAAAAAAAAATAAACCATAAAACAATAATCATACTGAGAGAATAAGAATACTGTCCAGAAAAAGTAAGAAAGATAACATTGTAGATATGGATGAATTTCCCTATGCCTTTTTCAAAGATGCCATTTTCCAACACTGTCTCTTCTTGCCTTATATCATCACTAGTACCAGTTTGTCTGGCTGTGGTATTCTTACATAGCAGTTCTTTTCTTTCAGTACTTTTTTATTAGATAAAATAGCAATTTTTTAAAAATTATTTTTTATGTTCAGTTATACATGATGATAGGATGTATTTTGACATTTATACATACATGGAATATAACTTTTCATTCTTGTGGTTGTACATGATGTGAAGTTACATACATTGTGTATTCATATATGAACACAGGAAGGTTATGTACCATTCATTCTACTGCCTTTACTATTCCCATCCTCCCTCCCTTCCCTTCATTCCTCCTTGTCTAATCCAATGGACTTCTATTCTCCATGCCCTCACCCATTGTGTATTAGAATCCGAATATCACAGAGAACATTTGGCCTTTGGTTTTTGGGGATTGGCTTATAACATTCAGCATGATTGTCTCCAGTTCCATCTATTTACTGGCAAATGCCATAATTTCATTCTTCTTTATGGCTGAAAAAATATTCCATTGTATATATGTATCAAAATTTTTTAATTTAAAATTTTTATTTATTTTTAATTATTTTTTATATTTATAGACTGCATTTTGATTCATTGTACACATTTCATTTCTATGCTTGTGCATCATGTAGATTCATACCATTCCACATTTTGTTATCCATTCATCTGTTGAAAGCCACCTAGGTTTGTTCCATAGCTTAGCTATTCGTAAAGGAGCTGCATTAAACATTGATGTGGATGTGTCATTACAGTGTGCTGATTTTAAGTCCTTTGGTATATGCTGAAGAGTGAGATACCTGGATCAAATGGTACTTCCATTCATAGTGTTCTGAGGAATCTCCATATTGCTTTCCAGAGTGGTTGTACCAATTTACAGTCCCACCAGCAATGTATGAGTGTACCTTTTTCTGTACATTCTTGCCAACATTTAGTTTTACTTGTATTCTTGATAATTTCCATTCTGACAGGCTTAATTTGCATTTCTATAATTGCTAGAGAGGTTCAACATTTCTTCATGTATTTGTTAAACAATTGTATTTCTTCTGTGAAGTGTCTGTTCAGTTCCTTTGTCCATTTATTTATTGGGTTATTTGTTTTTTGGCTGTTGAGATTTTTGAGTTCTTTGTATATCCTGGAGATTAATGCTCTATCTGAAGTACAGGTGGCCAAGATTTTCTCTAATTCTGTAGGTTTTCTCTTTACTTTCTTGATTGTTTCCTTTGCTGTTAAGAAGCTTTTTAGTTTCATACCATTCCATCTATTGATTCTTGATTTTACTTCTTGTGCTTTGGGAGTTTTGTTGAAGAATTTAGCCAACAGGATGGAGATTTGGACCTCCTTTCTCTTCTAGTATGCACCAGGTCTCTGGTCTAATGCCTACATCCTTGATCCTCTTTGAGTTGATTTCTGTGCAGGATGAGAGATAGGGGTTTAATTTCACTTTGCTACATATGGATTTCCAGTTTTCTCAGCACCCTTTGTTGAAGAGGCTATCTTTTCTCTAATGTATGTTCATGGTGCCTTTGTCTAGTATGAGATAACTGTATTTATATGGGTTTGTCTCTATATCTTCTGTTCTGTACCATTGGTCTTTATGTTTGTTTTGGTACCAATATCATGTTGTTTTCATTACTATACCTCTGTATTGTAAGATCTAGTATTGTGATTTCTAGGGACATATGACCTGCCAAAATTGAATCTGGAGGACATCAAAAGTTTAAACAGATCAATTTTAAGAAATGAAATCAGAGACATCATTGAAAACCTACCAAAAAGAAAAGCCCAGGACTAGATGGATTCTCAGTCGAGTTCTACAAGACCTTCAAAAATGAACTATCACCAATACTCCTTAAATTATTCCATGAAATAGAAAAGGAGGGAACCCTTCCAAACTATTCCATGAAGCTAGTATAACCCTGTCACTGAAACCAGACAAAGATACATCAAGAAAAGAAAACTTTAAACCAATATCCTTGATGAACATCAATGTAAAAATTCTTAATAAAATACTAGCAAATAAAATACTACACAAATTATTATATTGAAATTATAGTGCACCATGATCAAGTAGGGTTCATCCCAGTGATGCAAGTTTATTTCAACATATGGAAATCAATTAAATCAATAATTTATCACATCAGTAAACCTAAAGGCAAGAATCATATGATCACCTCAGTTTATGCATTTGATAAATATAGTTCAAAACACTAGATAAACTAGGAATAGTAGGAATATATCTTAACATTGTAAAAGTTATCTATGCTAAACCCAAGAACAACATCATTCTGAACATAGAAAAATTGAAAGCATTTCCTCTAAAAACTGGAACAAGACAAGGATGCCTCTACCAGCACTTGTATTCAATATAGCCCTGGAAACTCTAGCCAGATCAATTAGACAGATGAAAGAAATTAAAGGGATACAACAAGAAAAGAAGAATTCAAACTATCACTATTTTCTGATGACATGAATCCAGATTAAGAAGATGCAAAAAACTCCACCAGAAAATTTCTAAAACTCACAATGAATTCAGAAAGGTATCAGGACATAAAATAAATACTCATAAATCAATTGCATTCCTATATATCAGTGATGAATCAATTGAAAGAGAAATTAGGAAAAATATCCCATTCACAATATCTTCAAAAAATATTTGGGAATTAATTTAACAAAAAAGATGAAAGACCTATACAATGAAAACTGCAGAGTACTCAAGAAAGAAATTGAAGAAGACCTTAGAAAATAGAAAGTTCTCCCATGCTTTTGGATAGGCAGAATTAATACTGTCAAAATTGGCTACACTACCAAAAGCGCTATACAGATTTAATGCAATTTCTATTAAAATTCCAACAACATTCTTCAGTAATGAAATTTATTTGGAGAAATAAAAATCCAAAGCAATCCTTAGTGAGAAAAATGAAGCAGGAGGCATCTTTCAGCACTTTTAATATGTCATTCTGCTTTCCTGGCTTGCCAGGTGTCTAGTGAGAAATTCCACAGATAGTCTTTTGAAGATTCCCTTATATGTGACAATTTTCTTTTATCATAGTGCTTTAAAATCTTCTCCTTGTCCTTGTCCATAGGCAGTTTCATTATAATGTGTCTCAGTAAGGATATCTTGATGTTCAAATGGGTTGGGTTTCTTTAGGTATCAGGGATCTGGATATTTCTTTCCTCTTTCAGATTTGGGGAGTTTTATGTCATTTCTTGAAATAAGCTTTCTGACACTTTTTTCTCTCTCTCTCTCCATGTTCCTTTTTAATTCCCATCATGTGTAGATGGGAATTAAACACCTGATGGTGTTCCATAAATTATGTGTGTGCTAGATGTTCCTCATAGCCTATGCCAATCCAGTTTCTTTCCTAATGTTCTTCTTCTTCTGAATTATAGTTCTCAGAATGACCATATAATGGGCTGGGTGTAAAATATTCTGAGTTACCCAAGAACTGCTTGAAGCAGCCTGGGCTTTGTCTGCCCCTTCTAGGGAATAGAGCATAGTGAATAGGAAGGATCAGCTCTGGTAGTCTGGGCTTTGTTCCTCTTCAAAATTTTAGTTCTGCTGTCATGTTGCTTCTAAGGCATATAACCTGAGGGTAGAAATATGGGTGGGGATACCAATTCATTATCCCAATATTGTCATTCCAACTTTGTTTTCTTGTTTACTAGCTTTGTACAGTTGTTATTAAAATACATGCTTAGATAAGCACCTTCCGAAGAAACAGTAAGAAGGGATTCTGTTTTGGTGGAGATTGGAGTTTGGGTGGTTACTGCTTCTTGCTCCAAGACCATCCTCTTTAGTTGATTCATTGGATTGAAATTTTTTAAATAGATGCTGTTATTTCTTCTCTTTCTCTTCTTCCTCTTCCTCTTTGTTTCTTGTAATAAAGGTATTGGTGTATCTCTTGATTTTGTGATCCTCTTTTGTTTATTTACCACACTTAATTCCACCACTCATTCTCTTTTTCATCAACTACCCCTTCATAATGCCTCCACCCTCTCTCTCAGAAGATGCCACTTGTCTAAAGTCCCCCTTCTGATTCCAGGCATCTTTAAACCCCTTCCTTTGTATTTTCCAGTTTTCAGTACTGTGTCCATTGAGTCTGACTTCTTTCCTCTCAGGTTTAGATTCTCCTTTCAGAAAGACTTCATCTCCTAAGTCTCAAGTATTCTCATCTACATTCTGCATAAATATTTAATTCAACTCTCTTTTCTGCCTTGGGAAACATATCTGACTCTGCTGTTTTAGTATTTATGTTACTAATAGCAAGGAGATTTAAGTGCGTAATCTCTGTGAATCAACTTTATAGTGAAGTGGTTTATAGTTATTTTTATTCATTTTTTTCATGATTTTATGGATTTAGAAGATATGTGGAGAAATTAGGTTCGTATGACACTCATTGTTCTGCAAGAATACTGTCTCGTATGTTTAAAACGATGCATGTCTGGCGAATATGCTTTCAAGAACCCTAATTCTGTTTTTATTTTACTCTTGTTTTTTAGAAGGACTATACCCTCTTGGATGTTTAGAAGGATTATACCTTCTTGGACTATTTTCAATTTCATTAGGAAAAGACAGTAAATATAATTTAAGAATCTGGCTTACATATTTTTTACAGAATGATTTGTTTTTGCATTTGTTAGTACCTAGGTTGAGAGCATCAGCATTTAATCTTTGAGTATGTATTTTATTTTAGCTTTGGGTCAACTTATTAATTGTACATATAAGTGAGGTTAAGTGTGATATTTAAATATATGCTTACAGCAGGTGTGGATCAAATCAGAATAATTAGCAACTTGACCACCTTAATCTTTTATGGTATTAAAAGGCTTGGAAGATAGCATCAGTCCCTGTGAAGATCTCTTTCATGTTCTTCTTACTTCTATGGCACACTGTTTGGGTCCAAATTGAAAGTACAAATGTTCACCCACACTTCTCTTCATTTTCTATTCTGTAACTTTAATTATTGTCCTCTTACTTTATGTATATATTCATTTCTTACATTTTATTCATTCTTGGAATTGGCACTTACCTTGAGCAGAAAGTGGCCCCAAAAGCCATATTTAGCCAAATGTGTTTCAGCTTCTGTTTATTCTGGACCATGTGCCTCCAAATGGTCCTTCCTCCTTGGAAGATACTTAATGAATATATGAAGGTTTTTGTCATGCATCTTTCTGTTATATAAATTATCATATGTACTGAATTAGAGAGTTAGTCTGAAAGATGTAGTTAACCATTATTGAAAAACCTTAAGTGCTGTATCTTATTTCTGTTATTGTCATGGATTGTTGATGAGAATTTCAGCTCTATCTTGGTTGGTTTAACACCACAAAGTAGACATTATCATTACTGATTTACACAGCTAAAGCTTGTATAGACAACCTGACATATTTTCCATTTTATGTACTTGGCTTTTTTACTTGCTCAGCACTTATTTCCAGCATCATATTTCGTCTCCTTGAGTAATAATCCATACAGTTTCATTTGCTGGGCTTCTGCGATTAAGCACTTTGAGTTTCTTTTAGTCTCAATGTGTCTCTATTTCACCCTCATTCTTAAGGATTGTTTTCTTTAATGTTCTATACTTTTACTAATATATGTCTGTGTGAGGGTTTGTTTATTTGTCCTATTTAAATTATTGTGGTTCTATAATCTATAGACTCATGTCTTTCATCAATGTGGGAGATATTCTCAAAATGATCTACTTGAATATTACCTTTCTTGCATTTAATCTAGTCCTTCCTTATGGAAATCCAATTAGGTAACTATTAAGACATCTATTTTATCTCATGCTTTCCATCTTTTTTTACATTTTCCTTTTCTTTGTTACTACATAAGGATTAAAAATAATTCTGGATTGTCTCCCAGTTATGAAGTTTTTTCTTCATCTGTGCCTAATTAAGTCAGTAGAGTATTACTGTGAAAAGTGGCTTTTAGGACACACCACAAAGCTTTAATTCTACTTCTGCTAGCTAGAAGTTATGCAATTTAAGCAGGTCTTAGTCTTGTATCTCCATTTACTTCATCTGTTAAATGACAATAGTAGTAATACATATTTTATGGTTGCTGTATTAAATTAGTCAATATAAAGTGCTCAAAAGAATGGGTGGCATGTATTCAATCCTCATTAAGTGTTAGCTACTGCAGTTTACTATTTAAGCTATCCATTAACCTGTCCATTTCCTTTTAAATCTTGATTATATTTTGTATTTAAAATTTTTATGAGTTTTAAAAATTTTTCTTTTATCATTTTTAATAGCTTCTTTTTTTCTGTTAATGATTTCAGTTTTGCTTCTATTTATTCAGTCACAATTAAATATATTTATTTTATTTTATCCAGAAATTCTAATTGAATGAAGTTCCATCATAAAATTATGAGCAATGTTTAAAAATTCTATCATGAAAAATATGGGTTTACATTATCACAAAATTAATAGAATGATTGAATTGAGTCATATCTAACCCACCATGTTTTGGACTTCTGTGATCTAGACAACATTAGCTTTACCTTTGAATTTATACTGTTTTGGGAAAATTTTGAAGGGATTTTATTCTATTGAAGTTTTTATGGGTCTGATTTTACTGTTTGCTTTTTCTACAAACTTTATAATGTTGTTTTCTTGTGCTTTCTTATGAGTGCTAATTGTTATTCTTTTTTTTTTTTTTCTTCCCTGTGGATCCTGGGATGAGGGTATATTACCTCAGGGAGCATATGCAGTTACCTTCTCACAATGTAAATGTGTGTCTTGTGGCAATTCTCAGTTAAATCTTGGCTTAGATGTTTTTCAAACCTCAAATAAGATGAATATCATCACATAATTATGGGTTTTTAGGGAATATATTTTACTTCATGGTAGACTGAAAAGTGGCCCTCAAAACATATGTATTCACATCAAGAACGCATGAATGTTGCCTTATTGGAGACAAGGATCTTTGCATATGTGATTAAGTTAAGGACCTTAAGATGGGGAAATTATCATGGATTATGGGACTGTTTCTGAATGAAATTACATATATCCTTATAGGGTTTGTGGAAAGCATATATGGAAGTGAAAGTCATTTTAAATATAGACACAAGAGGGGAAATCAAAATGACCATGAGATAGATATTGGGATGATGCAACCACAAGCCAAGGAACATAAGGACCCACAAGAGGAGAACAATCAAAGAACAAATTTTCCCCTAAAGCCTTGATAGGAGCAGAGACCCTCTGGCAACTAAATTTTTCCCAGTGGTACTTATTTCAGACTTCTGACCTCCAAAACTACAAAAGAATAAATCTATTTTGTTTTAAGCTACCTAGTTTGTGGTAATTTTTTATAGCCACCATAAAAATCTATGACACCATAGATCTAATCAAAGTCAAAGTTAGAAAAAATTTTGGGCTATTTTTTCTTTTTTGGTGAAATGATAACAAATAATAAATATCTGCTTGGTTAAATTTATATTAATCAGCATATTAATAAAATATAGTACATATAATTAAGAGGAAGTCACATATCTCCTAAAATTCATTTATACTCTTCTTTGTGGGCCATTGCAGTAACCGGGCTGACTCATCTCACACCGGTCTTCAGTGGTCAATCACAGATTGACAGATCTAGTGGAATCACAGATCTCCAAAAGCATATACAGAAATTCCATTGTGTGATGTGAGCATCCTAATGTTGTTCTTCAGACTGACCACAACCTCTTTTGCAATAAATCACTAGTTTTGAAAGCCAGTTGAAATTTTGTATTATTTATATTCCTACACTTGGCTTTTATTTCATAAAAGTTTAGCTCCAAGCAACAACCAATTACTTCGTTAGGGAAAAGTTTCAACAACTATGCCAGTAGTGGGCTCTGCTGCCTTTGATTTGAAAGAAATCTTCTCCGAATCATTGAAAAGGAAAAGTTGCATCTATTTCTTACATTACTCTTCTAAAGGCCTTTGATCTCTGTAAAGGTATTCATGGTCTAAATAACCACTACATTCTTATAGAAATAAGTGAAATCTGGATTTAAAATAATTGACACCTAAGGGAAAACTTATTAAATGTAGTAATCTTTATCCACCATGTAAAAGTGTTATTTTTTAGATCAAACATTAAAAGTGAATAAATCCTTTTCAAGTTCTTTACAATTAATATTTAGATACAAGAATATTCACTGTTACATGGGAAAAACCGTAAAAACAAAGCTAACTCAAGTGGAGGCATTCTGTCTAATGCAACCACATTTAAAATTTACTCCCCTCCCAACTTAATTCAAAATAGAAAAAAAAAAAAAAAGAAAGAAAACCAGATGGTACATACAGAGCTGCAACATATGATGACAAATTTAACTAACAGCATTTGCATCTTTTAACATAGCACCATTTTCCACTTAAGCTCAGATAGTTGGGTGAATTCATTGAAACCAGTCATTCTTATTTTGAGTTTGGGGATTCCTTTAGGAGATTATTTTATAGGGAATTTTTCACTAGTTAAAAAAATTAATTTTCCTATAATTGCATTTACTTTCATCATATTTTTGTATCTTATTATACCTTAAGTTCAAGAAGGAAAATGATCCTGAATACAAGGAATTTTACTCCTGGGATCTCATTTCAGTTACTAAAAGCCATATGGCTAAAGAATTATTATGTTTCATGGTTTAGAGGAGAAATAGATTATGCTTTGGAGAGACACCTAAGGGAAACATAGGTTCTTTGAGGAATTGGAATTAAAATAGCACACACATAATAACGAGTTTAAGAGTGTAGAAGACCATTGAAAGAAATGGGAAAAGCCCATTTCTGTGACTCATGAAAGGAATAGCAGCACATATTTAGATTTAACATTATGGCTGCTGAGTATGAGGAATATTTTGCTTCATTATAATTATAAAATAACTTTGTGTGTCTCCTGCAAGTTTTAAATTATTTCATTACTGATTTACATGATGTGTGTTCTATGAGTGTGAATGTTCAACAAAAAAATGGACAAGATATTACTTCATGGGCCTGGCATTCTTCCAAAATATGGTCAATAATTTCATATTTTGTATGTATGTTTATATATATACATATATGTGTATGTGTGTGTATGCCTTGCATATAGACAAATTTTCAAATCAAACAAATATTTTTCTTAGTGCATATCCAAGAGTGAGAATGAAGTTTAATTGTCATAGTGACCAAATGAAAGGAAATAGGACCTTGAAAAATTTTATGAAGTCAGTAGAAATTATTTTCTTCAAGGACAATAAGATAGAAGGAAAGTAATCCAGTAGTTCTTTTCAATTAGAGCATTATTATGAGTAATTGCCTAGTTATTTCTTATCTTCAAATAAGTATATCCTGGAATAAATAAGAAAAAACGTTAGGACATTTGAATAAACTTCTGGAAGTCAAATAGCAGAAATAATAGACTAGATTTCCAAATACACATTCACAAAAATTTCGTAGACATCCTGAGGAAGAACATGATTTTTGATATCCCATACATATATTATTGTCTCAGGACTTCCTTACTATTGTCTACAATAATAAAACAGTGTGGTTTTATTGCAAACGGCTGTCTGCCTTTGTCTGAAAACTTAAGTATCTTTGGAAATCATACATTTAAAATAAGGATTATTTGCTGTAACATAAACCACATTTTGCTCATTGGAATTTGCAACAGTTGTTTCAGGGTACCATGGGATTTTTCTTTGTTTCCATATTTTCTCCTTAAATTATCCACATTTCCTGACCCTTTGCCAAGCCCTGGTAGTGAAACATTATTTAGGAGATCAAACACAGATCGTATGAAAGAAACATCTGTTGTAGCTATTGTTTTTCAGAAGTTCAGGTTGTCCAAGATGTCCACTAGACAATATTTTCCAATTCTCATTTCTGTACAACTGGGGGATCTTGGTGGCAGCAAAGGATAAAAGGCCTTTAATTTAGTGTTTGTGATCTCAGTGTCCTGAAGTTATTTGTACTGAAAATGTTTTGGAAGAAAAAAATCCATGATAAGTCTTTCAGGATTTTATTTTTTTCTGCTCTGCAAAGCCAGCTAGTGCTACCATATTCATCACTGACTGGACAAGGAAAAGCCAGAGACAGGAAGAGATGGGAAGCAGCTGTTTCTTTAATTGCTTCTTTTTTCATAGTCTCTTCCCCACCTTTTTCTTGAATCCCCAACATTTCTCCTACCCAAGCTTCAAAGCAGAACTCATTTTCAGGGGAGAAAATGGTTCTTTCCAGTCCAACCTCCTCTCTACTCTGATTTCCTCAGCCCCCTGCCTCCTACTCAGCTGTCAGGCCTGCAGTTTTCCTTTAAAATAGATCAAAAAGTGAAAGGTAATTTATATTCTAATGACAAGGCTTGGTTATGTGCTGGGCACAGAGGGTTTATAACTCTGGGAGGTAATTACTGAGGTTGAAAGGTGCTTCATCTGTTCAGACCGAGCTTCCAGTACAGTGATGTTCTTAGTGAAACTGGTGATGGCAAAACCATCTGAGAAATCATGCATGGAAATCTCATAGAAGCAACATTTCCCTTGTTCTTCAATTACTCAATTCAAAATTAATTACAAATTTATGGCTTTCATTAAAACAGTCCATCTGAAACCTTAAAATTTTGCATAAAATTTACTGTTTTACGTGTACCTAAATTTTCAGCCATGTATGCTCCTATAGAACTTAGGAAAATTCAGGCATCTTTCTCCATGGTTGGCATGATCTTTTATACTGAATTCATTCTTTCAGAAAAGTCGAAGAATTAAAGTGATAAATATTGAAAGCAAATGAAAGAGAATACAAAAAGAAAAAGAAATCAACTCATCAGTGATGCTTTATTAAGCAGTAGAGGGCACATTCTCAAGAGGAAAATGATGATGGACTACATCAAGGGTTTGAGTTTCATAGGGTTTAGCAAGGCCACAATCATGGGAAGAGTTTGTCAGTTACTTTTGGTGGGCTTATTTTTCACAGGCATGGGACCTTTGGCATATAAAGGAAATTGTAAAGCATCAGAGTCCTCAGTTTCCTTTTGCCCCAAAGGGTTGTAAGTTTCTCCCTTCTTAATTCCAGGCTCTAAAAAGGGGTATAATGAGTTGGGGCAAAGTCATCATATCTGGCTTCTCTGCTGAATATGGTCAGAGTAGGGGAATTCCTGTCAGAGATCTGAAAGATGATAAGAAGGTGGGGGTATTTTTAGGTTCCTGTACAGTTTTGATGGTATGGTCCTGAGGAGGGTGTAGAGGGAGGAATTTAATGTTATTGTGGGTGATTTCTTCCTTATGGAGCCCAGGAGAGTCATGTTGTGAGTGAAAGAGGAGAATGACTTTGCATGGTCTTGGGAGGTGGTCTAGGCTAGATGGGTTACCTTGTCAAGAAGTTGATTCTGTATAAAGTTAAGAAAGCAGGGAAAAAAGATTAGTACAAGAAAAAATGAGTATTAGAGGGGCAAAAAGAGGAAGAAACCAGAAAATTCATTGTTTTAGGTCTCCCAATGAGGCCTGCCAGGAATTAGTTAGCTCTCATCTCTGATGAGCCAATTGGTCCTGTAGTTGTTACCCAACATTCTCCCTTGAGAAAGAGGCATAGGCCACTTTGTTCAGCACAAAGGAAATCTAGGCCCTAGGATTTTGCTGGGCAGATGCCAGGATATCCAACTGATTTTATAATGTCAGTACCAAATCAGAGACCTGTTGGACATCTTCAATAACCTGTTCTGACAACTTCTCATAGTAGTGAATAGAGATTGATAATTCCAGTACTCCTGTGCCTATCCTGGCAGATATCCCTACCCCTATGAGTAAGCAAATAAAGGGTTTTCTTATGTCTGGTATGTGCCATTTTTGGAAGAGGAACCCTTTAGTTGTAAGGGAAAATATCAATTTGCGGAGTAAGGGAGGACCAAGATAGAGAGACCAGTCCAATTTTTTGGTAGGCAGTGATAGATACAAAACTTGCAAAGGAAAAATGCCTCAGAATTTGGGGGGCACCAGGGCTATGGGACTGACACAAGTGTACATCTTCAGTTCCATTAAACTATTGTATTTTCTTTCAAATGCCCAGGTATCACTATACTTCAATTATAACTGTTTCTGATATGTGTTTAAGGTCAAGATGTTCAAATGAACCTTGTTCCTATCTGTTGCCAAGGGTCAGCTGAGTTCCCTCAGAGGGTAACTCTTGGGAACTTGAGAGAAGCCTCTTAGCTCCTCTACTGCCATCTGCCAGGATGTGTCAGGGTCTTGTTGACCACATGGCTTCCCTTGGAAGCATCAGGGACATCTCCCTTTCCAACAACCTTCTTCTTTCCAGCATGTTAACTGGTCAACATTCTGTTCTCCAGGGTGTTATGTGGCCCAGAGTTGCAAAGTCCTTAGAGAAGTTCCATAATTCCTTGGGTTCCTGACCTCAGAGGGCAAGAGCCAAATATTGGCCTATTTTTTTCATTCACAGCCCTTTTATTTTCTTAAATTTAATCCCTAAGCTTTGGTCTTAAACATCCAACAAGCCAGTTTCACCAGTCTTAAAGAAAGAGTACTGGGTTTTAACTTTAATGTTTATAACACAGTTATTTTACTGCTTCTTTTTAATTGGGGTCAGTATTAGTACTGGAAGTCAGCTTTATATCTTTTCTGTCCTGTAGGTGATGGCATATTATCGAAAATTAACTCAGGTTGTTTTATTAGAAGCTGTACTTTAGTAAGGTACTAACAGACAATAGTTATAAAGTTTACAAGGAAAATACAAAATGAAATTAGCAAGTGTAAAAACACGTTAAGTTTATATGGTAGCTATGAAACAAGAAACGTAATTTTGATAATCCCAAATCTTTACTTCCAACTTTAGTTTGAAGAACACCAGCTTGGTAAAATGCTCTTGCAAATCTTATATTTTGAAGATTTGCATACTTGAAAGACATGAATACATAATGGAAAAAAGTCAGAATCTGTAGTGTAGTATAATACTCTAAAATAACAGTTTTTATGAAACCATAGTTGTACAAACCCTAATTTCTTTAAGACTAGTTTCTCTAAATAACACTTAACAGGCAGGCACAAGAAATTATCTTGATAAATAAGAGCAAATTAGTGTTTTAAGAAATTCTTGTTACTTCAACCCATAGAGAGATAAACTTTGGTTTATATCAGTACATTAATATTTGACCTTAGTAAAATGCCTAAAATAATTTTAACTGATAGTGCTAATTATGTATAGAATTTAGCTACACACAAACTTTTTGAAATTTACCCTCCACAAACCTTAAGCAACTTACTTAGACATTCCATAATGTTTTACTTTACCACACAACAGATTTTCTTATCCAGAAACATTTCTTTTTCCTTCTACATTAATACTAAAACATATTTCCACACCTAGAACATTTTTATATCTCTTTCCTACTTGTTGATCCCTTTTTAAATTCACATTCTGAAACAATCCTTATGAAATTTCTGAATTTTTTACAACTACTCCTCTTAAGACGAAATACTTTATATTTTTATAGTACTTTCATTGAAACACAGTAGAAACTTTTTGGATTCTTTGCATATAGAATTACTCCTGTTAGAACTTTAAGTAAACTTGCTTTAGTGAAGGCCCAGAAACAAGGAAATCTTAAATTCATTTTTTAGTTTACCAATTTATAAAAATACATTTAATGTTTACATATATTACCAAACAGAATTTAAGGAGTTAAAGGTACTTGATTTTTTATTTAGCAGGTTGATGTTTTAGCACTCTAACTTTTTACATTAATCAGATGTCTTCTTAACAAACACATTTATAATTAATACCATTGATGTTGATGTTAAATCTAATTTACACAATTTGAACTGTAAAAACCAAGATATCAGACAAATATAGTTAATAGTACTAGCTATCTTTTCCCTGTTGAAGAAAAATTCTAGAAGCAATGGGTATTATATTCTAGACATTTTATAGAAACCAACACTCTGTTAATTGACCACCTAGAAAAACTTGTGAGTTAGTAACTTTAAAGAAATCTTTACTCTCATCTGTTTACCTGATTTAAATTGAAATTTGAAAGTCACACAAACTAAAAGGTATTTGGATCCATTTCTCTTTTAAATTTTAAATTATAAGTGCTCATTTATGCATGCCAATTTTGATATCATGTACATGATATATGGGCACAAGTATATATGTAAACACAACAATGTAGGACACAGGTTTGCACATATATATAAAACAGGAAACAAAGATCTTGTAGTTTTATGTAGGTAGATTTCTACAGAAAACAACGCTACAGATGTTTATTAAAGCCTCTATTAGATTTAAATTGTTAGAAATTAAAATACAGCTTATAGCTTTTACATTATGACTTAATATAGGCAGGTCTGTATAGTTGGAAATGGTAGGTGTAAAGTTCAACAGTCATGGGAGATACTGAAATCAAAGTATGTGTGATTTGTGATTTGTGGCCAAATCAATTTAGGCCACTTATCCTCAATGGCTATCAGATTTATCCCCAACACCACCATGTCTTATGATGGTTATAGATTTTGTACAAGGTGAGTTTCTAATGCATTTGAGAGCTAACCCTTGAAAATTGATCTCTGAACAAAGTCAGTGTAAAAACTTCTACAGTTAGATAAAAACAGACTGATCAGGAAAAGACATTAATTTAGGCACACAGGATCAAATGTGAATTTAACATAAAACCATAAGCTCAAAAATTCAGAAAAAAAAAAAAACCCAGGAATTCTAAACAACAACAACAAAATGACATGGCCATATATCTTTATCCAACTAAAGTTCATTCTCTCAGATTAGTCAGTCCAGACATCTAAACAATGTGAGTGTCCTGAAATCCTCAGGCTTTACCTTTTCTCAAAGAAAAGAACACTTGTATCTGAGATCATTACATTTTTCCCTTCCTGTGCTGTTGCATTTGGGGAGGAACTTTTTAAGAAAGTAGGGTGGTAGAGTGGACAGCAGAGAAGATAGCCAGCCATTTAGGTCCCACAGTGGCTTGGATTTAAAAGTGACACCTTTTTTTTTTTTTTTTTTCCTTTGGGTCTTAAACCAGTTTTGTGTAATTGCCTCTGCAAGCCTTGTAAATCTTGCAAGCTCTGAAAGCTCTATGAGCTTTAGAGAGATAGAGATCTGGCAGAAGCTAAGTTAGGGAAGCTGTTGTTTTGAGCAAAACCTCATGCATAGGTCATTTTAACCATTTTATTTCCTCAGTTGGTAATCAGGCCAGGTTCGGATGCAGAAAAGTATTGGGCATCTCCTTTATCTCAACTGTAATTAGGGTCTCCCCTATTGTTGCTTTTGAGCATGAGGCTCCCTTCTGAACCAAAAAACAAACAAACAAACAAACAAACAAAAAAAAAAAGAAAAAGAAAAAAGGAAAAGAAGAAAAATGAAAGAAAGAAGAAAACATGGGCACCTGTGACAAGAAAACTGTCTCTTTAGCTAGGGGACATCTTCCTAATCCTGGAGCCTCTGACAGTCAACAGTTTCTGTCTTTTCTTCCATGCCCTCTGGCTGGGGACTCAGAATTAAGGATACTGACTTCTGGATAGCTAGTTGTGCCCTTAAAATTTCTTACATGTTCCTTTTGGATACTCATACTTACAGGACCATGATTTCATATCATGCTCCTAAATTTGAAGTGTGAAGTAAGCCTGTTAAATGCTCTGGGTGATATCTCCACTAGAGAAAATAAATAATTCAGATTTCTGAACTAGGACAGATGTCAGGTAGTTTTACTCTAATGAACTGAGACTGATTTTCTGTATTTGCCTACCTGTTGAGGGGAGTATAGAAGAAAATGTGTCTCATGAGAATCTATAGAAGGAGTCTAATTTTAAAACCTAGGGAGCTCTACTTTGAGATTCTCTCATAATGGGTTCCCGTTTAAGAAGCAGACAGTGTGGACAGAATTGGGGTAGAAGCATTTCTAAAGAGGAAGCAATTGCTTGGCTCATGCTCTGGCGATTAAAGGGTCACCTCTTTCCCAAGTATCCCAGATCAGATGGGGATTTCATCTCAGGATCCAAGATTCACTGGGTGAGAGTGCCCTCCACCATCTGGCTAAGTCCATGAGAAACAGAGAGACAGATAGTGGTTGTTATTTGACTCCTGAAGGCTGTTGGGATCAGACTTGGGACATGGACCTTTATGTAGCACCAGGGATTGGCCCCCAGCCAGCTGCCTTCAGTTGTCTCAAGTGTCCCATGCACCAAATTTCTCCCACAGAAAAGAAACTGAAGGAAGTCAGGATGAATATTCCCAACAACTGGATAAGGGAAGAATCCAACCCACCTCTTGACTGACAGCAGGGTGACATCAGACTTTAAAGTTCCCACTTTAAACTCTAGGTCAACTTGGTTCATGCTGACTCATTCTAATTGGATTCTTAACCATGCATTCTTACAGATTTTATGGCTAGCAGTAACTATCCTTATCTTCCAGAGTTTCAAGATCTGGTAACAAATGTCTCCTCCTTCAGGGTAACCTGAGTTCTTATCAGCATTATTTTGGCCTGCATTGCTCTTGAAGTGAACAGGTAGTTTGCTAAGGAATGTGGCATATCCTGTCCACAGAGGCAGGGCAGGGTTGCAGGTAAATTGCTTCTTAGAAAAGAAACCATGTGGGCTCAGCACAGTGGGCCCATTTGATATAATTATTATACACAACACTTTACTTTTATAATGTCACAGATGTCCTCATGAGTTGTAGTTAAGATGTCTAATGCCATTTGATTTTTGAAAAATCCCTTTCTTTTGGCATTACCTCTGTGTTTAGTAGAGATCCCTTTATCTGTGTCAGTTAGGGCTTTCTTAATAAAGTTAGTTAGGACTTTTATGTCCCACATTACATCTTTTAGGCTAATATAAGGGATTAATATTTGGATAGGTAATCATACTGGCAAACACAGAAACACAGACCAAGCATACCTATGTAGACGGTTAGGAAGATGTTAGGAAGATTTCTCAGTCTCAAATTGACTAAGAAAAAGCTTATGACTCCAATAGTGTCTTTTGATAGTTGTGAGGCACTCTAGTCTAAGAAACTTTTCTTTATAGCCTCCAGGTTGCTTACTTTTGGTGGGGGTTCATCTGCTGTATCGGGGGCAGTAATGAAGAAGTGGGTTTGGAGGTCTTCCTGAAATAGGGGGCTTATGGAGCTGGGAGTCAGCAAGAATTATTTGTAGAGCAGAGCAAGGTTGGCATAGTGAGGGCCTTGATAAAAGAAAGCTTAGAAGTAAGGAACCTCAGACCACTTGCCATTTTGTTGGAGGAAATAGACTAATTCTTGGAGGATTTTGGGGGATCAAAGATCCCAAATTCTGACTTTGGGTCATTGACTTCAATTGTCTAATTTTTATTGAGACCAGTTCAGAGTACTCAACTTAAAAAGGCATTTACTTTTGAAATTGGATTGGAAGTAGAAGATTTAAGAAAAATTTTATGAGGCAACCTAAGGTGGAGTGCTGTGGGATGGACTAGTTAGCCCCCATGTTGGAGAGGTTTGACCCAGATGGCAGTCAATATTAAAGCATCTCTTGATGTCTTCCATCACTGGACAGTACAATTTCACCAAAGAATGAGAGTGTCCCCTTCTGCAACCCCAATGCTGGAGGACACCCAGGGTCCTGGACAAGCCAAAAGGTGGAAGGTCTGGGGCAGGGTACCTCTACAAGAGACTGGAAGAGATCTTACCTCTCTGAAAATTGAGGAGATTGGTGTTGCATGCAGGAACAAAATGGCAGAAAGCAGCCTCTGATTCAGAGGTCTCAGTGTATAGGAAAGGAAAAGAATTGAAGGGGATAAGGTTAGAAGGAGTTTGCTTTCAAAACTAATATAGGTCCTGATACAGGCCTTGTTCTGTCCATGTGGCAGTGAGGCAGCAACAATCTCACGTAGGACTGTGGTCAATTTTGGGTCATTGTACCAGCTGCTGTTTAGCTATAGTGGACCTGGAGGGTCCAAAGGGTTTAGCTATAGTGGACCCAGAGGACCCAGAGTGTCTCATTCTATTAGGAAGAAATAAGGAAAGAAATAGAGGGGAGAGAGGAGGATTAAAAGATGACAGAGGTTCATTAGGATGGGGAGTGGAGGGGAACCCCAAAGCCTGTCCTAGGTTTTAGCACCAAATGAAAGCAAATGAAAGAGAATACAAAAAGAAAAAGAAATGGAGACAGACCTCACCAGAGCATTATTAAGCAGCAGAGGGACACATTTTCAAGAGGAAAATGGCAACTGGCAATAAGGGTCTGAGTTTTATAGATTTCAGAAGGGCCACATCATGGGAGGCATTTGTCAGATACTTATGATGGGCTTACTTTTGGCAAGCAGGGGAAGTTTGGCAGAAAAGGGAAATTGTAAAAGTCTTCCGTTTCCTTTTTCCCTCCAGAGGTTATAAGTTTCCACCTCCCTCAAATAGAGGGAAAAAAAGAATTTTCTTACTTTCACTTCAGAAAATATCTAACTCAATGTTATTTTAAAGTTAATGAAAAATTGAACTAATTCTTTTGAGTAGGAGCCCCCTCCTCATCAACATTACACCACTAATGATAGCTTCTTTGAAAATATTGTATGATTTCAAGGCATGGAAAATTTTATAATGTCCTAAGAATCAAGAAAGAAAATGTTAACTAGTGTTTTATGGAATAACAGTATGATATTAATGTCCCAAGACATGTACTATATAACTTTAATACTTTCATTTTAACATGATTGCAGTTTTACAGAGGAGTTGTAAAAATATTTCAGAATGTTCACATACATACTCCACCCAGCTTCCTTATATAACCTTGTAATACTTAAAATACTCTTAAACTATGACTTCATTGGAATTCCACCAATAACCACCAAGATGCTTTGTCTTTTTCATAATCCCATCCAGGAAACCACCTAACTTTTAGTTTATGGCTTAATCTTTTCTATCTATGATAGTTATTCATTCTTTCCTGCACCTTATGGCTTTTAATGGCGCTGATTATTTTGTATAGTACCTATTGTTAGGGCGGTTCAGGGCGACTGGATGGGGGCAGGGCATCAAGCAGCCTGCGCATGCGCAGAGAAACAATGTAGACTGGCATGTCCGAAGGAGCAACCAATCAGGCGCTGACAAAGAACCCCAGCCAATCCCAGAACAGCGAGTCCTCAAGATTCCCCTCTTCCACCTCAGGGTTAGAAAAAGGTAGCCCTATCCGGGCCACATGGGACTTATCTGGCCAAGCACCCTGTCGGACCCAACGGAGAACCTCACCTGGCATGAGAGTCACTCTGCCATAAAGTTACTTTTTGAGTCACTTCTGGCCTGTCTGTTCTCTGGTTACCATCTTCTGATCAGGTTATCCCAGTCTGATCTCACACCTATAGTTTGGGGTTATCTGGTCTTCTTATGATTAGATTGAGGCTATGCCACAAGAAAAAGTGGCATTTAAGTGTAACATATAAAGAAGTCCATGATGTCATTTGACACATCTCATTTAACATTGATTGCCTGGTTAAAGTGGTTCTGCTATGCTTTTGAACCGTAAAGTTACTATTTTACCTTTTTGAATTAGTAAATATCTGGAGGCAGATAATTCAAGACTAAAAGAATATAATTTTATCCTTTAACTTTTGCCCATTACCTTTAGCATGTGTCTGGAGATCTGGTTTGTAATAATTATTACTGTGATTTTCTCTCTACTCCATTCCTTTTATATTTATTGTCTGAAAGCATACAAGGAAGAATTGCCATTATCTCCCACATTTATTTGTGTGCACAAATATTTACTAACTTCAGATTAAATGTTGATATTCATTTTATTCTATAGGCTATAATCTAATATTATCTTCATTAATGTTTTTCCCCCAAACCGATAGCTTTAGTCAATAGGAACTCTGTCAGATTGGTACTCTTTCACTTAGAGTAATACCTTACCTTCTGTCCATTCAAGATATTCAAGATAGAGTGATTTGTCTTACCCCTTCCTGGAATCAATCAATTTTTCAAAGAGCCCTGACACCTTTAATTAGAAAATGGCATTTAGAAATAAAGATTTAGATAGAAGTTGTGCTCAGTGCTACTAAAATGTCATTGCATGTACACCCTGTCAGTGGGTATGACTTGGAAATGCCTGTATGTAGAATAACTCAGACATACACACTTTCTCATTCTCTATTTCAGTATTTACCTATCAGAATGTATAGCATCATCAGTGCATATTGAGACTTTGGATTTCAGTAATACCATATGTCCATTCTAGTTTTCCCTGTATTTTAAAATTTTAATTTCTTTCTCTGATAGCAAGAATCCTAGTTATCTCCAATATACTTATTTCTTCAACCTTAATATGCATGAAAATTAGTTTCAGAATTGCTAACTCGTACTCTTGAAAGAAATATATATATATATTTGCTACACATAGTAAAAGTAAAAATATTTTCATATAGTTGCTTTTGTTTTTGAGTTATTGTATACAGTCAGTGTATTGATTCCAATGTAAATTAGGTTAGTTCTTTTCTTTTTCCCACCCACCATAGTGTGGATATTTATTCACTTGCAATGCTGATGGGTTCCTTTGTCATAGTTCAGATTGCATTTTGTTTTATATTCTCACTATGGTTGAATATTTTCTACCTAAGAACTTAAAAACAAAAACACTTTGTATTCTTGATAATAGACATTCTAATTGGGGTGAGATGAGTTAGCGAGGATGTGGGGAAAAAGGTACACTCATACATTGCTGGTGGGGTTGCAAATCAGTGCAGCCACTCTGGAAAGCGGTATGGAGATTCCTTCAAAACCTTGGAAAGGAATCACCATTTGACCCAGCTATCCTCCTCCTTGGCCTATACCCAAAGGACTTAAAATCTGCATACTAGAGGGGGATCCAAGATGGCGGACTAGAGGAAGGCTGCATTCCTACTTGCTCCGTGGATTCCTACTTGCTCGGGATTCAAACAGCAGGAATATGACTCTCAACGAGACTTTATATTCAAAGCACATATAAGGGGTCCCCAGGTGCCGCTCCAGAACCAACTCAGCCAAGCCGGGCTGGGCTCGGCCCGCCGCGGGCAGCTACCATCCGGAAGCGCCAGACCCGGCAGCAGCTTCAGAGCAACCGACCTGGGTCTGCACCAGCCAACAAGTGAGTGCGGGTCCCCAGTAGCGCTTTGGAATCACTGGCCGTGGCTCCAGCACCAGCCAGCGGCCTCCCAGGCAGAGACCGAGCATCTCAGGCTACCTGGGGTATTCAGAGGCGTCCGGGAAACTCTGGGGACAGGGACTCTGGCAGGGAGATGGAACTACCCCACGCCATTTTGGCGGCTTAACTGGCGGAGAAGGCCCAATACCAGCTTCCTGGGGCCTCCAGCTGCGTCAGGGGAGCTCCAGCCGGGAAACTCTGGGAACACAGTCTCTGGCTGGGAGTGGGAACTATTCTGCCCCACTTCTGCAGCTTCCCTGGCAGAGAGTGCCCATCTCGGGCTTCCCAGGCCCTCCAGCCGCACCGGGAGAGGTTGGCCCAAAGCCCCTGGAATCACTGACTCCGGTGGGGAGGTGGAACTGCTCTGAGTTTGGTGGCTTCCCTGGCAGAGGGGGTCATTTCCAGCTTCATGGGGCCGCCAGCAGTGTCAGCAGTGTCTGGAGTGATCGGGCAGGGAGCTTTGGGCCTTTGGCAATAGCTTACAGTGTCCCCAGGAGAGAGCAACCACCTGCCACTGCCTGAACCCCCAGCGAGGAGTTCAGGTCAGCCTGGGCTCTCAAGCCCAGTGTCTCCATCACTGAGCACAGTTCTGTGACACCACCCCAACTTGAACTAGTGCCCAGGCCCACACCCAGGCCCAGAGTCTACCACCTTGCTGTATCTAATTGTCTATCAACACAAGGCTGCCTCTGCCCAAAAGCATTGATCATTCCCAACCTGGAGGCAGTGGGACAGCACCTTTCTTGGGTCACCGCTTGATCAAACACCTCTCAAGCAACAGAGGGGAAGATACACGAGCACCATGAGAAAACACGGGAAGAAAGTGTCCCAAATAAACCTAGATGATATATCAAGAGAACCCAAAGACAGCATGGTAGAAGGAATGACAGAAATGGAGTTCAGAATGTTCATAATTAAAGTGATCCGAGAAGAGAATGATGTGACGAGAGAGCAGATTCAGGCTATGAATAATCAGTTAATAGAGCAATTGCAGGAAGCAAAAAATTACTTCAATAAAGAGATAGAAATTCTGAGGAAAAAACAAACAGAAATCCTTGAAGGAAACAAGGAAATGAAGGAAACAATAAACCAAGTTAAAAACTCAATAGAAAGCATAATTAACAGAATAGATCACTTGGAAGATAGAACCTCAGACAATGAAGACAAAATATTTAATCTTGAAAACAAAGTTGAACAAACAGAGAAGATGGTTAGGAATCATGAACGAACCCTCCAAGAAATATGGGACATCATGAAAAGACCAAATTTAAGAGTAATTGGGATCGAGGAAGGCACAGAGATACAAACCAAGGGTATGAATAATCTATTCAAGGAAATATTATCAGAAAATTTCCCTAATATGGTGAATGAGATGGAAAATCAATTACAAGAAGCTTACCGGACACCAAATGCACAGAATTACAACAGATCCACACCAAGGCACATTATAATGAAAATGCCTAACATACAAAACAAAGATAGAATTTTAAAGGCGGCGAGAGAAAAGAATCAGATTACCTACAGGGGGAAACCGATACGTATATCAGCAGATTTATCAGCCCAGACCCTAAAAGCAAGAAGGGCCTGGAACAACATATTTCAAGCTCTGAAAGAAAACGGATGCCAACCAAGAATCTTGTACCCAGCAAAACTTACCTTCAGATTTGATGATGAAATAAAATCCTTCCATGATAAACAAAAGCTTAAAGAATTCACAAAGAGAAAGCCTGCCCTACAGAACATTCTCAACAA
>JAJEJO010005271.1:522220-552117 GCA_020662805.1 Glaucomys volans
AGCTGCAGGGTCAGGCGCTCCCGGATCGTAGCTGTCCGGCTCCCGGATCGTCGCTGCCCGCGGCGGGCCGAGCCCAGCCCGGCTGAGTTGGTTCTGGAGCGGCACCTGGGGACCCCTTATATGTGCTTTGAATATTAAATCTCGTTGAGAGTCATATTCCTGCTGTTTGAATCCCGAGCAAGTAGGAATCCACGGAGCAAGTAGGAATGCAGCCTTCCTCTAATCCGCCATCTTGGATCTCCCAACACTTTGTATTCTTGATAATAGACATTCTAATTGGGGTGAGATGAGTTAGCGAGGATGTGGGGAAAAAGGTACACTCATACATTGCTGGTGGGGTTGCAAATCAGTGCAGCCACTCTGGAAAGCGGTATGGAGATTCCTTCAAAACCTTGGAATGGAATCACCATTTGACCCAGCTATCCTCCTCCTTGGCCTATACCCAAAGGACTTAAAATCTGCATACTATAGTGATGCAGCCACATCAATGTTTATAGCAGCCCAATTCACAATAGCTAGATTATGGAACCAACCTAGGTGCCCTTCAATAGATGAATGGATAAAGAAACTGTGGTATATATACACAATGGAATATTATTCAGCTACAAAATATAATAAAATTATGACATTTGCAGGTTAATGGATGGAATTGGAGAAGATCATGTTAAGTGAAATAAGCCAATCCCAAAAAACCAAAGGCTGAATGATCTCTCTTATAAGTGCCTGATGACACATAGCGGGTGTGGGGGAGGCTCGGGAAGAATGGAAAAGGGATGGGATTGTATAGAAGAAAATGGGTGGGGAGTGGGCGGGGAAAGGAAAGATAATAGAATGAGACAAACATCTATACCATATGTATATGTATAAATATGCAAATTGTATGATTCTACTTTGTGTACAACCAGAAAAATGATAGTTGTACTCCATTTGTGTACAATGACCTAAAATTAAATAAAATAAATTAATTAAAAAAAGATTCAAAAGGCATATAAATATTCCACAAGAATGCTAATATATGTAATGCATATTCTGTAATAGAAAATTGTACATGTAATTTTTCTTTATTGCCAAGCAAACTGAATCATTTAGTGTAAAGATATGAATAAATTTCCTGAGGATTTCAAAAAAACAAAACAAAACACTTTGTTTAAGCTGAGATCACAAAGTTTTTTATACTATATTTTTTTTCAAAAATTTTGTAGTTTTCGCATTTCAAATTTTAGTCTGTGATCCATTTTAAGTTGGTAAAGTGTGGGTCAAGTTTTGTCATTCACAATGAATATACAAATGTACATGTTTTTAGCATCACTATTGAAAAAATTATATACTTTCTTCATTGAATCAACTTTGCATCTTTCTCAAAAATCAGTTGATTATAATTCTGTGAGTATATTTCTGGACCATATTCTTTCCCACTAATTCATGTTTGTATTCTTTCACTGTTACCATACTATCTTGATTACAGGAAATTTATATTATCTTGTAGTTAGCTAGTCTTCCTATTTTTTTGTTCATTTTCAAAATTATTTGAATACTACTAGTTCCTTTGTGTTTCTAGTCTTTTTTTCCATTCTAATATGTGTTTCCATTCTATATATATATATATTACATATATATAGTTACAATATGTAATATATGTAATATATAGTAACAATATATATAGTAATATATATATATTAGAATTAGTTTATCAATATCTAACTCAAGAAAAGTCTTCTAGGACATTGATTTAGGTCAAATCAAATATATAAACAAATTTTATACTAATTCATACCTTAATAGCATTAAGGTTTCTAATCCATGAATACTGTATATCTTTCCACTTATTTGTTATCTCTGATTTTTATGCATCAGTGTATTAATTTTCAGTGTTTAGATCCTGACATAGCTTGGTAGGGTAATGCCTTAACATGTCAATTTTCTGTACTGTTGTAAACTTCATTGTACTTTGATATTTCAATTGCATTGTTAGTATGTAAAACTTATTTATTGCTGGTATATAAAATACAGATTGTTTTGTAGGTTGACTTGGTATCTTATGTACTTTTCAAATGGACTTAAGGATTTTAGAAGATTTTGAAAGATCTTTAAGAATTTTCTACCTAGACAATAGTATTTTTTAAATAAAAACTTCTTTCTTTCTCCTTCTTTTCTACTTCCCTCCCTTCCTATCTTTTAAAAAAAGTCTTCCTTTCCTCTTTCCTTTTTTTCGATTTTTTCTTTTACTCATGTGCCTTTTATTCTTTTCTGTTCTTTATCCTACAAACTATCACATTATTTTCTTTTCTCCCATATCCCAGGGTTAATTATTCTATTTTTTATCATTCAGTATAATGACAACTTTCAGTTTTAAGCAAAATACCTTTATTTGATTTGAAAACTTCTTTATTTCCAGTTTCCTGAAAGTATGTTTTCTTTTTACTCTTGTATCAATATTGAATTTTAAAAAATTAAATATATTGAAAAGATTACATGGCTTTCTTCCTTGCTCTATTAATTTAGTGACTTATTTTGGTTGATTTTATAATGCTGGCCAGGCTTGCATTTCTCAGATGGATCACACATAGGTGTAATAAATTTTTCTTTTCATATGTTATTGAATTTGATTTGGTAGTATTGAGTTGAGGAATTTTGCACCTATGTTCATGAGGGATATTGGTCTATAGGGTTTTCTTTTTTTCATAATGTCCTTACTTTTGTTAATTTCTTTCTTTACTTTTGTCATGGAATTTGAAATTATTCTTTCTTCTTTAATTTTTAGAAAAAATTGTATAAAAGCAGTAGTAGTTCTTTTTAAGAAATTTTATAAGTGACATTTGAGGGGTGTGATAGGCAGAATTATGTAATTGTCCCTTGGTATATATGCCATGTATAGTGCTTTCCCTTTGAGAGTGGGTGGGATATGTGAGAATGGTACAATATTATTTCCATGATTAATTTGCGCTAAATGGTGAGGAGAGCAAGCCTTTTCAGATGTAATATTTCAAGTTCTTGATGAGTTGCCTTTAAAATAATCAAAAGGGAGATTATCCAAGTGGGATTGACTTAATCAAGTGAGCTCTTTAAAAGGGGATCTAGAGATTAGAGAAAAGAGAATACAGAGAGATTCAAAGCAGCAGATATGCTCTCCTACTGGTCTTGAAAAATCACTTTATATATTTGTGGTACCATAAATTTTTTTGATGTTACACTGGAAAAGATCTAAAGTTTTTTGGAGACAAAATATTGAATTAGATTTACCATAAACAACTCTGCAATTTTATTTCCCAAAGGGGCCCAGAATTTATTTACTTCACAAAGACACTGAGAGAGTTTAACGGGCTAGGAGATCATCAACATCTTTTAAAATATTGTAAAATATGGTAAAATCTGTAATTATGTATGCTTGTAAGTGTTGCCACAGCTGAAAAGATTTCCAGTACTTCAATGTTTATATTAAGCCTGTGAAGGTCAGGTTCAAGCAGTAACACTTGCCTGGAATGATAAAGTGAACATAATACTCAAGAGTGTTACTATGGTAAGGAGAATGATCTAACCCCAGGGTTATTTTGTTGGATAACTCGCCATGGAGATCCCAAAACTCCCTTATATAACCAAATATTCTGGGTCTGTAGAGGAACCACCGTGATGGCCATTGCCTATTTCCTAATTCCCAGACCTTCTGTTAGCTGAATATTATTAAGCTAAGCCAGACAACAGAGGTTGGTTTGATTTCAATAACTGGCAAAAATGACAATAATTTTGACTTAATTACTTTCTTTTTAAAAGTTTAATAATATATTTATTCACCCAATACAAAATATTGTCATTTTAACTTTTCCTGCACATGTGGGAAACTGATCTTACATGTTTACTCAGAGACAATGAGCCCACTTTTGCCCAGGTAGCGTTGGCAGGACCCAGTGGGAAGCTGAAGGTAAACATCTACCTGCCCTCTTGCTACACTTCAAATGTAACACCTGCTATAAAATTCAGATACTAAATAGGATTGTGAATTTCATAAATTAATGTTCCAAATGTCCATGATACAATAAAGACAAACACTCATACCAAGAAGTAGTTTAATCACAACATAAATTAGAAAAGACAATGAACAGATGCCAACACCAATTTGACTAAGATGTTAGAATTACTTGACAAGGATTGTAAAGTAGCCATAATAAAAATGCTTCCACAAGAATTTAGGCATTCTCTTGAAAAAAAAAATTTAAAATCTTAGCAAAGAAATGAAAGTTATGAAAGAGCATTGCTATAGTTGGATTGTGAATGACCCTAAAGAGTCATGTGTTAAAGGGTTGGTCCCCAGGGTTGTGGTATTAGGGGGGTGTTGGAGCCTTTAAAAGTTGGTACCTAGAAGGAGGTCTTTAGTTCATTGGGGCTTGTCCCTGAAGAGTACCGTAGGACCAAAGGCTTCCTCTTTCTCCTTTTTGCATCCTGATCATGAGATGTGTGATCCGATGATGCACTGCCATATGTCCCCACTCTGATGCACTACCTCTTCACAGGCTCAAAGATATGGGTCCATTGAATCATCTGTTGGATCCTTCAAATGTGACCCCAAATAACTGTTCTCTTTATAAGTTTACCATCTTAGATATTTGCTATAGTAATGGAAAACTAATATAAGAAACAAATTATAGAACTAAAATAAAATAACCAAAATTAAATATATACTGAATGGATTCATTGGTAGGTAGAGATGAAAGAAAGTAGAATCAGTGAACTTGAAAACAGATTGAAAGCATTGGAATAATCTGAAAAGAGAGAAAGTGAACTTAAAAAGGAAAAAAAAATATGAACAATGTCTCAGGGACCATTAAGGAAATAATGAGAACTTGTTATTCTTAACAGGAGAGTTCCAAAGCCGAGGAAAAAGTACAATGACTCTGAACAGTATTTGGTGAAATAAAGAACAAAACTTTCCTAAATGCGGCAAAAACTCTTGACCACAGATTCAGAAGCTGAGTGAGGATAAATTTGAAGAATCCACACCAATACACATCATAATTACACTTCTGAAAATTAAGACCAAAAAATGTCTTGAAAGCTGTCTGAACGAAATGATGTGTTACCTGTAAAGGAACAATTCAAATAACAGAAACTTTCTAATCTGAAATTATGTAGGTTAGAATAAACAACATAACATTTTTCAAATATGAAAGAAAATAACTCTTAACCACAAATTCTGCATCCAGTGATATATTCTTCAGAAATGAAAATTAAATCAAGTGATATTCAATGAAGGGAAACTAAAAATGTTTGTTTCTAGAACACCTACCCTTATATATTGATTTAGTAAAATTCTCTAAATGAAAAAAAAAAGTCATAATGGGACTTGGAACCTCAGTTAGAAAAGAAGATTAGTATAGGTAAAAATGGGGTAAAAGTAATAGCTGTCCTAATTCTGCAAAGTGTCCTAGTCATAGTTGAAACTTCATATAAAATATTTTAACATCAACTGCTGAAGTGCTCAATGCATGTAGAGAAAATATTTAAGAAAATTGTATATATATAAAGAGGGGAGGTTAAAGGAAGTTAAGAAGATGTTAACTTTTTTGCAAAAAAATATGTTTCACTGAATTTGGTAAAATCTAAATAACGGTAGACTATAATGTTAGATATGTATATTGTAATACCTAAAACAAACACTAAGGGAATTTAAAATACTATAGTATTTTAAGTAAATCAAAATGAAATCATATAAAATGTTAAATAACCCACAGGAAAGTTAGAAAAGAGACAAAATTTTAGAAACAGAGCAATAAACAGAAAATACAAAAATGTCAGGTTTAAAACTTATCAATAATTACCTTAATGAACATGACCTAAACATTTAAATTGAAGAGATTGCAGAATAGAAAAAAAATCAGTTATATATTACTTATAGGGAACTCACTTTGGATACAGTGACATAGGCAAGTTGGAATCTAGGGCTAGACAAGTCATTCTTACACTGGATGCAAAATACATGATGCATTGTATTAAAGATCATAAATTTAATATCATCAAATTCAATGTTTTTTTTGTCTTTTGATATATTCTGTTAAAAGAATGGAAATACAAGCTATGGACTTGACTAAAATATTCATGAAGAACACATTAGACAAAAATATAGTATCTAGAATGCATAAACAATTCAGAAAACTCAATATTAGAAACAATTCAATTAGGAAATGGGCAAAATGCATAAATAAACATTTTATTAGAGGATAGATAGGTTGGAAAATATATGAAAAGCTCAACATCACTAATCATTAAAGAAAATGAATGAAAACTATAATGAAATATTATATACCTATCAGAATGACTAAAATAAAAATAAAATAAAAAGTTTGTTTTAAAGTCATGAAGCGTTAAAAATTATATGAACACAAAATACACCTAGCACCCTTTAAACAACTAGAAAAATCCAGATTTAGTGGGAGAAAACAGATAACTATCTTCTTGGTACATCCAGGGCTTGAGAGCTTCCAGTGTTTTACTTCCAACACCTGGAATGGTTTTACTTTTAGCTCTTGAGAATGGTGAAGTATGTGTGTGAATGCCTTTTACACCGCTCAACTTATATTGTTGAAGTTATTTGTCCTCTTATCACCAAAGCAGTTGTTCAAGTGTTTGATGCCAGCCTTCTTTCAGTGGACACAGTCTTAGAAATGGTCAGTCAGCTGTGGGTGTCATTAGAAATCTCCTGTTGTTGACTGTAAGCAAGTAAGAACTCTATTAGGGGATTACCCCAACAGGGCAGAGATGTCAACAAAGTCTCCCTTCTCATCGCAACAGTGCCTGGTCTCCTGGGATGGAGTTGTTAAGAAGTTGTGTACCCCTCTGAAGAAAGTTCAGAAGTATATGACTAATATGTCACTGCCTTCTCTCTGTCCTTCATTCTGCATTTGCCAAATTCTCTGTGGCACCTACTCTGTCACTGTGGTCTCAGACCAGTATTTATATGATAGACCATGTCACTTTAACATAGATTTCCCAGGGGTGTAGTCTTTGGTTCTTCCCACTTCTTCAAATGTTTTTGTGGTTTACTGCACCAAAAGAATGTTCTCCTTTTCTTACATACATACATACAGAGAACATCTTCATCTTTGTGTTTGTAAAAGCGTATTAAGCTGCCTCTGATCTAAAAAGCTCAATTTTTCCCCTTACCTGGATGCTGCCTTTTGCCTATTGAGGTTGGATTATGAAAAGATTTACTTAGCCATCTTGGAGGAAATATGATTGTATTGTTAATTTCTTCTAGAAATCACTATTCATCTTTGCATTCTACTGTGGATATGCCAATATGACTTATAGCTGTGTACTTTTGTGTATCCAGAGAATCCTAATAATGCCTATGCCTCTTTTAGCAGTGAGGCACTTCATTTAAGTCTTCTTTTTTTCTTTCCTACCTTAACTCAGCATTTTCATTCTGTTTAATGAAGATTCATGGTTTTAACATTTTTGGTTGTCCTTGGATTTCGTTACAAATGCTTCATTTCCACTCATAGAATTTAAGTTGAATTTCACTAAATATTGTGAAAATAGGTATGTACATACATTTTAGAGGCAACATTATTACAGATACAATAAGATTACAAAGGTATGCTGTGCAACTCTCTCAGTGTACTTGAAGAAACTGATATTCCATGACTGGGAATGCAAAAAATAGCATTGATAAACTCACATATCACAAACATTCATGTAGCAACTGAAAGCATGCTAATTCTGTGATTTTAAACAAAACCATTGCTATAGCAGCCATCATTGCTTTACTTAATTTGTAATGAACCATCCCAATACCCTTTTTCCTATAAAATAAGATATTAATTGGAAAATTTAATTTACTTTGGAATTAAATTCAATCTTTCATTTTGGAGACTGTAATTTCTTCTATCCTGCAGGAAAAAGGTATTGATAATGTTCAATTTCCAACAGTGGTGAAGAAAAATCTGACATTTCTAGGGACCCATGCTATCAGCAGGTGTGGGCCTATATATTCATGGCATGAGCTGGAATAACTCATCAATTTCCTAGATGTAACTTCCATAACAAGTCCATTTTCTGTTGCAAGAACAACATACTTAAGGCTGGTAACTACAAAGAAAAGGGGTTTCCTTAGCTCATAGCACTGGGGGTTCAAGGGCACGATGCTGGCATTGGTTTAGTTCTAGTAAGGGCCCCGTTGGCAGCATCACACAGGGAATGGCATCATGTTGGGAGGCCATTTGTAAGGGGGAGAACACATTGTGAGGCTGGACGCCAGAGACTTGCTATATTTCAATCTTCTCTTGAGAACTAACTAGGGTCTTCTAAGGGGAGTGCCCTCAATAACCTAAGGGCCCCATACACTCAAACCATATCCACACTTAGCATCACACATTATAGCATTCCTATACTGTAGTATGGCTGGGCAACTACTAATATGAACAACTGGTCCTGCCTTGTAACTTGCATTCATTCATCCAGATGAATTATAGTCTAAAACCATCCTTTTAAGTAATACACTAATTTTGAAGAAATCAGAGTTAACTAGAACAGTAACTGGACTTGGCTTCCTCCAAATGCCACAAGAACTCATTTGTTCCCTTTATTCCATTATACACCGCCTATAATTCTGGTGCTTATCTAGGACATTATAAACTGGTTTATGTATATATTTGTGGCTTGCTTTCTGCTCTCTCCCTTTTTAAAAATTCCTTCAGTATTTTTCCACTCTCTCTCATTAGATTATAAGTGCTTTTGTAATCCCCACAGTTCTATGTATAGTCAACTCTTGATTATCTGAGCTAATGGAGGGGAGCATTAGCATGGATGATATCAAAGGACAAATAAATTTCCCAGGGGTTTGCATCAATTCTATGAAAGCATCTGAGTCCCGGAGGCAGGCAAACGAAAATGTAAGAGAAGCAGAGAGCAGAGAAGCATTTTGAATGAAAGAGTGAGATGTCACATTCTCACATGGCCGTGAACTACTGCTGCAGCTGCTAGTGAAATATCATTCTACCCTGGCCAGGACGTAGGATATTCTCAAGAGAGGGGCTCCAGGGATCTGGGCATGAATCCTCCTCCATTGGACGGCTTGCATTTGGCATCAGTGCTTGCTTAGCACAATATCATGCCAGGACAATGGGAATGCAATAAATGGATGAAAGAAAAATAACAGGGAATTCTTGACAGAGAAATCAACAAAATAGAGGCTTTATGAAGCTGGGGAAGGGAAACACTTAGTGAGGGCCTTGCCTTAAGGGGAGAGCATGTTAGCAGGATGGTTTTTCCCTTCAACTCCAGCTTCCAGCTCATGGGTTAAACATAGCAGATGCTTTATCAATGTTGGAGGAAGGTGAACACACAAACAGACAAAAGAGAAAAGAATGATTAATGAGTGACAGAAACTTTCTAAGTAGTCTGGAAGCTATTACTCACAAGATCCACTTTCTGATTGCATACCTTGGATATTTTAGGAATACTTATGGAGAGGTTTTCTGGTTATAAATTCTTTTTGATTTTTAATGTTGAAGAACAAATTCCTGCAAAAGTAAACCTGTTTGGTTGCATGGCAGGGAGACCAAGGGAAATAACATTTTTTGAGAATCCATTGTATTCCAGGTAAGCATTTTACCTATTTAATCTTGTTTATTGCTCACAAAAACTTTAAGAAACAATTATTGTTATGTTCTTTTGACACATGAGACATCAGAAGGTCATAGCTGTTAAGTATTTTCCCAATGTCATAAAACTAGCAAATATCAAACTGGTCTTCAAATTAGATCTTTTTTTTTTTTTTTTCTTGAAACCCCTTCATCTTTATTCTACATTATACTGTTTTCCAATAACAATAATAACTATAATTTATTGAATGATTACTGCATGTATGTACTAAATTTATATAATTTCTGATCTTCCCATTAACCTGGACAGGTAAGTATTGGTATCTGCATTTCATAGATGAAGATAGAGAAGAGAAACCAAGGTCATTGATACAGTTAAGGATTGCATTTGACTTTGACCATGCCCTGTATCTTTTCACTGCAGTGTCCCTTGTAATTCCAAATGTCATATTATTTTACTTAGGCCACACAGACTTTAATATGATTAATACTATCAATTTGCTGTAGATGGTCACTGCAATATTATAATTTCATTATTCTAGAGTAGCAGTGTATTTCGATTGCAGAATGATAGCCTGTACATTTATATGCACAAACACATATATGTTCAAGGGTATATATTTATTGTATTACAGGTACCAATTTCCTACTATAAAAGAAATCCAAATGCTCGTAGAACAAATTTCTAAGGTAAACATTAGATATAACTAATATTAAGAAATCATTACTTTATACCAGATAGAGGTAAAGAGAAACCTGTTTTAGAATTTTGTGGTAGTTCTTCCCTTAATGTAAAAATCAGGCCAAGACTTAAGGTAAAACAGCATAGTCTTACTATTAATGTCTGCAAATGTAACGAGACACTTTTGATTCATTGATCTCTCAATTTGCAGAAGAGTGAGAGAAGCTGATGTTATGAGTCTATTTTATATTTACTTCTGGATGCTATTGCATTTATTTCTCACTCAAATGTATTCCAACAGTGAAAGATCACAGGGCGTGGCTTGTGGGAAAGTCAGGCTGACATTTCTCTGGCACCTGGCAAGAGGTTTGGTCCAATGTCTCCTTGGGTATGGGAAGAAAGTGACTACCTCTTCTAGGGAGAATGTGGCTGAAACCAGGGGGCACATGGAAGTTCTGGGGATTGGGTGCTTCTCTTTGCTCAGGGTATGCTTCTGATATCTCTCTTGGTGTTTTCTAATTCTTCTTCCTTCCCCAACTGTCCATGGAAGAGTAATGACCTGAATACAACCTATCAGTGCCTCCAGTGGCTAGGCTGTGAGCTGGGTGGAAATTTGCTAATAGTATTAGAAGAGTGAGAAAGGGTCTCTCCTTCCTGGAATAGATTGTGATCCACAGAGCTGGCCAAGTAGGCATCTCTCCTTTACTCCCAGGGAATAAGATGTAGCCCTAGTGAAGAATATTTTGTGTGGTCCTTGTTACCCATAGAAACAGGGATGATGGGCCACTCTAGCTATCCTTCCATAGCTTCCATAAAAGAAAAGAAAAAAAAATGAAGACTAGATTTCAGGGTGCCTGTTACTTAAATCAACTTAGAAATTGCATGAAATTATATCTGTTTAACCCTCACCAGCTGTGAAGTCTTGGAACTAAGCTGTTTTGGAAATGTGTGGGTCTCATACCTTAGTACTGATCATACCTGCCAGGAGCCCACCAGGTTTCCAGTTTGAATCTTGACTGACTCAGAATGTAGAGGCTGGTTCTCTAACTTTCTTTCAAGGTCATCAGGTTTTCTTTGTACTCATATATCCTTTCAAAATTTTCTGCTTTCTTTTTGATTTTACTCCTTTTCAATTTATTTATGTGTGACAGCCTCAATCATCCAGTTATCAATTCAGTAAAATCTGTCTTGCAGAATGTCCATTTTATCATTCAAGCCTGAAATCTGTTCTGCAATCCTTTTATTTCCCTCCTGAATTGCTTTCAAAGCCCTCTAGGGAGCTGGCCTGCAAAAATAGAGAATTCTCACATTGTTTCGATGAAAGGTGCTATATAACCACACAGCAGGATCATTGTTCCCTTTTCTCTTTCATTTTGGTTGCCCTGACTGATCTGCTCTGCATTGCAAGCGCAGTGGCCTTTTTTCATCTTAATTTTATTCACTGCTGTGGTTACTTTCTTTCAGGGACATCAGATAGTGTTAAGTAAAAGATAGGCATGGGTGTTACAAGGAAAGTCTAGGCACCTCCCTTTCCTTGTTACTGATTTATAATACCTTCTGACCATTCAACTGAGCCCAGCTGCCACTGCCCTGATCCTTTCCTGACTAGGTTCAGTTTCCCATGGAGTTTCTGCTTGTGCATAAAGCTAGCCTAACCCAATCAAGGCAAACTGCAAAATTAAATTAATTTAACTCTCTCCTCTAGGTGTTTAATGTAATATTTTGACAGATCTGCATAAACTGAACTTCCTAAATTTTGCATAAGGGAATAAAATTGATGGATTTAAATTCATTTCTGTTGGTGAAATGCAGAGATTTGTAATCCATCAGCTGTTCTCCCTAATGCACCATCCAGACAGCTCACGCTGCCTTCAGTTGGCATTAAGTGCAAACCCCTCTGCTTAAATAATAGTGGCTGCATAGCAAAAACTAGCAAAAACCAGTTTTAAGTGAAGATTTGACATTAAGTCAATGTTTAAAAACAAACCAAAACAAATATAGAAGGGGAAAATTAGAAATTGTGCTTTTTTTTTTTAATCCAAGAAGGGGGAGTCATGTAGTTTATAGAAAAACATTAACTATTAAAGACAAAACAATAAAAAACTCATTGAAGAAAGTCTTTGTGACTGTGGGGAGTGGCATATATAGATGTGTCCAGATGTTAGCTCTGTGAATACAAGTTTGTGTTTGGGTTGAATGTGTGCATCCACCTTTCTTTTTTTCTAGAGGATTTCATGATACAGTTGATTGAAATAAACTGTGTATAGACTGTTGAAATGCAAAAATAATTAAAAATAAATAATAGAGCAGTAAAAGGCTTATAAAATACGTCTCAGGTATGGGAGGGTTGGTCTCAATATGTACAAAGTTTATCAAGATATCTCACAATTTGTCAAATAAATATATGATGAACTGTTTCTTTAAAAAAAAATCTGCCATGGTGTAAAGGGATATGAAAAGTGGCAAAACACTTATTTTTAGCCTTTTATAATGTGTGTTCTTTTCATGCTGAGTAGGGAAATGAAGCTTCTTATTTGAAGAATTCTAGGTTGGTGACTATTTCCTCAACCAGAAAAGAATGCCTTCAGGTGAATATGTGTGCTTTAGTGGCATTTGAGTTAGTAAGGTATGAAACCATATCATAAAAAAAAAGAAAAAAAAGAAACCATATCATAAAGATTTTTTTTCTCCTTTTTTGAGATGGGGTCTTGATATGTTGCTCAGACTGGTCCTAAATTTCTGGGCTCAAGGGATCCCTTGTCTCTGCTTCCTAAGTATCTGAGCTATAGGTGCATATCACAAAATTGGGCTTATTGTAAATATTTCTATGTCAGTTATGAGCTTAAATACCCTGGCATTTTGACCTACAAAATAATTAACAGGAATAAGACCAGTGATCCACATAAATAAATACTATTCCATAAATGTTTACTTTTTAATTTGGAATTATTTAAATGGTATAAAATGGGTAGTGAAAGAATTTACTTAGAATCACAGAATTTTATGGTTCAAAGTCTCTGTATTTCATGAAATCTAAAATGTTCTAGTGTTAATGTTTTCTTGGTCCTTCAAGAAGGTATCAAACAAAAATGCTTTTATTTTGCTTCATTTATGTCACAACTACTTTTGGTAGAGATGTAAAACGCATTGATTTTAAGATGCATCTCAATTTCAGAGAGGTTAAAATGTGGGGACAAGAGGGCATTTTAGAGTTGATAAAATAAGGTCTCATAAAGATCAAATCAAGCTAAGTCATTTTATAAAGAATAAATGTAATGTACAGTGTGCCTGGAGGTCAGGCAGTTGCTTAATAATGAAGCATGCCACGTCCCTTGGCCATCTGCTCGGCTTTTCTCATGCCCTAAACCCTGCCCTCTGGCAGTTCCCCCTTATATGATACTGACTTAGAAGTTAATAGACCTTTCAGATACAAATAAGCAGCCAAGTAGGATAAGATCGAAAGCAAGGTATTTGTATACAAAATTTTGTAATGTTTCGCTAGGACTGCCATCTCTAATAAAGGCATTAGATGTTAGCTGACATTACCAATCTTTCTAGTTCTAAGTTGTCCTGTTCCATGTATTCAACAACTATATATATTTTTCAATGTATTGCACTTCCTAGTCAGTATTTTTGAGCATATGCTGTATGTCAGCAGCTGTGTTCTACCCTGGAAATGAAACAAGATTCTGTATTTCAAGGATAATCATTCAAATGATCATGTACTTACTTAAGTAAGTACTGTGAAGAAAGGCACATCTTATGTGAAGGTATGAAAGGGAGGTTGGTCTGATGTGGATTTCTCTGAAGAGGTGCCATTTAATCTGTGATCTGAAGGAGGAAGATAGATGGAGAGAAGTGGGTGAGCTTTCTACACAAGCAAAAGTGCAAGTGCAATTACTTAGAGATGGGGAGAACTTGAGTTTATCATATGGTGTGAATATTGAGATTCACGACTGGGTTTTTTTTGGCAAGAGTTCAACAGTGCAAAGGGAAAGGATTGAAGAAGATTAGGTATTAAGACATCTGGCCCAAACAACTAATCAACTAATACTGAGTAAATAAATTACTTTTGTGAACAAAGAATCAAGGATGAGAATTGACATACGGTATTTGGTATTGAGGGGTTTTCCCTTCCTTTTTTATCTTCAGTACTTATCACAGTCGTTCTGAATGTTTTACTCTTTACTTAAAAGAGTTAGTAGCAATGAGATCCATAAAACTAGAGATACAGTAAAACATTCCAAAGTGTTAAGATAAAGGTGGAGAAACATGCACTAAAACCTTCAGGGACAATGTGATAAAGAAGTTAAGAAAATCGTGAGACTGGCCTTCAACTGATAAAGCTATAGAACAAGTACTTGCAGTTTTGCTACAGGACTTTCCTTCAATTTCATTTGGCCCACTTGTGTGTAGATTGCTTGGGTTAAAGTCATAACAACAACACTAACAATGAGTTAGATGTGTACTCTCCAAAAGGTAAGCACAAATGTGTGATTATTGAATAATCATTGGATTTGAGATGTGATAAAAAATATACTGGATTTTAAAAAGAATGTGAAATAAATATCTTATTAAAATTGATTTCAGGTTGAAATGATCATATTATGGATTTATTAGGTTGCAAAAATATTATGACAATTAATTTCACCCATCTTTTAATCTTTTCAAATGTGTCAGAATATTTTTAAATTACACATGAGTCTTTTATCATATTTTTATTGGATTGTGCTGGTCTTGTTATAGGTGGTCCTCTATATTCAAAGGTTTTATATCCATAGAATCAACGAATCATGGATTGAAAATATTTTTTTTAAAATTTGATCTTGCCAAATATAGTGCTTTACAGCTGGAATCTCAACAACTCAGGAGGCTGAGGTAGGAGGATCATAATTTCAAGGCCAGTCTCAGCAACTTAGCAAGACCTTCAGAAACTTGGTGAGACTCTTTCTCAAAATGAAAAATTTTACAAAAGGACTGGAGAGGTAGCTCAATGGTAAAGTCCCCTCTTTTCAATTTTCGGTACAAAAAAAGGAAGAAAAATTGCATCTTTATTGAACATATACAGATTTTTTTCCCTTGTGATTGTTCTTTAACTAATACAATGTGACAACTATGTACATGGCATTTACATTATATATTTTAAGTAATCTAGAGAGGATTTAAAATGCACAGGAGGATTTCCATAACTTTTATGCAAATACTACATCATTTTATAGTAGACACTAGAGCATCCTCAGATTTTGGTATGCTCAGGGATTCTGGAACCAATCCCCATGAATATCAAGGGACAACTATACTGAGGATGAGATAGTGATGAGAATACACCAAGACTCTGCTGTTACAATGTAGACATATCTCTATCCCTCTAGGGAAGACAGACAGTAAACCCATACTAAAAGGAAGGTCCTATCAAGAATGATAAAACAATGTTTAGAGGATAGAGGGACTGTGGATGATATTTTGAGTGGTTGATTTAGGATGCATCTCACTGAATGTATCATAAACATAAGCACTGAGAGGTAGAGAACCAAGGAGATTTTGGATAAAAGCATTCCAGAGTGAGTAGAAGACCACAAACAAAGAGTGCCTCAGAGGGCAGTAGATCCAGTGTACCTGAAATCAAATGAGAAAACAAAACAAAAGAGAGAGAGAGAGAGAGAGAGAGAGAGAGAGAGAGAGAGAGAGACAGAGACAGAAAGAAAAGAGGTGAGTGGGAAGTTTTCAGATTCCAAAAGCCCAGAATTATCAGCCAGAGTTAGGATTTTGGGATCTTATTCTGAATGAAATGATGTAACAGATTCAATGTGAACCTGTAATAAAATAATATTCTCTCCATGTACTCTTAAGCCTTTGTTGCGTGACTTTGTAGCTCACATAGCTGATGCCTCACTGAACCTTGCTCAGATCAACAGAAGTTCTTCCTCAAATGACCTGTAGGATTAAAGTAATAATAAATGACTCTTATTTTAAACCACTGTGTTTTAGAGTGGTTTCTAGTGCAGGTAATGCTAAGTAATACAGATGCAGAATTTTTGAGTTTTATGAAAACAAATACAATGTGTAGAAGGATAATAATGGGGTCACTAAAAAGTGATTCTCTTTGAATAAATACTTAAATTAGGGGTAAAACCAGTTTCTAATGGAATGGATGTGAAGCAGAAAAGAAGTACAGAAGATAAGAATGATGACAGCATCTTGTTTGTAGCAACTATAAGAATGATGTTATCATTGCTAAGACAGGAAAATGGAGACCTACCTCTTCTGGTAAGGAAAATCAGGAGTCCAGTGTTGCACATGTCAAATTGTAGATGTTCATGAGTTGTTAAAAGGACAATTGGAGAAGAAGTTTAAGAAGTTAAAATCTGAGTAGACTTTTTAAATGTAGACACATGCAGCATTATAAATGGCATTTAAACCATGGGACTGGGCGAGATTGCTTAGGGAGTGAGGAGTGAAGGTCCATAGATTGAACCTGAGGAATTCAATGATTGGAAGTTGGGAGGATGAAGAGCATCTTGTATGGGAAGCTGAGAATAAGGTTCAATCAACATCATAACCCAGAGAGATGCAAAGTGATAACAGAGTTGAAAATGAACCAATCAGTAACATCAATAGCTGCTGGTAGGTCAGGCAAGCTAGAAATTGAAAGTAAACATAGTACTGTGAATTTAGTTTAGTTTTTTTTTTTTAAGTTTGATAAGAGAAAAATATGTGACCAGTTGATAAAATTCTGGTTAAAGTATTCTCAAAATAAATTAGATGGGAATGTGGTAAAGAGGAGACAGAAGTTATAAAAAGTGATCTAGAAAAATTTATTTAAATTAAAAGAGAGACATGTGGCCCAAATTGGAGAGGAGGTGAGATTATGAGAATTTTTGTTTCCTTTTGAAGATATGAATTATTATTGCTCATAAGGATACTGAAAAGACTATCCTATTTAGACATAAAAATTGATGATAAACAGAATTAGGGATAACACATACAATGAGGTTGTTAACTAGCAAGAACTAGCCAAGATGTCACTGAGTTCTCAGTGAAGACAGGAGGGGAGGTAGGGTGGACACACATCTAGGAAGGCAGAGAGGGTCATGGTTGGAGGAATCTCTTCTGATGGTTTTCTTTGTCTTAGGGAAACTAGAAACAAATTAATCAGGCAAGTGTAAGAACTGAGGTTTGGATTGGATGTTGGAATAGAAGGAGAAAACAGTCTAGAAAAAACAAGTATGGATAGAATGGGAAAATGTAATAGGGTTGCCAAGTAGCCTAAAAGTCTTCCTTGAGATTCATGAGCAAACATTTAAGCTTCCATCATTCTCCTTGGTGTGTACATTTTGGATGTAAAGTAGGTGGGGACCTGACTTTAATTAGGTCTGTGATTTTACCAAGGACTATCACAAGAAAGAGAGATACTTGAGGTTCCCCTAGAAAGGAGTAAGATGATAGGGTAAGGAAATTTGAGATCTCCATTTGAAGCCTTTTTTTTTTTTTTAAATGAAAAATATCAGAAGAGTTACCTAGAGGTAGTATTACACAAGGAAATGCAGTAAAAAACAAATTTTCATTACACGTTAATGAAACTTCCTTTGGATAATCAGGCTCTTTGTCTGCATTTTATAAAATATATGCAATGAAAAATCATACAGAAAAAATTTTAAATTACTGGTAAAAAATGTGGAGGCTTTGTCCATGTTTGAAACATTAATTATTTTGAGGAAAACAATTTCTCTTTTTTGGGGTCATTGCTTTTGTTACAAATGGGATGCCATCTATGGGTTGTTGGCAAAGCTGCTTTATAGTGAAGTAAAAAATCTCACCAGGTGTCTCAGTGATCCTCACATCATTCTTCATCCTTGAGAACTCTTTCATAACTTTTACAAATCAACAAAGGTCTTAACAGTGTTAATGATAAATTAACAATAACTTTGCAATTATTTCAGATAAAACACACAGTAAAAGTTTGAGCACCTTGTCTTAGATTCAGAAATAAGATGTTTTATTAAAGAACATGGTTTAAAACAGATTCTACTCACCGTTTACTGCTGTTTTATTTGAAATTTTTTTCAGTAGAGAAATAAACATCAAGATTGAGATATTGTGAATGGATGTGACATATCTTTCAGATACACTTGAAAAGTTAAATGAGGTTTTCTTGAGCTCCAGTGAAACCAGATCAAATTCATTAAAATGAAGTAAATAACTATGGGATTTATCAACAAGTTTGCACTATTCAAAATTGACTTGTTGCTGAGAATTTCCAATGTTTCTTTCTTTGAAACACCTTAGATTTTAAATACTGATTTTTGTAAGATGATTCTTATTCTAATAAAGAATTTATAATGGTTAGATTTAAAGTTCTGAATGAAATACAGTGCCAGACTGAGATTATTAATCCATTTGAAGTTATTATGGAAAACTTTAATATCCATGTCTTTGAAAATAAGACAACTTATCTTTTCAACATGTACATTTGAGGGTATTCTAGATTATTAGTGCAGGTTTAGCAAAAGTGTGGAATTACTTGTTAAAATATAAGAGATGGAACATTTAGAAGGGTCCTTTTAAAAACTTAGAACCAAATATTATTAAATAAAAGGAGTCATACTATTGAAAGTTATTTTAAAACTACAAAGAATTAAAGTCATGCTTGTATTTAAAAGGTTTTTGTAACACAGGTTAAGAAATCTGTCATGAAACTGTATTGAATTGATTTAGATTATTTGTAAGATTGTTTGCTCTTTTACTCTGAAATTGTCCCCAGAGGTTTACCTTATAATTTCTCTACAGCCTCTTATTGCTCTTTATTTTTCCAGTGGACCTCTATTAACCTTTGCCTAAAGAAAGATAGTGTTTCCAAGTGGTTTTTCTTTGTGGGAGGGGTGGCACTCAACCACTGAACCACATCCCCAGCCCTATTTTATATTTTATTTAGAGACAGGGTCTCACTGACTTGCTTAGCGTCTTGTTTTTGCTAAGGCTTGCTTTGAACTTGTGATCCTCCTACCTCAGCCTCCTGAGCTGCTGGGATTACAGGTGTGTGCCACCATGCCCAGCACCTAAGTGTTTTTAAGTTGGAGAAACTGCATGCATCCTCGACTTGTCCATGTTAGAAAATGTTTCTGGTGGCACTTCATTGGCACACTATTCCATGCCATAAACTATTAAGCTGTTTTGAAACTACATTTGTGAGAAAGGCCCAGTTCATTCACAATTAATAGACTGTAATTTACATTGTCTTATTACTTGTATTTCAATTAATTAATTATATTCCCTCTTTCTGTTACTTTCTAACACAAGATTGATTTTTTATGAGTGCAGAATCCATCTGCACCTTTGCTTTTTAAATTTTCTTTGACCTGCTTCTATGGAATTGCTTTTCATCTTACTCATCTCTGACCCCAACCCACTCACAATTAGATAGAATGCATAGTAGGAGGATGGCATAGTTATGAATGTACATTTATTCCATGATTATACACTTATTTTATGACATACATTAAATTATAGTTGAACATAGATTTTATTACTTGGAAGATAAGCAGATATACAGAGTATTTGTTTCTAAAAAGGGAGTTCTAGGTCCAAAATGGTAGGCCATAATTATGTGGCCATAATTCAGCTAGGAATTGGATTAATGTTAACTATGTTAGTTATGATTTATGTTTTTGTGCATATCTGTAACCCACTGTAAACTTTGTGAGTTAAGCGCAGAATTGACCACATATCCTACCACATCACACATCTGAAATTCAGCAGCCTACCCTTCAAAGTGAAAAGATAAAGAACTCTAACTGACTTAATTCTTAGGAGGTCATTCCTTACCCTGCAAGCTTTCCACTAATATGGTTAGAGCCAGCCTAGATAGTAAATTCCTTAAACATGTATCTGAGGATTAAAACTTAATTCTTAACCATTACACATTTTCAGGGCTCATTTTAAATTAAATTTTAGGCTATCATAAGCAATGAATAGCTATGCTCAGATTTCTTTCATAGTCTCTTGTTTTGATGACCTTTTTGTACTTCAATCCTTTGCCTAATTTTATTCAGTTAGAAAATATGGTAATTTTGAATAACTTCTTGGTAATTCTGCAAATGAAAAGGAAGTTTATAAAAGGCAGATTGCGAAAATGAATCAATTTGATTCCAAAGCTAGTATTAACATATTTTAATGCAGAGGAAAGAGCAAGATGCATCTTAAGGTTATAAAGGGTCCATCAAATTGACCTGCAGGAGCCTACAGAAGTTGCATGTTTCCTAAGGCCAAGGAACTGTTTCATGACCTTGAAGGGTATATTAGTATTTCTATTTAAGTCATTACATTTTCAAACATTGGAACTGCTCAGATTTGGTTCACTGCACAAACCAATCACTTAGAATGTTAAAGAGCATGACTCTGGTCTCCTGGAGACAGCTCTTCTGTAATTGAGCTCTCGTTTGCATGGCCTGTCTACCTTTCCTGTTAATTTTTTTCCTGGGTGTTTTTTTTTTTTTTTCTTGTCAGCCTACATTATGAATGCAACTGATAGAACAAACACCAACACCTTACATTGGAAATTCTCTCCCCAGAACTCATTTAAAACACATGCTGAGGTTCTCAAACTGCAAGTTTTATAAAATGTCAGAGCATTTCAGAGTGGAAAGTGATTGTTAGATGCATATTACAATCATGTGGGGAGCTTATGAAAAAATGAATTAGTCATACTTTTAGAAATTTTTATTTAACTTCTCTGGAGAAATATTTTCAGGTAATTTTAGTATCTAGCCAAGTTTGAGAATCCCTGGACTAACTCTATTTAATCAAATTTTAAAAATTCAAAATGAAATAGACTTACCAAATGTCACACAACTAGACACCAGTGAACTTTTGACTGAAAGTCAGATTTCCTGATGTTAAGTACATGGTCTTCATAATCTTATGAAACTGCTCTTTAAGAAATATTCCCCCATAAAAATCTTCAGACATAAATATGTCACAAACTTCAATTGGGGAGCTATAAACAGCTAGATTCTTCTTTCTTAGTGACCATTTTCATTAGATATAATCATTGAAAGACAGTTTCATTTAAAAAATGCTAATATTGTATTTCTAATACAATGAGGAGGGTCATATATTGTGTTGATCTTCAATGTGTAAATATGATGATGCTCAAATAGTCTGCACTTTTGAAAAGAATCTTCAAAGAGCAGCATAATCTGCTGTACATTTCAATCCCATTGAAGCCAGGCAAAGGCAAAAATATCTTGCTACAAGTTTAGACCAAATCAATTCTCAACTGTATTATTCACAACACATTATTGCTGCTGATTGTTCCTGTGAAAATGGTCTCACAATAGCAACGAATCATCCGCTTTTATAGTGACAGAATTTACAATTGTGACAAAAGACATAAAAAAGAAATGGTTCAAGGATTGACATTTATCTATGTTTACAATATTCTTTTAATACTAATCTTGATTTTTCAGCATGCAGAGGTCAGATTGATAATCTCAACCACGGCAGTTGAAAATTATGCTTGTTTCAAATTTTGTTTTTTTGTTTGTGCTCATATTATTTGAAGTACTAGGGTAGACAATATTTTGTATATTTTATTATTTGCTTTAATAAAGTTTTGACAAAAGAAAGGGTACTTTACACTGCAAATGCATATGTCTAATGAAGAATTATGCAAAGAGTTATTGTACCTTGGTTTGTCTGTTTTCTTTCAAATAAAGACTTTTAATTGAACTCTTCATTGATCATATGGAAAACAATGGGTCAGGTCAACTATTTGAAACTGGTAAACATTTAATTTTCCTGAACCCTAAAAGTAAGTTCAGCTTGAATGCTAATGCATTAATAAAGATTTCTAGAATCTGGCAAAAGTATGAATATAGAAGAAAGCAAATTGGAAAAAAAAAAAAAACTTAAATTGCTTTATCTCCAGGTGATAAAGCTTCATGAATAGTTGAAAAGAGAAGGACATAAGGATAAAAAGGATGGAAAATCCCAGAAAATTGACAACAAAGATTAAATGATATGTAAATGACTATGCAGACATTTCTAAAGTCTGTGATTATTTTTTAAGTGTGACTAGTGAAAAGGATTTATTAAAAGTTCAGTTGAATACTGTGAGCTTGAATATCATACACATAACACACACATAGTGAGGAATTGAAAATTAATGAGAAATTAAATATCATGAGACTTCTTTTTAAGAGATGCTAGAGGACATAAAGGAAAAAGATGCTTTTATATAAAGGCAGAGTTTTAAAATCTGGGATGTTGGAAGAAGTATTCATCAATAAAATAATTAAAGCTTGAAATTAAAATGTACACATGCATATTTAAGTCAGCAATTGTACTTTGTTATACATTATTTGATTCAAAACAATATCACAAGAAAAAATGCATACTTTTCATGTAAAGTGGAGGGAAATATTTCCATTTTTAGAAATGGGCTGTGTGTCTTTGTCAGAGGGGTCTTCACTAAAAGTTTATTTGATTGGAACTGAGAAGAGGTTTAAAAGTTACTTTATCCAAACAACTAGCCAGTTGTGTCATTACGACTACTTAAACAGCTTTGTTTGTGTATAGTTAATGTATTACCTTGACATATTTTGTATCTTATGATAAAAAAATACAGACAAAATGATTTGAAAGCAGAATTTTCACGAATTCTGCAGATTCTCTTATCTTTTGAATTTGAATTACTTAGAGAAAACGCTAGTACTAATTCTTCTCTTCTAGATTAAAAAATCTCATTGCCCAGGATCAGGTCCTATTTATTTCTTTGCTGAGCACTTAGCACAAGTCTCAGTAGACAATTGTTTAAAGAACGTGAAGATTAATAAACAAATGAATGATTAACATTCCTTTTTTCCAAGACTGTATATGAAGACTGTATTCATATATTTTCATTTGTGATTTTCATTCTCTATTTTGACTGACAAAATAGACTTGAGTTATAGCACCGTGTCAAAAATACTAGAAAAGAAGAGCTCAGAGAGGCTAAAGTTTATTTTGGCTCATGCTGTCAGAGGTCTCAGCTCATGGTTTATCAACTCCATTGCTCTGAGCCTGAGATGAGGCAGAACATCATGGGAAAGCACAGCTGAGGCAAGTTACTCAGTTCATGAGAGTAGGAAAGCAGAGAGAAAGGGGAGTTGATGGCAAGGTGTAGTCCAAGGTCATGCCTTCCATGACTTACCACCTCTAGCTACACCTCCCTGCCTGTAGTTACCACCCAGTAGTCCATTCATATTATTAATCCATCAACTGATGAGGTTACAGTTCTCATAACCACATCTTTTCCCCTGTGAACACTGCTACATGTCCTAATACATGAGCTCTTGGGGGACATTCTTAAGTACAAACCATAATAAGAGTATAAAGCTGGTTAACTCAAAAGGATTTGTATGCATAATTTTGGGACTATTTTCTATAACTTCAGATTCAGAGAAGAAAGAAAGGAGTAAGGAGGAAGAGGCATGATCACATCCACTATTTAAATGGTAGTTCAGATCTTTCCTCATTGTCTCTTCCAGTATCCCTGCTTTAGCTACTCATAAACCCATTCTCTCTCCCAAAGCATAAGGAAGAATTGTACCAAGTGGAAAGAAGATAAAAGTTTAAAGGAAGGTCTTCGCCTCCTGATCAAGGGGTAACTAAAGTAATAAGTGATAGTTCAAATCATTCTTGTCACACATTTCATATTTAAAATTCTTCCTAATCTACATGCTTGCATTGAACAATCTCATTCATAGTGAAGGGTTGATTAATATCTTAGTAATAACACCCACATCCTTGTTTTTATTCCTAATTTCTCTGTTGCATCTTGGTCAAGATATCTATTGCATACTTCTCCTTAGACGTTAGGCTTCTCAATCCTGTAATTTGTAAAATTAAATTCAATACATTCACAATGAAAAAATTGCCAGTGTGCTCATTTTTTTCTTTTCGTTGCTAGTGCTTTGATCTATTTAAACACACCAGAAAAATTTATTCTAAACTTGGAATGTTTCCAAAACCTCCCCAATGACATCACCAGTTCACAATTATTTATCTTTTAACTGTGTTTTTAGATCTCACCCTTTTCTCTACACCCAGCTTTACAGTTTAGACTCTCACTCTTTTATCTTTTTACCTCAGAGTCCTTTGATTTATTTTCTTAAATTCTTGTCTCCTCTACCTCAATATGATCTTCCTTACCACTGTCATTTATGTGAAATGTAAAGTAAACCATGTTATCCTTCTGTGGAAAGCTCAGTGGTTCCATTCTCACCACTCCATACTCCTTCATAACAGATCATACACAGCCATGCATGCAAATCTCCTGATATCCTGTTCAAATTAATTTCCCACTATTTCAGATTCCTCCCATTTTATCAGCAGAGGAAAAAAGAACACTATTAGTTGCTCTCAGAAAACCCAATAGCATAAAAAATTCTGTCCTCGGCTTGCTCCATATTAAGTCCCTTCTTTTTTTCCCCTACCTTTACTCTTGCATCAGAAAGCTTCTATTTATTACTTAAAATCTGCCTTTCTATCTAACCCTTATTATATTTGTAATAATATAATTACCACAGTAGCTAAAGTAACAAATCCATGTAGCAATTAATGTTTCCAGATCATTTTTGAATAAACCATTGTATCCATGTTGACACAGCATTGTGAAGTGGGCAACAAAGGCATTATTTCCAGTGCATACTGGAATGTAAACTTCACGAGGCAGATACTTTTACTTCCTCTATTCACCGAGTCTCCAGTGAATACCTAGTAAGTAGCAGCTATCAGTGAATCCTTTTAAATGAACGAATACATTAAGAAGAAGCTGGGGGAGGTTTAAAAAAAACAGATTATTCAAAGATGTACAGCTAATAAATAAAATTTATCCAGGTTTAATTGCATCATAGTCCTTTATATTTTAATCTAATTATGCCCCAGGTATATTAGTTGTAGTGAAAACAACCTACATTGCTTAATACACACTATTCAATACATGTTAAAATCTCTTTATATGCTAACTGAATTACTGAATCTTCCCTTATCCTCATTCAAGACTTTGTACTTTTCTTCAGATGGCTTATGGCTTTTTAAAAAGCATGAAATAGTAAGTTTTCAAGTGACTGAGACCAAAACTAAAAGATAACTTTTCTGTGAGAGATGATGAGACTTAATCTTTTATTTTATTTCCATTCCTAGGAAAAATAAGAACCAGAAAAGTATTAAGATATTTCTGAAAGTAGCATGAATTATATTAGGCAACATCTAGTTGTGGTTAAATCCCAAAGTAAAATAATATTACGGAGAAAGATTCCTGGAAATAATTAATGCCGGTTTTAAGTAAATGAAATTAGAATTTCAAAGGGAAAATGGCATGATGAACATATTCAAATGTCAGAAAACATTTCCGCTAATTCTGATTGTTTACCATGAAACAGTGCCATTAGACAAAACACACACATACCACACACAGAAACTCATTTAAAGAGGAGCACACCCAGGGGACTGGAATGATATGCATCCCAGCTTCCAACTGCAGCCTTCCTGACTACTCACTGTCGAGTAGAGTAGAATGTGATGATGGGGTTACTCTACACATTTGATCATACAGCCTCTGCCGACATCTACCCAGCAGCCCATAAAATCAATTCAAATGAATGGACACTGTTGGGACCAGGAGTTTTGCATCTTTTCCTTCTCGATCTTAGTTGCCTCTGCTAGCACTTTCTTAGCAGAAAAATTAGTTGTATGTTACACTATGGAGCTCTGGAGCTGTTATCAAATATCTATGTGGCATTTTCATGACTAGTAAAGTATTTTGCAGACCCTGTGCCAGTTTTGTTTTTTTGTTTTTTTTTTTCCTACTTGGTCCCTTTGAGCAGTAACCTCAGTGTTGTCATTTTCATTTTTACAAACTTCAGAAAGAATGCTATGTGAGGGCAAGTGAAGGTTGCAGAAGGTTAGATGATAAGCTAATTGTCAAAAAGTTACTAGAGGTTGTGATCTTTGAATTGCTGGTTTATTTCGTAGCTTGCACTACCACGCTGCTTCTTTTCTGGCCTTTTACTGATTTGTCTGTGAAAGATTCTTGAAACTCAAAATGTTTGAGTTGGTTAAAAGATAGAGTATAACACATGTAAGAAAGCAGCAATACTAGTATAACTTATTATTAACAACTTTCAAAGTAAATACATGGTAGCATAGACAAAATCATTATACACAAATACATTGAGAGTGCTGATGGGATTTTCTTTAAATTAGGACGGCTAAAATGAGTTTGGAATAGGTTTAGTTTGAAAAGCCTAAGAAGCTTGTGCTATCAAAGCCATTACAATTAGCCATCTTAGTCTGATTGATAATTTTCATTTTGGGGAAAAAGATGGCAATTGGAGTAAAATTCCATGATCTCAAATTACATGAACAGGAAACAAAAAAAAAGTTAGAAATAGACAAAGCCAATGAAAGAAGTCATAGATGCTTAAGAAATGTAGATTTAGTGTTTGTCAAATTGTGCTGTTAAGCTAGAAAACATAAAGTTCTCCGAAACTAAGATTATAAGAAGATATTTGAAATCCTCCCTTTAAGTTGATGCCTTAAAGCATAGTCCAGCTAAAACTTAGAGTTCCTTAAGTATTTTCATGATTCAGATGTTTTTTTAAAGGCATTTGGTCGCAAAAGAAGATGCTTTTACCATCAATTTGCTATTAAGTTGGAAGTCTTATATTTGCATAGTTTTTTTCCTTAGGAATATGGTAATAGGAACCTGAATATAAAGAAGAGGAAGAAGCCGCTCCAGATATTTTTCTGTGGTTCTCCTTGATAGGAAATTCTTATGTACATATTCAGTGGATAAGCCTCACTTGCTCCTGGGCTCAATATTCAACTAATTAATGTCATTCAAGCATTATATGCCTTCGCATTGGCATTTGATCGAATTTCAAATCCTCCTTTTGAATGAATTGCACCTTGAGAAGAATTCATTTTTGTATGTTATTTAGCCTAGAGTACGTCTATGTTTAATCCCCATCTACTTTAAATGAGCTTTTTACTACTCTTTCAAAACAAGGTAAAACTACTGTGACTGTGGCAGCTCCATTCCTTTTCCCCTCATATTACATATGTTTGTGTGCATGCTTATGTGTGGTATATGTGTTGGGGGTTAGTTAATCAGTGTACAGAAATTGTTGCAAAAATATTGTTCTATTAACAAAAAGAATGAAAGAGATCAGAGAAAATAGAGCACACAGTTCAAGGTCAAGTAGATAGGAAGTTGTTTAGGAATCACTTAAACTTTTGATGTAGTTAGAGTCTGAGATCTTAACCCTATGATATATCAAATGCAAACTATTTTCCAAGAAGAATAAAAACAATCATTTTGTTTAAGAAATGCATATACTTGAAGTTCTTGGTAAAAACAAATAGCAACAGAAAACACCTTTTAATAGTTTTTAGTTTCTTTTATGATTTTCCCTCATACAACCTTGAAGAAAATTCTATTTTCAAAATATGGCCACAGCAATATCTACTATTTTGCCGATTCTTCTTGTAGTGAGATATCACCTCTCTTCTACCAACAAATAGAGCCCAATTCTTCTGCTCTTACATTACCAGTGAGATGGCAACTATTTCCATAAACAAAATTATGAGGCTAGATTTTATCAAAGAAAAATTATTTTGACATGTGATTAAAATGATAAAAGATGACTTTATTCAAAACTATTGCAATGGAGAATAGAGACTGAACTCAGTTCTGAATATATCAAAGACAAATAGAGATATGTAGCCTAAGACTAGAGTGAGAGAACAATTGATAAGATATTAGTAAGAGATACCAGTTATGGAACAATTCATATTAAATGGACCTAATTATATTCTTACTAAAGGCAAGTCTAGAATGTAGACATCAAAGGTGGATAGATTCATGAAACTGACCTAGGATTCTTTGCTAAAATTGGGATTGGCAGACAATACAGAATGAGAGCCAATGTTAAACCTCGTCTGGAAGAGCACTCAGTGGAGCTTGATTGAAGTTTGAAGTTTGGTCAGAGGGAGTTTTTATCAATTTATTAAGGTCATACAGCTTCACTGAGGCACTCAACCTTGCAACCCAACCACCAGACTGTGAGGAAGCCCAAGACACATGGTGAAGCAACATGTAGGGTTTTTTGGTGGACAGTGACCATCCCCTACTAGATACCTGACTAAGCAACCTTCAAAAGGTACCAGCCCCCAATGACTGAGTCACCATCTCTCAACCTTCATGTTTTCTTATCTGAGGCCCAAGGTATCACAAAAGTGAGGAAAACTGTGTAGCTGTGTCCTGTCCAAATTCTTGATGCACAGAATCTATGACCATAACTAAATGGTTGCTGTCCTATTACTCTAAATTTGGAGAGGCTTGTTATGCACCAATTGTAAGCAGAACAAAACTCTTCTTGCTTTTCTGAGTTAAATCTGCATCATCATTTTCTTGGGATATTGCAAAATCCTCTTAACTGTTCTTCCTGATTTCACTGCTGCTCTCCCTTAGTCTTGTCTCCACCAAGCAGTTCAAGTGCATGGACAATACTCCTGTAAGCCTTCCAGTTGTATAGTCTCTTTCACAGAATGGAAGGCACAGTCCCAAAGGCCCATGCCTCTGCTCTTCATCAGTGACTGTTTTCTCCCCAGTCTACCTTGTTCTGGCCATAATGGTACCCTTGTCCCTCCTCGAACCTTGCACTCAGGCATTTGCCCTGTTAGCAAGGCAACAGGTGTTGCCTAGGTGAACTTTCTTAACACCTGCATTCCTTATTCTTCTGCTGCCTGTGTGCTTCTGCTTAAATGTCACCTTACAGAAGGGACTTTATGGATGCTGTATATAAAATAAATACCTCTGCCACATCCACCTTATCCTGTTGCTTTTTCTGTGTAGGAAGTACTGCCTGAAGTTTCCTATATTTATTTGTTGATCTGTTTGTTGTCTACCTCCTTATCATGAGTTGGTGTCCTGGAGCTCATAGAGGGCTCCATTCATGGGCAAATTCGTTCTGTTCATGGCAGTAATTCTAGTACCTAAACTATGCCTGGAACAAAGTGAGTAAATATTTGTTGACTGATTGAATTTGAACTACAGAAGTAATTTTAAATAATCATTTTATCTTTCCCCTAGGGTAAGCTTTATCATTAAACAGCATTACATTAGATATAATTTTAATGTAACTCAGCATCTAATTGTGCTTCAAAGTTGGAGAAAATGGAGATATGAACATTGAATGATGTTATTTATTACACCATATTTGTAAATAAACATGAAAGAAAGTGCATCAGATAGATCATCAGGAGGAATGTTGACTGTCTTATAGGAGAATTTGTTGTGCAAAATCTGTGGAACATAAGCTTCTGAGGAAGCAAAAGGCCCAGCAACTCAGTCCAGGTGTCAGCATCTTCCTGATGAGGGTGAACCAGGCTCAAATTCAGGGAGAAAAGGAATTTGATGCATGCAAGTTATTCATAAACTTGAATCTCACTCTTCTGGGATTCAAAACACACACACACACACACACACACACACACACATATATATGTGTGTGTGTGTGTACATATATGTACATATATACATATATACATACATATATATACAAAATACATACATATAT
>JAJEJO010005271.1:552517-589638 GCA_020662805.1 Glaucomys volans
AATCTCACTCTTCTGGGATTCAAAACACACACACACACACACACACATATATATATGTGTGTACATATATGTACATGTATATATATACATATATACATACATATATATACAAAATACATACATATATGTGTGTATATATATATATATATATGAGAAGATAATTCTTCATCACAGATAAATTTTGCATTTAAAATCATGTTTTATTTCATCTTTTTAAATTATCCAACAGAGACTGGTACTTCTTTTTCCCCCCTTTGCACTAGGGATTGAACTCTCAGAACCCAGTGGCACTTTATCACTAAGTTATATCCCTCAAACTAAGCTGCATCCCCAGTTCCTTTGAAATAGAGTCTCACTAAGTTGTTGAGGCTGGTCTTGAACTTGTGATCTTCCTGCCTCAGCTCCCCAAATTGTTGGTATTATAGGCATGCACTACCATGCCTAGTGAGAGACTGATTCTTTTTTCCTGAGCAAAACAATAACCTGGCAGTCAAGCTTTGTGTAGCAATAGGATTTGATCTATTTCTTTAGTAATACCCATCCCTCCCTCCCTTTAGCCCATTAACCACACCTGTTAGAGATTGATGTCAAAATGTTCTGCCTAAGTGTGAATAAGTGGCTTTCCTGCTTTCAAATCCATAAAGATTGCTGTTCTACTGTGTAAAGAATATATGACATGGGAAAAGTTAAATAAAAGCTCTGAATTTTGAGGACCAATGGAAGGAAAGAAGAAGAAGTAGAGGGAGAGAGAGTAAGAAAGAGCTTAAGACCAGTCAACACAGTCTTAATTTTCTGTCTCTGGGCTGAGAAATTGTGTTAGATAAATTTAGGGGTAGATCTGGCATGGAAAGAGCTCTGAAATTCTAGAAGAAAATGGAAACATCATGGGCAACTTTTTCTAGGTGGAGTAGAAATGGTTATCAGGCTGGAAGAGAATCAAGTTGGCCTTTCCCAGACTCTCAGCTTGTGAAAGAGGTGCATGCTGAGTGGAAAACTGATGGGCCTAAAATAAATCCTAAAGTAGAGTCTGGGTGAACCTTCAGACAGGGAAGTAGGTGGGAGCTAATGGGACTTTAGTCACCAGAGCAAAGGGGAACTCAAGTTACTCCAGAAGCATTGCCTAGCCAAAAATTAAAGGTCCACTAATGTACTAGCCACAGATTAAAGCTTCAATGGTCTGTAGGTGGGGAGGAAACACTGATGTCTCAAAATAAAAAGAAAAAAAGAAAAAAAAAGGCAGGGGGCTAGAAACATAGCTCAGTGGTAGCATACCCCGGAGGGAAAAATTGAACCATATTCTATTTCTTATATATTTTCAAATTTCTACTTTTTTGCACTTATTAAGAATGAATCCCAATCTTGCAGGATTTTTATAAAAAATATACAGCAATACTATCTCAGATATTTGAGTGCTATTTTTCAAGAATATTCTGTGTTAAAAATCATAATTTTCCCCTACAGAGATGTAATTTGTTTTAATTAGGTCATCTAAATGTCAATTATTTATGTTGACTACAGCAATTCCTAATTTTGGGATTTCACAGGCCTTTACTCTTTCCTGGCACTCTGGGAATCTTCTCTGTTTTGCATAATCTTAATTATATTACTTTGTTGAAGAGATGCAAGAAAAATGACATTCTTCTAGAGTGACTTCTCAATTAAATCAAAGAGATCTGATAAGATTAAAGAAAATGCTGGCAAAGCACTGAGTGGTAAGAGAGAGACTATCCATGTTAAATAAGTTACCAGGAATAAAATACAGAATCATATCAGGACACTGTTCACTTAGCATAATTAGTAGTTCTTGCTACTATCATGCTAAATGATTTATTAGCTGTCAGTGATAAGTTGAAGTACTATAATAATTATTCCAAAATATCATATCTTGATTTATGCAGCGACTTTAATTCCAAAACACTTTAACCCTGTTTAGTGTTTATCCTAGTTTGTTAAGTAAAAGCAAGTATTATTTCTCCAAATTTAAAGACAGTGATTGAGTTACATAGATGCTAAAAGTCTGAGGAGAATCTTATAGTTGTAACAGTAAGTCTAGAGATTTTAACCTCTGAATGATTCTGTTGTTCTATATCTGGGTAGGTCTTTTCTTAGAAACGGATTCATCTTGAGTAGAAGTGAAAAAGAGTAGAAGAAAGGAAACTAGAAAAAGGAGAAGAAAGGAAACTTGAAAATCCTATTATTTGTTTTAAAGAAGCACTGAGGAGCATAGCATCCTCTATAAAAATAGCATGGGTGATAAATAAAGGAGAGCATAAATGGCTTAACTTCAAATGTTCAATGTATTTTCTTTCCTTTAAATATGTGGTAATTATATCCTTAAATGCAACTTTCCTTTAAGGAATCTTGTCATATAAACAAGAGATTATAAACCACAAAAAATCTTTGAGTCCCCTACTTGTGAAGATTTTTTATGTTTAGACCATCAAAATAATTTGAACTATCATATGGGTATTTTAGCTTCTCTGGATAAAGTATGGTTTGTCAGCAGTACAAAGGCAATGGAATGTAGAATTACAGATCAATTTCATTGACTGAAGTCTAAAATGCTGTATGGTGGGTAAAAAAAATTATGTTAGGTACTTCATATGCTCTAAGGAAGTCATCTGGGAACATTTTCTCGTTTTTTAATGACTGTGTATGTGTTGTATAAATCATAATAAAATGAATTCCATTCAGTAACTCCAGCTAGATTTGCATTTGAGGTTGTTAGCAGTTTCATCACTAGTCTGGATCCTCTGAGTTGAAAACCTCCAAATGCCTAACTTCTTCATGCTTTCACTAAGTATAGGAGACGTTATTGGTGGGAATTACATTTTAAAAATTACTATTACACTGTGATTAAATTTCAAATGCATCATGAAACCCAGGTATTAGATTGACTCTAATCTTGTTGATGTGTGTGGTGGTAATTATTGTTAAAGAAAAGTCTTTCAAAGAAAGCTTGTTAATAAATCTCTAAATTTTTAAAATGTATCTTATGAAACAAAACTCAAACTCAGTTTGTGGAGTGAGAGAAACAATTAAAGGCAAATTTATGTATTTCCTTGTGTTCTGAGGAAAGATAAAATAAAATGCATTCATTTTCTTAGGTTATGTGTTTTAATTTTAAATTCTATATAAAAACTGAATAGTCTATCCTCATGAATTATCATTTTTTCTTAAAATGTTTATTAGAGGGAATATAATTCTTTCAGCATTCTTGACTGCAATTCTGTTCTTCATCATTCTTATGAATTTGATAACTTCTGTAAGGCCATTGACCAGTTAATGTCTAAATTCCAGTCTTTCAAGAAAGAAAGCGCTATTCTAGGACCATAAGAAATTTGGCCTGACAACAGCCTTATGGTAGTATTTCCAGGAGCTGCCAGACTTTCTAATTCTATTTGAATGGACTTCACAGTACTGCAGAAAACAATGAGAAGAGGTTATGCGGCATGCTGTCAGCCCGATCTAATTTAATTTCCTTTCTATATAGCTATACTTAAGAAGACAACATGGAACTGGAGGGTGTTGAAAACAATTTATATTTAGACAAGTCCATTGTACTGTGACTTCAAAAGATTTTAAGCATTGTCAAAAATTAAGTATATAGCAGTGGTTGCATGTGAGTGGAGTGAATTTTGTGCATACAAAATAAAATCTATGTACTTAAAAATGGGCACTTTTGTAGTTTTAGAGCAAGTTCTTAACTTACAATGATACTTATGGAATCTCACAAATCAGGGAAAACTTATTTCCAGCGCCAGATTTCAACAAGAAATCCAGATTACGAACTGTTTGTGAGCTCCTCCTTCCAGGGTAGTCCAATGCTAATGATGCTGTGGAAAGCACAGAGGTAAAGGCACACACAAGCTACTTGAAAGAGCAGTGTATCCTTCAGAAAGGGATAAAATGTGGCACCCCACTGGCATCAGGCTCCAAGTCACTAGGGTTGCCTATTTATTAATGAAGTATATTCTGTACTTTTCCTAAGATTGCAAATTCTCAGGATTGAAAGAAACTTTAAATATCTTGTAGTTCTGTTATATACAGAGTGGCCTCCAGCACAGACCTTTTATTTAGTTCTAATAAGATGCAAAGAACAATCCCAGTAAGGTCAGCTATAATGAATAAGTAACTATGTACACTTGACTTAAGGCAACCACTATCCTTTATATTTCATGAAAGTGAAGGTGATTTAGGAACCTGAAAAAATTCTTTTTAAAAGAAAATTCACACAAAAAAATACCACATGAAGCCTTAGTTGTAAAGTTTTGTTTGTACATATATTCTTCAGGTAATATAGAAGTTCCATTGCCACCTCATAACAGTTTCGCTGGAGAGAAAATTCAATAAAGTTTTTTATACAGTTAGCCTTGTAAATTTCTCCTAAGTAAAAATCTAGTGGTTAAAAAAAAGCTGTTTATTTTTATGTTTTATCTCTCTTGGTTAATTACTCTCAGTCACCTTGTGGCTTGGCTGAAATGGATTCACTCTGCTTTATGCTTTACTACTAGAAAACAGTACTCATTACCACACAGAGATGGTCCACATAAAACTTCTAAGTAGTTAATTCTTAATTTACAGGTTTCCAAAACCATAGAAAAATTGAAGCAAAAGCAGCACGGACCTGGAATCAAGGTGGAATGGTCTGCGTAAATTTGAAACTACAGAACCCTTATAAGTTTAAATCCTTTTAGTATTACTCAGTGCAATATGAAACAGCCCATATTCTTCCACATTTTTGTAGCAAAGGAGTAGAAGCATAACTTACTAACAGAATTTGATAGGCAGGACAGTAAGATAGTACATATAGCCCCTTAAGACTGGGTTTACAGAATCATATTATTGCACTCTAACTTTTACAGTATTTACTTAAATTTTTTTTCCTAAAGAGCACATCAACACATTAGCACTTACTCTTAGCTATAAAATTATCTGAGGCTAATTCCTTGTATAAAAATTATGAAGCATAAATACATAAAACTCCTCAAATAAACAACACCCAGATGTACCATTGTCAGCAATTTTATCCATTTCTCTCATTCATATTTATCTTTTTTAAAAAATAGAGTCAATATATTATATCATGTTTTTATTCTCTTTCCCTAACAATAATATGTTATGAAAAATAATGTCGCCAAAGAAAGCTCAATATCATAATTTTAATGTCTATCTAGTCCTTCACTTTAAGCATATATCGTAATTTATGTAACAGATTTTCTATTGTTAAGCACTTAGGCTGTTTTTAGGATCTTTTTATTTTGATAGTGTTGCCACAAATAACTAATAGCATTTTTTTTTTGATAACATGCATGCCTAGACACATAACAACTAATTTCTTTATCTAAAATTTCTAGAAGTAGAATTGTGAAAAGAGATGCGAAAAATGAATGCAAAGAGCACTTGCAAGGTTTTTGATGCAACTGGCAAACTCTATTTTAGATAGATTATCAATTTATATTTCCACAAGATATTTGTTCCTGAAGAATGGACTACCATGCAAGGATAAACAGTTTTCTTAATAAATATCAAAAAATTTTGGGGGAGTATATAGCAAGATAAAATCCTTGGATTATCTCATAAGAAATGACTCTAAATGTCAAAAGCCAAGTAGAAGCTGGGTGCCAGGAACATAATGAGTCAAGTGATGACTGAAAGCTATAAGGAGATATAAAACCAATGATGATGTTTTGTTCATTTTTTGGTTTGTTTTTATGTTTGTTATGTTGAACCATGAGGTCCATAGTATAAAGTCAATAAATGCTATTTGAAGAGACTATTGCAGTTTTATAAATACCCAGCATCCAGGTGTAGTTATAAAATATTCCCAGCACTGCAGGAGCTTTCCTTATCCTCTCTTCAATCTATATTTTCTTTTCAATTGGCAAATTTGTCCATCACCGTCAAACCTGTCTTTCAACTTTATGTATCTAGTATATATCTGCCTATTTTTTTTCATTTAAAAGTTTGTGAAGTTTATGCATGTAGTTGAATACATAAATTATAAATTTTCATTGCAATAGAGTATTCAATTGGATGAATATACTACAATTAACTTACTATTAATCAAAATTTGGGAGGTGTGTCAACTTTTTGCCACTGTGACCAAAATGCCTCACATAAATATTAAAGGAGGAAAATTTTATTTTGGCATATGGTATTAGAAAATTCAGTTCAAGATCAGCTGGTTTCACTGCTCTGGGCCTCAAGCATGATAGACTATCAAGGCAGAGGAATGTGTTGGAGGAAAGCTGCTCAGTTCGTGGCAGTCAAAAAGCAGAGTGAGAGAGAGAGAGAGAGAGAGAGAGAGAGAGAGAGAGAGAGAGAAAGGGGCCAGAGATAAAAAACACACTTGTAGGCTATGTCCCAATAACCTATTTCCTTCAACTGTGTTCCACTGCGGATAGTTTCCCCACCTCCCACTAGTCCATTCAGCTATCAAAGGATCCACTGATGAGACAGGAGCCCTCATGATCCAATCAGTTCCTATAAGTCCCACCTTTGAACAATCCAAGCCTTCAACATATGAGTCTTTAGAGGACACTTCATAGCCAAACTATAAAATGAATTTTTCAGTTTGAAAATACTACCAATAATCCCAAAATTCTTTTATTTGTTTAATATACATTGAAGATATATGTAGGGGTAAAATTTCTTAGTTACGCATGTTCACCAGTATAGCAGATACTGCTATCCAGATGTGTTGCACAAATTTATATTGCTGCTAACAACATATAAGAATTTTAGCTGTTCCATATCTATGTTATATTCTGTAAGATAATCATTTTAGTTTTCCCAATGGACATGTAATTATATTACTCCTTATTTTATTTTATTTTATTTTTGGTTTTTATTGATTTTATGTCTTTATTTTTAATAAATTTATTTTTTAAAATTTTAAACTTCATTTTGATTCATTGTACACAAATGGGATACAAATTTTCATTTCTATGGTTGTACATGATGTACATTCAAACCATTCATGTTAATCGTACATGTACATAGGGTAATGATGTCTGTCTCATTCCACCATTTTTCATACCCCTCTCCCTCCCCCTCTCATTTCCCTCTTCATATTCTAAAGTTCCTCCATTCTTTTCTCACCCCCCATCCCTGCAACCCAATTCTATATCATCATCCACTTATCAGGGAAAATATTCGGCCTCTATTTTTTGGGGAATTGGCTTATTTCATTTAGCATAATAATCTCTAATTCCATTCATTTATCTGCAAATGCTATTCTACCAAAGGCACTATACAGATTCAATGCAATTCCAATTAAATTTCCAATGACATTCCTCATAGAAATAGAGAAGGTAATTATGAACTTCATCCGAAAGAATAAGAGACTTCGAATAGCCAAAACAATCCTAAACAGAGAGTGAAGCAGGAGGTATCACAATACCAGACCTTAAACTGTATACAGAGCAATAGTAACACAAACAGCATGGTACTGGCACCAAAATACACAGGCAGACCAATGGTACAGAATAGAAGACACAGAGACAGACCCACAAAAATGCAGTTACTTCATACTAGACAAAGGAGCCAAAAACATACAATGGAGAAAAGATAGCCTGTTCAAAAAATGGTGCTAGGAAAACTGGAAATCCATAAGTCATAAAATGAAATTAAACCTCTATCTCTCACCCTGCACAAAAGGCAGCTCAAAATGGATCAAGGACTTAGGAATTAAACCAGAGACCCAACTCCTTAATTTTAATTGGCATTTTCCCAAATACACACTAAGATTGAACACCTTATGAACCATTTTGGTGTTCTATATTATGAAGTATTTATTTCAATATTTCATCTGTTTCCTTAAATGGATGCACTTTATATTTTATCTGTATCTATATTTGTATGCTTCTCCCTCCCGCTCCCCCACTCCCCCACTCCCCACTCTCTCTCTCTGTCTCTCTCTCTTTCTCCCTTTTTCTTTTGGCAGTACTAGAGATCAGTCAAACCCAGAGCTTGTGCATGTCAGGCAAAACTCCACCACTGAACTACATTCCCAGCTAAGTATGTTTTCTTAATATAATGTTTATATAACATATATGATTAACCTTATGTTGATCACACAGTATACTTTGAAACCTTCTGTTCCATAGGCTACATTTTATTTTTTGCATTTGTTGAGTTTCAGGTTATAATTTTTTTCTATGATCATATTTGTATTTTTCTTTTTTTTTTTTTTCTTTTTTTGGAACCAGGGATTGAATCCAGGGGTGCTTAACCACTGAGCCACATCCCCAGCCCTTTTTGATATTGTTATTTAGAAGCAAGGTCTTACTGAGTTGCTCAGGGCCTTGCTAAGTTGCTGAGTCTGACTTTGAACTCACCATCCTCCTGCCTCTGCCTCCGGAGCCAGTGGGATTACCGTAAGTGGTGATACTGCAGTGGCTTGTATTTCTTTATAAAGAAATCTTTGCTTACCACAATGCTTCTATTAACAGTTTTATTTTTCCTTTTTATATGTAGATCTAGAAATCATTGATAATTGATGTTTATGAATATTGTGAAATAAGGGTTATAATACATTTTTTTCAACATAGATAATCAGAGCTTTTATTTCTGGCCATGATGAAATATCAGAGATGGGTCTTACATTATTGTAACAAACCCCCAAACTGGACAATATACAAAATGCATCAGTTCTTAGGCATTAAGAAATAATTGGCTCAGAGCTCTAATCCTTAAAAGGAAAAGCATACAAGTTGAACCTGAGACAACAATAATGATTCTAAAGGAGGCGGAAATTTCGGAACCAGTGTTCCAAGGTGAACATAGTTAAGCAGAGAAGGATCTTTTCCTTGAATCTTTTGTTAAACATTAGGTAACACATAATCAGGATGAGATTCTGTGAGGTTTTGCAGAGAAGAACTTCAAGAAAGGTGAGAGAATTGTCACAAATAGGAATTACAAACAACTGTTCTAGAGAGTCGTTGAACACTCTAGTCATTCGAAAGTTACATCAGAAAGTCCACGTTTTGGGAGTAGGACTATTATAGTTTTAAAGTAAAGGGTACTGTAAACCAGAGGTTCTCACTAGAGGCAATTATTCCCCTGAGAGGACGTTGGGAAATACATGGAGGCCTTTTTGGTTGTCACAATTAGGCGCCAGGTCCTAACCCATCAAGTGGGTAGAGTTCATGGAAATTACCAAATATCTTGCAATATGGGGAGCAGTTCCTCACAATTAAGAATTATTTGATTCCATAAATCAATAGTGCCTGATGTACATTTGACTCAAAAAAGCCTAAAATCAAACTTCCCCCAAAAACCAAGTCCTCAATTATTTAAACGATGTAGGTACCCAAGGTAGATGGGACAAGCGACAGCCTGCATTTCTGCATCTCTGCCTGCCTAAATAAATAATCACTCCTTAAAGGAAGTCACATTAATCCAGATTCTCAACAACATAATAACACGATGTACAGAGAACAATAAACATATACGAGACACATGAGGAGGAAGCAGGGACATATTGAGTAGTAAACAGAAGAAAAAAGACTAACTGACAGAACTGGATCCTGAGATAAAACAACAAAAAGAGGTAGATAGAAAGTCATTATAATTATAGCCATTTCCTTAATGTTTATATGAATATTCAATTATTCTAGCACTATTTATTGAAATATTTTTCCTTCCTCAGTCAATAGTGCATTAATAGGCTTTTTTCTGAATTTATATGTGATTTATTATTTTGTGAACTCCATGCTCTTTTAATTTGTATAGTTTTACAATTAGTTTTTATATCTGGAAATATATTTTCTTTGAATCAAAACCTATTTTTGAGTGAAAAATCCTTTTTAAATGATGTTTTTACCATAACCAGTTATTTAGATATTCCTTAATTTGTCATTATTTTTTTCTTTGTAGAGGACTTACACATTAGATTTATTCCTAAGTACTTTTTGTATGCCCATACAATAGTCACTATCCCATTGGCAATAGTAGGAATAATTTGATTTTATAATTGTCTATAGATGATATATAGATATAAGATGGAATTCTGTATGATGATTCTATATAGAGCAAGTTTGCTAAAATCACTTAAAATTTTAGTAAATTATATAAGAATATTTTAGTACTGAGTATTCTAAATACCCAAGCAATTTGACAGCTATTGGTGATGATCTTCCTTGGGAAAGGTGGATAGAAAATTCAGGCACTTCTTCAGAGATGTTTTCAGGTGCTAGTTGTTAGTAGATGGGCATGGGCATGACAACCTGGTTAAAGGAATCCAACTATACATATTTAAGTCATCGATAGAGTCTACTACTGTCTATGCCTTGCTTCAGATGCACTCTCATTTCATGTTAAGTTCAATCCATCCTGTTGCAGCTTTTCCATAATTCTTGTCCTTTTTAATTTTGGAGGAAAGCTTTAAAAAGCAAGGTAGATAGGACAAGTGACAGCCTGCATCTCTGTATTGACTCTGAGGTTATAGCTGATACACATCATCTCCCATTGTTACAAACCATTTTAGATTCCCTTTACCCTCGGTCTCATCTACTGGTCTGAGTGACTTGCCTCATGGGATTTTCCATTTGGTCATCTTGGTGAAACCTCTAAAAGGTCAACTTTTCAAAAACTTAAAAACATAACACTCATCTAAATGTTGCCTGCACATGTTAACAATTTATGTGACCATTAATGTAAAGACTGTGAAATATAGTTTCAAGCTCAGTATTTACTAATCACCCTCATTTAGACTCACAAATCCTCCACTCTCTGTATCTAATCTGCTTTTAAATCTACCCATTTATAATTCTTAATTTCATTTGATTACGTTTGCATTTTAGATTTTCACCTTGATTTATTTTTTTAGTAGATTTTATTTCTCTGGCAAAACTTATACATTTTTGTCCAATTTTTCCGTTATGATTATTTTAGATGTTCTTTCTGATAATTGAAATATTCAGCAAACTCATAAATATGTTTTAAGGCTTTTGTTTTCCTTTTGTCATTCAGAATTTTCTTCTGTTTCCTAGACACATAGTCATTTTTTAATGATTGCTGGATTCAGCATGCAAAAGTGAAAGGCTCTGGATGACTTTATAGTCAACCTTCTTCTGGAACACATGCAAGAAATATTCTCAGGACCTTGTTCAGCTCACCTTCTCTGCTCATTTCAGAAGCCTCTCAGTTGGAAATCTAGGGTATGTACTATGGTCCTTCCTGTTTAATGGGTCTTGAATTCAAATTTCGATTTCTCCATATCCTGGAGAGTGGTAAAATTTCTGCTTGGCTTTTTCAATCACTTGTTAGCTACTCTTTGCTTGATTTAGTTCAGAGCTTTGTCATGCATGTCTAGTTTAGGAATCTTCAGACGCCTCAAATATCAGTTGTGAGCTAAATGTCAAAGTCACTTTTGTATGAATGTCTTTTCTCTAGCATTGTGCATTTCCAAGTTGTGGAAGCTTTGGTAGCACCAAATTTTGTATTTGATTCCTCAATTCAGTGATACTCTCATGAGTTCTAAGACATGGCTTTAAGTTGTTTCACATGTTTGCACTAAGATTGCCCAGTATCTTGAAATGACCTTAAATTTAAGACCATGTCAGTGCATTTAACTTTTCTCCAGTATCTTGACCCTTTGTATCCTGACTGCATTGATTGCTTTCCAAACCATCTGTCTTTCCCTCTGACTCTCCCTCTCTCCTCTCTTTCTTAATTTTTCTCTTTCATTATTTGGTTCTCATAGTTAGTGGAGAGGGTTCTTCTGCTACCAGACACTCCCTAGTAAGTTGAAACTACTTTTTGGTCTTGAAAGCCCACATATTAACAGGAAAAAGACTGCAGGACTTTTCCAGATAATGCCATGACACCAACAGTCCTTCCTCAACTGGGGTTCTTGGAAGAACTGTGACTGAAAAAAAAAAAAAAAAGAAAGAAAGAAAGAAAATATGGAATCTCTTCTCTGTCAGATTTTAAGTGGTAATAACTTCTACAAGAAATTTGTGCCTGAAATTATATCTTTCCTGGATTTGTTGTGACAATATTAACTAACTGATATGTCAAACCTCCAGCTTAGGAATCACTATGAAATTGGGCTTGAGCAAGTAATAATCTGTGATGGTACATAAAAGTAAATGGAAAACTGTTATAAAAGTTCCTCAGCTATATAGACCTCATGAAATTCTCACATGAGAAAACCAATTCTGGCCTTAGTTTGAAAAGTAAAGTTAGGAACCAGAAAAGGAAGCAATCCACCAAGAGAGTGGCAAGATACAATGAATTGGGAAACTAGTTTTAGGAACCTGAAATAATTGAGCAAAACTCTAACGGAATTCTAAGTATTTTTAAGACTTTTCAAAAGAAGGTCTAACACCTTCACAAAAGAGACATCAAGTCAAAAACAAAGAAAAGTCAGTGCCCTGACCTTTTAAAGAAAAAATAAAAATCAAATAGAAGATGTATGTGCGTAGGCACATAGAATGTATTTACTGAAATTAAACACTAAATGGCAGATGATGCAGCTGACTGAGTCAGTTCAAAGAATTAGCGGGTTAACATACATCTGAGGCAATTGGTATGTAACAGAGAAAGAAATGGGATGAGATCTTGGAGTGAAATGCTCAAAAATTTGCAAGAGTGAATAGAAAGATGAAGCATAATCATGGACTGAATTTGAGAATGAAAATAGGACATCCTTGAATTTAACAGCACCATAGAAAACAAGGAAAGAAACAGCAAGAATAAGCAAAAATTAGTCCACATATATGCATATTGTAATGCAACTGCTGAATATACTTTTGTAAAAAATTTAAGAAGTTTCCAGAAAGAAAAGAAAAAAATGTATTCTAAAAGGCCAGCATTCTAAGGCCTAGTATATTTCTCAGTGGTACAATAAATGTCAGAAAATAATTTAACCCTAAATGAATATATTAAGAGAAAGACATATAGAAAGGTAATGACCAAGTGATCAACTTGTGAATGTAATAATAAAGAATTAATGAATTAGTTAAAAGAAACATAAAATGAAGTAAGAAAAATAAGATTGCTAGTAAATTTGAAATAATATAAAGGGAAAATTGTAATAAATAGAAACACAAAAGCTATTTTCTTTGAAAACATGTTAAAAATAGGCCATCATTGATATAGGTCATCAAGAAATTTAAAATAAACAATTTTTTGAACCATGGGGAATACTTTGAACAACTTTAGTAATAAATTAGAAAAATTAGATTAATGGAATAAATTTTTTAAACTATTCAATCTTTTGTTAAAAACAGTCCCAAAAGAAAGAGGACAGGTGAATGCCATCACTGCTATTAAAGAAACTGGGTAAAACTCTCCCTTATGAAAGATGATTTTGTGGACTAATTGTAATGCACTTATAGGAAAAATATTTTTATTTCTATATGAATTATTTTGGAGAACAGAGATAGAGGGAAGGTTTCCAGCCTGTGTTATGAGGCAGTATAACTTTGAAAGCCAATCCCAAATGAAGGCAATAAAACAAAAATTTATAGATCATTCTCTTCTTAAGAATATAGAAAAATTTAAGCACAACAGAATTAAACAATCTGGCCATATTTAACTAAAGTAAAGCAAAAACAAAACAAAACAAAACAACAAATAAAACAAAATCAACATGAAAGATTTTCCCTGGAATTTAAGAATAGTTTAATATTGGAATTCTTTTCAATTCATTATGGTAACATTATAAAAAATATAATGTAAGCATCCAAAATGATACATTTAAAAATTATAAAATTCATCAGTGATTTGTGATTTTACAAAAAGCTCATCATCAAGCAAAAATTGTCCACATATATGCATATTGTAATGCAACTGCTGAATATACTTTTGTAAAAGTATAAGTATTGGAATAAGAGGAAAAGTATTGGAATGAGAGGAAATACCCGTAAGAAGATAAATACTACCTTCAACATTAGATGATGTGGAAATATTTCCTTAAAATCCAGTTATTACTCTGGGGTTTTAATTGAAATTTCCTTAATTTAAACAGAAGTAAATTTTTAAAAAGGTTATTAGAAATGTAACCAAAGAATGCTGGACTATCTCGAGAGGCAGGGTCTGGGCCAAGTCACAGCAACAGTGCCATTGCTGCCACTACCACTGAAAGTGTCAAATGCTCCAGGTATGCGGAGCTACTGTTCGTGCCCCAACAATTCACTGACACACAGTAGAGGTCCTGCTACCTGCTCCCATGTCACTTGTGCACTGCAAACTTGATCTTGCAGCCTTTACCACTGTTGCCATGGCCATAGAAAGCCGGGATGCTCCACTGGCGACTGCTATTCTTGGTTATTATTTGACTCATCAGTTCCTGCACATGGTGCATCTTTGGAGAAAACTAGGCCACATGCTTTCATGGCCTAGAGCTAGAACAGGGAAAATCTTGAATTTTTCACTTTCGTGTCTAAGGGTTTCCTCCCACTAAGATTTTTAACAGTAAGGGGGTTCAGGTGTTAGTTGACTGAAAGAATAACAAATATTCACGGCAAACAGGAAAAAGAAAAACGAATGACTCTAACTCATTGTTATTCTACATTTACCTGAGCATGGTCAAATCTGGAAAAGAAATAACTAAATGAACTGGGAAGGAAGAAAACAAAACCTTCCTTTTGCACAGATGTTATGAGTATATAGATAATCTAAGAAAATTTATGTCACCTTTTTAGTATGTTTAGAAACTTGATGGAAACAAATAAGTATAAAAAATGAATCGCTTTTCTATACCCTGCAACAGCAACATTAAAATGTAATTTTAATAAATATGCCACTTACAATAACAATAAAAGCAACAAAATACATAAGAATAAATCTAATAAATGCTGTTTAAAAATTCTGAAAAATAATACTATTGTTGGACCTAATGGAAGGTTTAGAAAAAGAAGAGATGGTTTTTATTCCCATTTAGGCAGAATAAATATTGTGAATGTAACAATTCTCCAATAAATCTACATATTCAATGTAATTCAATTTAAAATGATTAATATAGTTTAAAAGAAAAATCTAAATTCAACAATCTGAGTATAAAACTTCCAAAAACAAACCCAGTAAAGGGCCAAAAGATGAGAGTAAAACAAAATTTAATTGTTCAGTGATTTCACCCACTGTTATGCTTATTATGCATGCAATGATATGCCAGTAAGAATAAAAGTTGCTATAGGCTTTTGATAACCTTTTTCAGATTAAAGAAGTTCCTTTCTATTCCTAGTTTGCTGCTTTTTTAATCATAAAAGGATGTTGAATTTTATCAAAATGTTGCGCATTTACTGTAATAATTATAAGCTTTTTATTTTTCTCCCATATTAATATGGTGAATAAATTTCATGTCGTTAACCTTTCTTCCATTCTTTTGATAAACTCTGCCTTATTGTGATTTGAAAATAATTGATAAATGTAGCTCACTATTTTATTATAGGACCTTTGCATGTAGTTTAAGAAATCAGATATGCTTATTTGTCCATTTTCCTTCTTATTATAGTCCTTACCTGTTTGGGGAAAAATTTCCCCTCTCAGTTTTCTGGAAAGGCGTTTATCAAGCAGGGATCATTTGGTCTTGAAAAGAGTGGTAGAACTTGCCTGCAAAACTTACTACATCTGATTTATTATTGTCATTTTTGTGGGTAGATTTAAAATTAATAATTGTATTTCTTTAATGAGTTTAGATATATTTCACATTGCCTAGACACTAATTCCAACAGGTTCCCAGAGATACTGCTTCCTGTGCACTTTCATGCCTTACCGATTTCACCTCTTCACTTCCAACCCCTCACCAATCCCACTATGCTGCCTGGATGGCCCAGTCAGTAACTGGCCAGTACTTAACGCTTGTTCCTGGCTGGGGCCTGGAATGCTTCCCTTGGGTAATCTTCTCAGGAAGTGGTCTTTCCTTTACTCCTCAGAATGCTGTGCCAAGGGGTGATTTAGGTGCATTTTTCCGTCCTTAGTACTGCTTCCAGAAAATTCTATCCTTAGTGACTCTAAGATTTAAAAAATATCATACCATCAGTATATACCACATTTTTTTCTGAGATGTATAATGTGGTTGGGGGCTCAGTTCCTTCTAAGTCCTGGTAATTAGGGTGTTCATTGCCTGTAGAGAATTTGAAAAGAAATAATAAAACCAACACAAACACCACTATGTTTTTTATTATCACCATGCTTCTCCAGTTCTAAAACAAGGTCTCCACGCTGTGGTATATCATTGCACACTCTCCTTTCTTGGAGTAAGTCCTAGGTCATTCCTTTTTTAGTTGGAAGATTCTGTTCCTGGTTCACTATAAGTTTCTTCTTATGTTAATTTTTAAAAATTTATTATTGAAGTAGATAATCTTTCAATGTATCCAGTTTGTTCTCTGCTACTCCCAATGTTTGTATCTCCCACCCATCAATCATTTAATTTCATTGTCTTATACCAGTTCTTTCCATAGCTAAAGATGGTAACATATTTATAACCTTAGCTCAAAAATACCACACTTCCATAACTATGTCCTATATTTCCAATTCCTTACAGTAATTCTGTCTAATCCCACTGCTTTTAAACCATACCCCTGATATCTTTTTCTTCTATCCTGCCTTAACTTAAACTCCATCCAGTGTTTATAACTATTTCCTGCAGTATAGGGTGTGCAGAGGAGTTAATCTCAGAGAGGCAGCACTCATCCAATAGGCCACTGCACGTTCTACCTTCCTCATCCTTCCCTGAGACCATTCTTGAGCCCATTCCTGATGGATCTTCAGAGGTTCCTAGAGGAACTGAGCTCCAGTTTCCCAAATTGGTTACTGGTTTAATAACTTACACTTTATTGGATTTTTTTCCCCACTTAATTCCACTATTCTTAATTCTTCACTTCTGCTTCCCAGGATTCCTTAACAAACAAGCTAACTGTGTGAAATGCTTGTCTCAGGTTCTGTACTCAGAGGAACTCAGTTTAAGCAACTATGGATGAAGCTTGTTTTAGCCAGCTTCTTCCCTGCTGTGACTAAAAGACCTGACCAGCACAACTGTAGAAGAGAAAAGGTTTATTTGAGGATTCACAGTTTCAGAGGTCTTAGTTCATAGAAGGGTGGCATCATTCCTTGGGACTGGAGATGAGACTAAACATCATGGTGGGACAGTGTGGTAGAGGGAAGCAGCTTACATGATGAACAGGAAGCAGAGAAAAAGTTCACTCCCAGATACACATATATACCAAAGACACCCCCCAATTCCTACCTCCTCCAACCAAACCCTACCACTCAGTTAATCCCTATCAAGGGATTAAATCACTGATTGGGTTAAGATTCTCACATCCCAATCATTTCTCCTCTGAACTTTCTTGCATTGTCTCACTCGTGAGGTTTTGGGGGACACCTCACATCCAAACCAAAACAAAACTCGTATACCTCTAGGTAAGGTCAGCCCTCTGCTTGGTACTAGATTGTGTTACCCTGGATTACTCAGGTACATTGCTTCAGCTATTTCCCTGATTTCCTATTTCATTTTCCCTCTTATCTACTAATCAATATTCCCATTTTTATTTCTAGTTACCTTCTGATTTATTTCCTTCCCTTACAGTCAAACTCGGGGAAAAGATTTTTAAAAATTATCATAAAATCTTAAAAATAATTAAGGGAACTTGTGACTTCCCTATCACTGAATCCAGGAGTCAAGCTTCAGTCTTCTTTTTCTTGATTGACTCTGAAGACAGCTATTTACCCATCACCTGCTGTCCTCAGTCCCCCTAACTTCCACAGGGGTCTGTCCTGTGGGGTTTCATCCTTCTGAGGTTGTCCTCTTGCACTATCACTTCTGCTCACAATGATGAGCTTGCCTCATTATTGTGGGAAGAGAAAAAAGAGCTGTCAGTTCATTTTCTTTCTACCTGCATTCTCACTGCTTCCTATGGCATCCTAAGGCCTTTACATGAAACCTCTCCCTCTGATACTTCAATCCCCATGTTTCTATGAGCTCACAGCAAGTTTATCAGGGAATTCAATTGAATTCCCTAGGGAAAGTTTATATATTTTTTTCTATCTGATTGTGATTCTCTCTGATTTCTGTAATTGCTTTATTTCTTTCTTTTTAGGTAAAGATGCTAGGAGTTTAAGTTTAAATTATTTTTTGGTATTAATGGGAACCTGAGTTGTATTGAGTTACCTCAGCAAGGTGGGACTTTTCACACCCTGCACATTTCAAAGAAAGTCTATCTGCAGTTGGGTTGGCCCTTTTCCTGCTCCTGGAAGATTATCTTTGAGCTCTTGGAACATATTGACTGATAAGAGTGTTTTAGCATGCTCCAGGCCTTGGGCCTCAGGGAATCTGCTTGACGATGTAAGTTAAGCTAACAAAGTGACTTACACTGAAAGTCTATTTTTATATACCTCAGGTTATTAGCCATGCTATATCAGTTGGATCTCTGAGCGGCTGGGGACTGAATATCTGAGGTCAGTCATGTGGGTACCATATACATGTATGATTAACTCTCAGTAGGGTCCATGGATGTCAAACTTGAGCGAGCTCTCTAGATGATAGCACTTTCTGTGTTTTGTCACACATCTCTTTAGGAGAGTTAGTGTGTCCCGTGCAACACTGTGGGGAAGGAACTCTATGAGGTTCATACCAGGTTTCTCCTGGACTTTGTCTATGTCCCTTTTCCCTTTGTCAATTTAGATCTGTATCCCTTTGCTGCAACAAACTACAACATGATTATAAAATTTTCCTGAGTTCTATGAGTTCTTCTAGTGAATCACTGAGTTTGAAGGTCACCTTGGGGGCCTTAACACAGAATCAGATATCTACAATAAGGATGTAAAAAGACTGGGATTACAGAGATTAGCAAAAAAAGATATCTTCTCCAGCTCCCACCCTCCACAAAACAAAAGAACAAAAACAAACAAACACAAAAAACCATAAAATCACCCACCAAACATACAGTCAACTCCAAATACATGCCAGGGCTGGGGAGCACAAAGTCAACTCAACAAAATACCCATGAGGCAAGAACTTTTCTACCTTTACCTTTCCTCCTTCCACATTTGTGCCTGACAGGATATGATGGACCATCCTAATTGGGAAGGTAAGGAGAAGAGAACATAAGGGAGAAGGAGAAGGAGAAGAATTACCATCCTCATGCCTATCACCACATGATACAGGATTCAGTAGGGAACAGAAACAGTTTGACTTAGGAATACATTTAAAATTTTGTTTAATTTTAGGGCTAGATATTTTTTGATGTCTGAATTGGCACTTGTTATGGTTTGGATGTGAGGTGTCCCCCAAAACCTCACCAGCGAGACAATGCAAGAAGATTCAGATTGGGTTGTGAGAGTCTTAACCCAATCAGTGATTTTAATCCCCTGATATGATTAACTGAATGGTAACTCAAGTGATAGGGTGTGGCTGGAGGAAGTGGAAATTGGGGTGTGACTTCGGCTATTTATTTGTATCTGGCCAGTGGACTTTTTCTCTGCTTCCTGATGATGATGTGAGCGACTTCCCTCGACCACACTATCCTGCCATGATGTTCAGCCTCACCTCAAGCCCTGAGGAATGGAGTTGGCCTTGTATGAACTAAGACCTTTGAACTGCGAGCCCTCAAATAAACTTTTTCTCCTTTATAATTGTTCTGGTCAGGTCTTGTAGTCATAGCAGTGATATAACTGACTAAAACAGGACTGAATAGCAATTAAACCATAGTGCATTTTGTTGTCTAAGATTAAAAGAATTATGGGCAATGAGAATTTCTCTTTTTTATTTACTTTTTCAGGGACATGGAAGGAATCTTTTCCCACTAAATGCATTTTAAATAGTTTTGAGAGAGGAAAAGCATTGTTCTACTCAATAAAGTTTCCTGGTTATTTAACAATCTGTAACACACACATTGGTCTTGTTTTAAGAATGTGGGTCACATTCCCTCTCCTGTGAATTGGTATGAATTCTTCAATGGGGGTGATTAAGGGATAAATCATCTCTCTGTTCTAGATAATATTTTTGTTTCATTTTCTTTTGGTATTCATTTGGTGATCTTCTGTCCCAATTGATAGTGCAGGATCAAAATTAAAAGGGACCAATATGTACCTTTGGTATCATATCCATTTCAATGTGGTTCATTTGTCTAACTGAAATTTCTGCCTTGCATTTGCTTTGGATGTTCCAGGCAGAACCTGAGCATCAAGTTCACAGAAAGGCACTAGACCCTGCTGAAGGAGAGTAGGTTATGAGAGGAACTTCAGAGATTTAGTCCCAGACTTCTTATTTCTTCCTAAGAGTGCATGTTTTTGATGAGCAAAGAAACCACCTGAGCAGGAGACTTGGATGTTAATCATCCACAATACAATGAAGGGAGATATGAATGCTGTATCACACTGTGTTATAATTACTGTATTTTTCATGGGCCTTGCAAAGGTAAGTAAGGTATAAACTAGGCAGCTTTTTAACTGCCAGGAATGAGATATTAGCACAACACAGTCCTTATTCCTTGATGAGCTGAATAGGGCCTCTTCTGTTTAACAAAACAAATTCCAAGAATCTGTCAAGGCAATGGGAAAGAATTAGAAAAGAGAGACAGATAGTGGCAGGTAGGCTAATACTAATCACAAATTTCCTAGGTCCCTCATGTGAATAAAGTTGACCTTGATACTCTTTTTGGCAAGGAGAGATTACAGGTTTTTATACCTGAAATTCTTATATTAGAGGGGGTGAGTTGAAGGACAGCTAAAGCCAGGTGATCTGTTTGTGACCTCTAGTCAAATACCAATTCTGAATCTTGATATGTCAGTTACAGGGGGGCCAGACAAATAAAAGCAGCCTTTAAGTTTAATTATATCAATAGACACACAAGTATCATATTTAGATATTCAAGACTGATAGTTGTTGGATTTTTTTCCTATATTAACCATTTAAGTAAGATAATTATTTGCCACTCTGTGACATTTAATTATAATGCTATGACTGATCTATGTAGTTTGAAGGGAAAATTTGCTTTATATGTCATTTAAAATTTATATGAACACATTTAAACTGTGGAAAAGACTGCTTGGAAAAATGCAGAGGTGGCTCCCAAGAGCTCTTGATTACCTTCTGTATCAAGACTAGTTTTTAAAAGGCAGCTGTACTACTACAGTGTGATTTCAAGGTGACCACCTGTCAAAGAGTTTCTGGGGAAAAAGGCAAAATGTCTCCTTGTCTCATTTGAGCATTTATTCTTATAAGCATTTCTAATTTTCCAGAGGGTATTATAGGCTAAGGTTTTAATGGGATGGTAATAGTTAGCAATGAGTAAATAATACGAATTCTCAGTTGATATAAATTTCATGTCTGTTGTGAATGATGAAGGTAAAAGCTATCATAGAATCTGGAAGCACATTTATTAGCAGATGTTCAGTTGAGCAGGAGAGATCTACACAAATGGTAAAGTTTGCACTTATTTGTATTGGCAACTCTCAATTTCTTCCTTTCCCAGGAAGTGCATTATACTTTGGACTGAGCTGAGTCATAATTAAGCAGTGCTAAGAAAACATTCAAGTAACAATGATTTTCAAACGATCAAATTATTGTGGGTTTAGCTTAGGGCTTCACCAGCTGGAGTGATTTCTCTATTATAACCATATGTCTGTTAATAAATTTGATTCAAATGAAAAACAATTACAGATATTTGAAAGATTGGGCAGAGCAATTAAAAACAGATAAGGTTGTTTTTGTGACTTGGTCTTAAAATAAATGACAACTAAAAAATGGTGAAGCTAAATGCTACTTGGCTAAAGATTATAAGATTTGATAAAGTAGTTAGCATATTTTGAATTGTTTCTCATATAATGTGTTGACCCATCACAAATAAATGGCTTGAGAGAGTGGAACTTAAAACACTGTGTAGGCTTCCAAAGAACTCCCCTATTATCCTGGAGAGTTTTCTTCATGCATATTTCAGTGAAAGAGGGGAATGATCATTAGCAAAGTGGAATCAGAGAGTAGATCATTTAGGGCAAAATACTATACTTGACTTTTAAAAGTGCAACCATCTTGGTAAAGTGAAGGTGAGAAGGGGAATTTCTTGGGTTATTCTTTCACAGTTCTTTGAAAGAGAAGAGGCTTCACCTTCTAAGAATTGGTAAATCTTCCCTTTTCCCTAAATCTGCTCATCAAGCTTTTAAAGATACATTAATCTGCAATGTCCCATACTTTCTTATCACATATTCCAGTGTGAATTATCTGGGAGAGCTGGCCATAATTCTCTATCTTTAGTAATTCATGATCTTCTAAGAAGAGTGCTACTGGAACTGCTGACCTCTCCCATCCTCACATCTTACAACAACATGCTCCTGACAGCTGTATTAGCAAAACTGTAAATTCAGTAAAAAAGGTATTAATATGGAAAGGTCAGTACATGTCAGAAATGGTAACCTGTGAATAACTGATAGAAAATTACAAATTGGGAGCTGCTTAGAAGAAGGCAAAAGATCCTTTGACAGGTTCAATATATTTAAACTTTTGAAAAATTTTTTAATGACTTGAATCATTGTGAATCATTTTGAAATTGATTGAATCCTGTATTCCTCTTTAAGGAGTATGTCTTTTATCTCTTTCTTTATTTTTCATAGACACACTTGTTCCTTTTTCAGATATCTTTTTAAAATATAACTCTTAATTCCTCTTTGTACAAAAGCAACATGGTTTCTTGAAGGTACAGTTATTCTCACTCGAATACTGGAATTTTTTGATAAGGAAATAAACATGAGAAAAAGAATAGTTTGAGAAATTAAAAAACTACATTAAGTTATTTTTAAAAATCATCAACATAGCTATATAAAATAAGGCAAACATTAGTTGTCATAAGATGAGAGACATATGGACGTAGCATTTGACAATTGTTTTTGAACAAATTATTTCAATTTTAACAACCAAAGGCATGGATGAAAGATTACTTGCCTGAATAAGTTAACATTGTTTATTCCAAAAATACATCTGTATCTGGTCTTTCTTAATATTCTTAATTATCTAAAAAAGGGATGGCCTAATGAGACTACAAATTTCAGATGCTGATAATCTCTCTGAAGTAGTCAGTAGCTAGCCTCTGGTAACAAGTTTCAGGATTCTGTAAGGTAATTAAAATGTTATTATATTAGGATCATTGCATTTTTTTCACATTAAATTTTTTTTACTTATTATTTACAATTACAGTTAAAATTTGATTATAGGGACAGAACAGTTTGTATTCTTTTTTTACAGATAACAAATTGAAGTGGTGAGAAGTAAAAGGATTTCCCCAAGTTTGTTCACCCAGTAGGAGAGCGAGTTGATTCTGAAACAAAGGATATTTGACTCCTAGCCCAAGGCTGGCTAATGCAACAGAGGCATCCGAGGCCAGATAAATGTATATGTTCACAAAAGATTTAGATAAATCCTTAGATGTCAGATTCATAACAGATTATTAAAGGTCATCATTTGTTCTTAATATACATCTCCTGCTTCCTCAGGCTAATGTCATGGAAGGTAGTCATGCGATCCCCTAAAAATCTCTTTGCTGTCACTGTTGGAGACAGAATCCTGGACTCCAGGCCCATTGGCCTGTCCCAGTGAGCCATTTCTCAAGTCCTTATCTTTTGGATACAGAAGCATATTACTCGGGAGTGTGAAGGGGAAGTTGACTTTAATCTTAATTGCCTGCATAACAGTATTTTTTTAAATGATCTCACTCTGTAAAATATAAAACCCTACCACTGCCATAAAAGTCAGGAATCCTAGAGCAGAGCAAAGGTTATTAGAAAAGTCATGCTTGCAATAACTATATCTTCTATCTCTCTGAATTTGCCATCAAAATACAGATGCAATTCCAAGCAGACCATAGCCAGATTATAGAATGTGCTATCTGTGAATGACTCTATGTCTGCTCAATTTGCATGCCAGGACAGGACAGGTATTTATCTAGGTGTTATTTGATTTTTTTTTTCTTCCTTGATGTTAGAATGCTCCTCTAAATTCTTTTTTCACATAGCCTCTTTGTGAAAAGAACGTAATACTGAGAATGAGTGTCATGCATTGTGACTTTTTATGGGATACGTATTTCATTAATCAATATTTTAGTTTTGTCACACTTGGTTAAATCTGTGCCTTGCCCTCATTCAGGAGTTAACCAATTTTACTAAAAGAACTATGGAATTCATATCAAGGGCTCAAGTGTTGGAGGATATGTTTTGTTGGCCAATACAAAGCAAATAAAACTGTGTTAGTCAGTTTTATGTCACTGTGACAAAATAACCTGAAAAGAACAAATAACTTGAAGAAATATTTATTTCAGAGATTTTAGTCCATGGTTGCTTGGACCTCATCACCATGGAGATTATGCAGTAGAGGAAAACTACTCACCTACTGCAGCCAGGAAGGAGGTGCAGGGGAGGGAGGGAGGGGGAGAGAGAGAGAGAGAGAGAAGACATATAGAGATAGAATGCCTGAGGAAGGGGATGGTATGGGACAAAACAAATCCTTCAAAGGCATGATAACTGTGACCTACTTCCTCCAACTAGGCCCACCTCCCAAAGTTTCTACCACAACCCAACACCATCAGCCAGGAACCACAGGAACCAAGACTTTCACGTGTGACAATTGGGAACATTCCTGATGCAAACTATAACAACAAACCAGCTTTATCAGATAGCTTTAGATTTTAATGTTAGAATACTGAAATATTCTAAACCTGTACTAATAATATGATATGCTTTCAATTGTGTGTACAATAATTTGTGATCTAATGTAAGAAAATATGTATAAAATGCATTAAATTCCCAACTTTCTGTAGAGGTGGCCTGAGAGGCAGGGAAATACATCCCTCTAGGTTGCTTTCACATGAAGACAGTTAATAACTCAGAAAGCTACTTTTGCCTACCATGAGCAGAAAGTTCATGAATAGTCTCTGCAGAAGTAGCTGAGATTCAGGATCCAGACCAGTGTTGCATGTTAAAACATTTTCCATAGTCTTCTAGAGGTTTCAGTCATTTTCCAGGCTTCTAATAATTTTTAAGAAATTTTATGTTGGCTGAAAAAGGTGATTAAGTATACAGTTTATAATATATTGATCTCTATTCATAGGTATATTACAGTGCACACAGGTTTTGGGCCCAAAGTCTTGGAAATGAACCCTTGTAAGTCCTAATACTTATTTACTCTGTCTTCTTGGACACATCATTTTACATCTTGGGTTTATAGTTTCTCTATCTGTAAAAAGTGAAGATAAATTCTGCTTTGATTAACTTGCACACGTCCAGGTACAGAGAAAAATTATTGATAAAAAGTAATTATTATTAATATTACTATTTTTCTTGGCTTGGAATATGATAATACATGTAAAAATACTTTTAAAATATTAAAATACTAGGCAGAATTATCTACTACTATAAGTATTTCAAATAATGTTGTCAGAAGTACTAAGCATATACATCTCTGTAATTTTAGACTATTTATACAAATATCTATATAATTTTAAAGCTAATTTTTGAAATACCAAATAAAATGTTTTAATTTCTAGGAATATATACATAAACGCATGCGCATATATACATATTTAATATCATTTAGAATATGACTATCAAGATTGCTCATCTAGAACTCTTACTTTGTGATCTGGGAAATGTATTCTCCTTTACTAACCTGAAGAAATTTTTGTTCCTATTTCATGAACTAAATGAGATTAGAACACTCTGTATCATCATGGATTTGTGTCTAGAATTAAATGAAGTAAAATTACGTGGAAATAGACCTTCAAAAGACCCCAATTATTATTAGTTGAATATGGATTGGACGGAATTGAACTATATACAGGTAAACTAGTCTTTTAAACCTCTTTTTTCAGCTCTATTATATTTTTCTCCATCAATTTTCCTGCATGTAAATATAATATACTTAGAATAAATTGATGTGGCTTATATTCAGAGCATATGCATGAGCTTTTTTTAGTATGGAAGACCCTAATATTTCTTATTTTTCACTAATTTCTTGGCATAGACTTCAACTTTGGATTTTAGGAATCTCAGCTTTCCCAGGATTCTGTCACATTAGAGTTTTCCAATATATATTGTTCAATGGAGAGTTGTAAAATTTATATGAGGACAGTACCAATACTATGGAAAGGATCAGAAGATGAAATTATTTAGGAGCATCCAGTGCTCTTGGACATGTATTTTCTTATGTAGTTGCTGGGCCCAGGCTACTATCACAACCTTCCTCTGAGGACAGCCCGCATACACAACCTCATATAGTGTAACAGGATTCCCACACCTTCCTCCTTGCCAGAGTATCTCTTCACCAGGTTTAATGAGCTGTTTCTGTATGAAAATCTGCTGAAATACTACTATTTTAAGACATAGAAAACTGCACATCTTCCTGTATGATCCAATGGGGCATCTCTAAACAATGTGGTGATAGCCATATGCTCAGCATTTCTATTCTTGGAGGGTTGACAAAAGCTGTCCTGAGCTTAGTCTCCATGTGGCTTTTCCAAGTCAGACTGTCTCATGATTCAATGATTCAAGTCAGAGCACAAAGATATATCTGGATCTTTAAATATTTTCTTTAAACTTGAGCAATATTCATAGAATCCCTGCCTTCACCAAAAAAAAAAAAAAATTAACATATGTCTAAAAGGAGAACATGTGCTCTAGCAGTGATCTATGCTGCCTCAGTCTTTGGGGGAATGTTTTAGTCAAGTTTTCCACTTTTGTGACCAAAAGGCTGACAGTAACAAGTTTAGGAGGAAAAGATTGTTTGGGGATTAATAGTTTCAGAGGTTTTAGTTCATACATGGCCAACTCCATTACTCTGGGCCAGAGGTGAGAAACCATTATGGTGGAACGGTCTGGCATAGGAAAGCTGCTCAGAATATCACAAGAGGAAGCAGAGAAAGACTTCTCCTCTTACCAAGGACAAAATATATACTCCAAAGGCATGCCCGAGTGACCAACCCCCTCTAGCCACGCCCTTCCTGCCTACCATTACCACCCACTTAATGTCTATGCAGGAATTAATGAACTGATTAGTTAAAGCTCATAACTCAATCAGTGAATTTAATCATTTTTTGATTGTTTCCTCCTCAATAAACCTTGATGTGGAAATTTAAATGATTGTATTTGATGCTTGCATATGAGGAGCTTATAATTATGTCTAAATTTTAAGTATTTCTGCAAATACTTTAAAATAAATGCCAGAACAAAAATTTTTTTTTAACTTCTAACTTTACTCTTTTAATTAGCTTACCACTAGTAAAGTAGGAGTCTTGGATTACTTGTAACTGATTTTGCTTCTTCTCTAGTAAGAAGATTCTTATGACTAGAAATTTCATTGCATGATTTGGGTGGAAATGAAGTTCCAGAAGCATGCACAGGGATGGTTTATGGCATCTCATGCTGAAATAATAAATGATGGGGCTGTTGCCTATCATGGTAGGGATCTTTTCCCAGGGATGGTGATTAATGGGATAAAATCATTCTAAATAAAGGCTTCAGTGGACACAGCACAGGTATATGAATACATTTGTATCAATATTGTAATGAGTTTATACTAGGGACTTATCTCCAATTTGTGAATATTCATAATAATGATGGCTAACATACCTGTTACTGTACATTGAACATTTTTATCCTAGGTTTTCTGTCTTCATTTTTACAAACAATATGCTAACCATCATATATCCTCATTTGACAGACACATTATTTGAGAAGCTAATTAATTTCCCAATGGCCACTCATCTTAAAAGTGGTAGAGTCAGGCCAGGCACAGTTGTACACACCTGTAATTCCAGCAACTCAAGAGATTGAGGCAGGAAGATCACAAGCTCGAGGTCAACCTTGGCAATTTAATGAGACCCTGTCTCAAAATTTAAAAATTTAAAAGGCTGCAGGTGTATCTCAGTAGTAGAACATCCATGAGTTAAATCCCCAGTATTGCAAAAGAAAACAAAAAATAGAAGACTTATATATCTGATTTTAAGCCCATGACCTGCCACTATTTTACAGTGCTTCACCAATAGCATAATCAAAATTATAAAAAAGTAATAAAAAAAGAATATTTTGGAGTGGATCATGAACAATAACAATGCTGAATCAAGTCTAATAGGAAACATTCTACTGCAAAATTTTAAGAGCCTGGATCTAGTAAAATTTCATGTGAAAAGGAGTTAAATGAGAAAGTTACAGCTAACTGAATTCTATGTTCATATTGTGACATAGTTTTCAAATCTTGGACCATGCTAACAGTGTTTCTCCATGGGGCTGTAGTTTGGAGTATGAAAATTTTTATTGTATAGAGCAATCTCTATTTGGCGAGATATGTAATCCCCACACACCTATACTGTTTTATGCACAGGCAATGAGAGAAAGACTCTTCTACGAAACACCCTCTATACCTGAATTGCCTTGGTTGGAAACTGCTGTGTTAGTGGATAGATATTCGTCATAAAAAGAAAATAAAAGGAAAACTTTACTTTGAACTGGTTAGAAATTATTGAGACTATTTCCATCACATTTAAAAGAAGCTCTATTGTCAAAAGAAAGGATAATTGATTTGAAATTTTTGGATTTTTGGAAACATCCCAGTATATGTAACACATTTTCTTCTTTGCCTAACTAATTTTCAGTCTCTTATACCTAAACTATCCTAAGTAATATGCAAGCACATAATTTATAAGACTTGGAATTATGTAGTATGAAAAAATGTCAAAAGAATTGGAATTAAGTCAGAACTAAAGTTGAGAAGAAATAGTATTTTGCAAAATTGGATGAAAAAGTGTGGTTGAGGAATTAGACTTATGTTATGGGCCTCAGATGGCAGAACTGTGTCCAGTGGCTACATGAAGTAATAATTAGGAATGACCCAAAATAAAAGAAGTGGGGCATCTTTACCATTGAATATGTTCAGAGGGATGCTACTTTTGGAGATGTTGTCTATGAATGAGACAAGATGTCAAACTAGTGAGGTCTCATTCAGTGATTTTAAATCATATGATTCTATGCCTTTTGGGTATAAGGTCATTGTAGATTCACTTACTTCTCCTTTAAAAAAAATAAAGTGCCCTCCTTTTCTTTCTATATCCACTGAATACATATCAAGAACTGCATTCTCTTGAAGACCTATTTTTAGATGCACAAAAACTGCATAGATTTAGACTGAGATCAAAATATTCAGGCAACACATCAGGGTCCCCAGAGCTTTTTGCACCTGGAAAGAAGAAAAGAAAAATCCAAACACTTTATTAGCAACTGTACACTCTCCTTAGAGCACATAGGCTTAGCCTGCTGTGCTCCCATCACTTAGTCTTCCCTCCTCTAGGGAGGCACTCAAAGCCAAGCTCTTCGGGCTGCAAAACATTCTGTGAGGGAACAAAGCATTCATGGTTAATGAACTGGTCCAGCAGGACTAGCCTGCTAATGGGAAACTGGTCCTCTAACCCTCAGGTGAAAGATTTTCCCTGTCCTCATAGCCCCCTACTTTTTCTTTTTGCTTTTTTTTTTTTTTTTTTTTTTACTCTGGAGAAGGAAAATGGAAAATCTCTCTGATTACTATTAAGTTCTTAGGAGGCCATGGGAAATCTGCGATCAGAATGGCAGTAACTATGTGCCACACAGAATTGGTACAATTGCTCTGAAATCAGCAAGTATTGCACAATGCAACGACACTTACACCCCATTTCCTTTCAATCTGGGTGAATCATGCACATCCAGAAGAATAGATAGAAGACATCCCAAATGATGGGGCTTAGTAAAAGTTTAAGCATTCCACTTCTGGAGTAAGTGCCTGAATAGAAGAACTTGTATCTTAGGCTTTACTATGAATTTTTAGCTAAAGAACAGCCCAGTCCAGCTTGCCTTTCCTGTGAGTGAAAGGATATCTTTATTTATTTTTTTAATTTACTTATTGATTCATTGAACACAAATGGAGTACAGCTATTGTTTCAAGGGTTGTACACAAAGTAGAGTCACACCATCTGTGCATTCATGCATGTACACAGGGCAATGGTATCTGTCACAATTTCTGCTATTATTTTTACCCCCCCACCCTGACCACACCCCTCCCTTCCCTCTGTGCTATCTATCTTTCCTCCCTTTTTGCCACCCTTCCCCCCTGCATTATGCATCATCATTCATTTATCAGTGAGACCATTCAGCTTTTGGATTTTTGGGATTGGCTGATCTCACTTAGCATAACAGTCTCCAACATCATCCATTTACCTACAAATGCCATAATTTTATTCTTCTTTATGACTGAGTAATATTCCATTGTGTATATATACCACAGTTTCTTTATCCATTCATCTACTGAAGGGCATCTAGGTTGATTCCATAATCTAGCTATTGTGAATTGAGCAGCTATGAACATTGATGTGGCTGCATCACTGAGGCAATCTGATTTTAAGTCCTTTGGGTATAAGCCAAGGAGTGGGATAGCAGGGTCAAATGGTGGATCCATTCCAAGTTTTCTAAGGAATCTCCACACTGCTTTCCAGAGTGGCTGCACCAACTTGCACTCCCACCAGCAATGTATGAGTGTACCCTTTTCCCCACATCCTCGCCAACACCTGTTGTTGCCTGTGTTCTTAATAAAAGACATTCTAATTGGGGTAAGATGAAATCTTAAGGTGGTTTTGATTTGCATTTCTCTTATAACGAGTGATGTTGAACATTTTTTCATAAATCTGTTGATTGCTTGTAGATCTTCCTCTGTAAAGTGTCTGTTCATTTCCTTGGCCCATTTATTGATTGGGTTATTAGTGTTCTTGGTGTAAAGATTTTTGAGTACTTGGTAGATTCTGGAAATTAGTGCTCTATCTGAAGTGTGACAGCCTCTTCAACAAATGGTGCTGGGAAAACTGGAAATCCATATGCAGCAAAATGAAACTAAACCCCTATCTCTCACCCTGTACAAAACTCAACTCAAAGTGGATCAAGGACCTAGAAATTAGACCAGAGACGCTGCACCTAATAGAAGAGAAAATAGGTCCAAATCTTCATCATGTTGGCCTAGGACCAGATTTCCTTAACATGACTCCCAAAGCACAAGAAATAAAAGCTGGAATCAATGATTGGGATAGAGTCAAACTAAAAAGCTTTTTCTCAGCAAAGGAAACAATCAGCAATGTGAAGAGAGAGCCTTCAGAGTGGGAGAAAGGATATCTTTATACAGCTCTGTGATTCATCTCACCTTTTTCTCCTGTTGCCATCTTTCCTCTTGGCTTTTCTAATGAAGACCTGTAAGCTTTACTATAGACCTTCTTTCTGTTCTTCCTTGTTTTACAGAGTCCTTTAGAATAATTTACCCCTTGATAATTGTTCCTTTAGGCAGAATGTCTCAATTTTACACCACCTGCTGTCGATCACTGAGGGGCTGTGTATTTCTTATTTTAAAAATTGATTCCCTGGGAAGTCCTTCTAGTACCAGGAAAATGTAATCTGATAACAGCAAGCTTATTCTCTTTCCAGAATAATTGCAGCCTGCATTATCACCAACATTAGGACCTCAGATTGTGTGCTTTCCACATCTGGACACCTTCATTAACTGTGTCTCACCATTCCAATGTACATACAATACTTCCCCCTTGTCTGAGGGGTTATAATATAAGATGCCTTGTGAATGCCTGAAATCATAGATAATACCAAACCCTACTTGCACTGTTTCTTTTTTTCCTATTCTTGCATATTATAATAAGGTCTAATTTATAATTTAGGCACAGTAACAGATTATCAATAATAACTAATAAGAAAGTTGAACAATTTAACAATATACTGTCATAAAAGTTATGTGTATGTGATCTCTTGCTCTTTCAAAATATCTTACTGTGCTGTACTTACCCTTATTCTTTCTGTAATGATGTCAGATGTTATAATGCCTATGTGATGAGATGAAGAGAGGTGAATGATGTAAGATTGTAATATGATGTTAAGCTACTATGAAAGGGTTACCTGAACACAAGCACTGTGGTACTGATCATTGAGATGTCCACTAAGTGACTATAGGTTGTATATAGAGTACAGATTTGCTGAATAAGGAATAATTCATCTCTTGACTGAAAGAGAGGGTACTGCATGAGATTTCATTACATTATTCAGAACAGCAAACCATTTAAAACTTGTATATTTCTTGAATTTTTCATTTAATATTTCAAATTGTGTTGACCATGTATAACTAAAACACCAGAAAGTGAAACTAGAGATGAGTGGTGACTATTGTATCACACCTTTCCATCATAAATTTTGGACTAAGGACTTCACTATTATAGTCCTGGACTAATTTTGCTTTGCTTCATACATGACATTCTTTCTTTTCCACACGTTTTAGTTTGTGTCTTTTTTAGTTTTCACAATCTTTTTTTAAATTTTAGTTCATTGTACACAACTGGAGTACAACTATCATTTTTCTGGTTGAATAAAAAGTAGAATCATACAATTTGCATATTTATACATATGCATAGGGTGTAGATGTTTGTCTCATTCTCTTTCCTTCCCTGCTCGCTACCCATCCCTCATTTTCCTCTAGACAATCCATCCCTTCTCCATTCTTCCCACACCTCCCCCAACCCCCTATGTGCCATCAACCACTTATAACAGAAATCATTCGGCCTTTGGTTTTTTGGAATTGGCTTATTTCACTTAACATGATCTTCTCCAATTCCATCCATTTACCTGCAAATGTCATAATTTTATTATATTTTATGGAGAAATAATATTCCATTGTATATATATACCACAGTTTCTTTATCCATTCATCTATTGAAGGGCATTAGGTTGGTTCCACAATCTAGCTATAGTGAATTGAGCTGCTATAAACATTGATATGGCTGCATCACTGTAGGATGCAGATTTTAAGTCCTTTAGGTATAGGCCAAGGAGTGGGATAGCTGGGTCAAATGGTGGTCCCATTCTGAGTTTTCAAAGGAATCTCCATACTGCTTTCCAGAGTGGCTGCACCGAATAGGAACCCCACCAGCAGTGTATGAGTGTACCTTTTTCCCCACATCCTCATCAACATCTATTGTTGCTTGTTTTCTTCATAATAGACATTCTAATTAGGGTGAGATGATATCTTATGGTAGCTTGGATTTGTATTTCTCTTATTACTAGAGAAGTTGAACATTTCTTCATATACGTTTTGATTGCTTATAGATCGTCTTCTGTGAAGTGTCTGCTCATCTCCTTAGCCCGTTTATTGATTGAGTTATTTGTATTCTTGGTCTAAAGTTTTTTGAGTTCTTTATATATTCTGGAGATTAGTGCCCTATCTGATGTGTGTGTGGCAAAGACTTTCTCCCAGTCTGTAGGCTCTCTCTTCTCATTGTTGATTGTTTCCTTTGCTGAGAAGCAGCTTTTCACTTTGAATCTGTCCCAGTTATTGATTCCTGATTTTATTTCTTGTGCTTTGGGAGTTATGTTTAGGAAGTATGGTTCTAGGCCAATATGAAGAAGATTTGGACCTACTTTTTCTTCTATTAGGTGCAGGGTCTCTGTTCTAATTCCTAGGTCCTTGATCCATTTTGAGTTGAGTTTTATACAGGGTGAGAGATAGGGATTTAGTTTCATTTTGCTGCATATGGATTTCCAGTTTTCCCAGCACCATTTGTTGAAGACGCTATCTTTTCTCCATTGTGTTTTTTTGGCACCTTTGTCTAGTATGAGAAAACTGTATTTATGTGCGTTTGCCTCTGTGTCCTCTATTCTGTACCATTGATCTACCTGCCTATTTTGGTGCCAATACCATGCTGTTTTTGTTACTATTGCTTTGTAGTACAGTTGAAGGTCTGGTATTGTGATACCTCCTGCTTCGCTCTTCTTGCTCAGAATTGCTTTAGCTATTCTGGGTCTCTTATTTCTCCAAATGAATTTCATGATCAGTTGCTCTATTTCTATGAGATCTGTGATTGGGATTTTAATTGGAATTGCATTGAATCTGTATAGCGCTTTTGGTAGTATGGTCATTTTGATTTTCTAGTGTTTTGAGCATGAAGGGGTGCTGTATTTTATCAAGTGCTTTTTCTGCATCTATTGAAATAATTAATCATGTGGTTCTTAACTTTAAGTCTGTTGATGTGGTGAATTGCGTTTATTGATTTCCAGATGTTGAACAAATCTTGCGTCCCTGGGATGAAACCCACTTGATCATGGTGCACTATCTTTTTAATGTGCTTTTGTATGTGATTTGCTAAAATTTTGTTAAGAATTTTTGCATCTATGTTCATTAGGGATACTTGTCTGAAATTTTCTTTTCTTGATGTATCTTTGTCTGGTTTTGGTATCAGGGTGATAATTGGCTTCAGAGAATGAGTTTGCAAGGGTTCCTTCCTCCTCTATTTCATGGAATTCTTTGAGGAGTATTGGAATGAGCTCTTTTTTGAAGATCTTGTAGAACTCAGCTGTAAATCCATCTGGTCCTGGACTTTTCTTTTTTGATAGGCTTCTGATGACTTCTATTTCATTGGTTGAAATTGATCTATTTAAATTATGTATATCCTCTAGATTCAGTTTGGGTGGCTCATATTCCTCTAGGAACCTGTTGATGTCTTCAAGATTTTCTATTTCATTGGAGTATAAATTTTCAAAATAGCTTCTAATTATATTTTGCATTTCAATAGTGTCTGTTGTGATATTTCCATTTTCATCACAAATTTTAATAATTTGAGTTTTCTCTCTCCTTCTCTTTCTTAGTGTGGCTAAGGGTTTATCAATTTTGCTTATTTTTTCAAAGAACCAACTTTTTGTTTTGTCAATTTTATGAATTGTCTCTTTTGTTTCAATTTCATTGATTTCTGCTCTAATTTTAATTATTTCTTGTCTTCTACTACTTTTAGTGATGAACTGTTCCTCTTTTTCTAGGGCTTTGAGCTATAATTTGAGGTCATTTATTTGTTCACTTTTCATTCTTTTATTGAATGCACTCCATGCAATAAATTTCCCTCTTAGCACTGCTTTCATAGTATCCCAGAGATTTTTGATATGTTGCATCTTTGTTCTCATTGGCCTCTAAAAATTTTTTTATTTCCCCCCTAATGTGTTCTGTTATCCATGTATCATTCAATAGCATATTATTTAATCTCCAGATGTTGGAGTAGTTTCTGTTTTTTATTTTATCATTGATTTCTAATTTCATTCTATTGTGGTCTGATAGAATACAAGGTAGTATCTCTATCTTTTTATATTTGCTAAGAGTAGCTTTGTGGCATAATACATGGTCTATTTTAGAGAAGGATCCATGAGCTGCTGAGAAGAAAATGTATTCACTTATTGATGAATGGAATATTCTATATATGTCTATCAAGTCTAAGTTAGTAATTGTGTTATTGAGTTCTATGGTTTCTTTGTTCAATTTCTGCTTGGAAGATCTGTCCAATGGTGAGAGAGGTGTGTTAAAGTCACCCAGTATTATTGTGTTTTGGTTTATTTGGTTCCTGGAATTAAGAAGGATTTGATTGACATACATGGATACACCTTTGTTTGGGGCATAAATATTTATGATTGTCATAAGTCCACTTTATCTTGCTGATTTATGCTTCCCTCAGGCAGTATTAAATGCCCTTCTTTATCCCTTCTCACTAATTTAGGCTTGAAGTCCACTTTATCTGATATGAAGATGGAAACCCCTACTTTTTTACTGAGTCCATGAGTGTGCTATGCTTTTCCCATCATTTCACCTTTAGTCTGTGGGTATCTTTTTCTATGAGATCCATCTCTTGAAGGCAGCATATTGTTGGGTCTTTCTTTTTAAACCAATATGCCAGTCTATGTCTTTTGATTGATGAGTTTAGGCCATTACCATTCAGGGTTATTATTGAGATATGATTTGTATTCCAAGTCATTTAGCTTATTTTTGTTTTTTAACTTGACTTGATTTCTCCTTTATTTGGCTATTCCTTTAGGGTAGTTCCTCCCTATGCTGACTTATGTTGCTGTTTTTCATTTCTTCCTCATGGAATATTTTGTTTAAAATATTCTGTAATGCTGGCTTTCTATTTGTAAATTCTTTTAGCTTTTGTTTATTATGGAAAGATTTTATTTCATCTTCAAATCTGAAGGTGAGTTTTGCTGGGTATAAGATTCTTGGTTGGCATCCATTTTCTTTCAGGGCTTGAAACTTGTTGTTCCAGGCCCTTCTTGCTTTTAGGGTCTGTGTTGAGAAATCTGCTGATAACTGTATTGGTTTCTCCCTGAATGTAATCTGATTTTTTTCTCTCATAGCCTTTAAAATTCTATCTTTATTTTGTATGTTAGGTACTTTCATTATAATGTCCTTGGGGTTGATCCATTGTAGTTTTGTACATTTGGTGTTCTGTAAGCCTTTTGTATTTGATTTTCCATTTCATTCTTCAAATGTGGGAAATTTTCTGATATTATTTCATTGCATAGATTATTCATTCTTTTGGTTTGTATCTCTGTGCCTTCCTCAGTCCCAACAACTTTCAAATTTGGTTTTTTCATGATATCCCGTAATTCTTGTACACTTTGTTTGTGACTTCTTACCATCTTCTCTGTTTGGTTAACTTTGTTTTCAAGATTAAATATTTTGCCTTCAATGTCTGAGGTTCTGTCTTCCAGGTGATTTAGCCTATTGGTTATGCTGTCTATTGTTTTAATTTGGTTTATCATTTCATTCATTTCCAGGAGTTCTGTTTGTTTGTTTGTTTTTTCAGAATCTCTATCTCTTTATTGAAATGATCTTTAGCTTCCTGTAACTGTTCTTTTAACTGTTGATTGGTGTGATCATTCATTCCCTGCCTTTGCTCTCTCATTACATTGTTTGCATCTCTGATCATTTTAATTATGTACACTCTGAACTCCCTTTCTGACATGTCTTCTGCCCTGCTATCATTGGATTCTGTTGATGTAGCATCTAGGTTTATTTGAGACACTTTCTTCCCATTTTCTCATGTTGCTCACGTATCTTCCCCTCTATCCATGAGAATCTGAGGTATTGCAGCTTCCCCTCTATAGACTTGTGGTATCCCTGCAGGTTTCCAATACCTCACCTCCGAGTCTTCCATAACACTAGATCATAGGCTGGGGCAGTCTAGGGTATGTCTGGACCTCTGGGCTGGTCCTCCTGATGACTGCTCCCGTGTGGAAATCCCATGGGCACACTTAGGTCCGACATACCAGGTGCAGAGGTCTCAGGCCTCTGCGCTGGGCTGAGC
>JAJEJO010005271.1:589648-730895 GCA_020662805.1 Glaucomys volans
CCGACATACCAGGTGCAGAGGTCTCAGGCCTCTGCGCTGGGCTGAGCCTGATGTCTGTCTTTGTGCCTGCCTCTGGGACCTCAGTATGTGTCTTAAACAGTGAACATGAAAGTATTAAGAGTTTGGTAGGAAACTTCAATCTGTTCTAGGAGGCTAAAATCCCTGTATGTCTATGTGAATTATTCAACCTTGGGTGGACATGAAAGATCAAATATCACATCCAAGCTCATCAATATTGTCCTCACTTGTCAATAGCAATAAAACTATCTCTTGTCTTCAATGTGCCTTAGGCCTGGCAGCAATCTTACACTCAGAACTAATTCTTTAGCTTGTGCCCTTTTCTGCAGAACATATCAAGACAGAAGTGGTTAAGTATCTTGTGTAAGCATTAGTGCTTTAGCAAAGTGATGGCTGACTCTGGATTCCAAGGGCACAGATTTTCAGCCAAGTTCTTTCTCACATCAGGGATACTAGTGATGCTGGGAGTGATATCAGATTTTGCTTTCAATGTCTTCCTCGTATAGCCTCGTTTCTTTTGAATCTTAATTGTTTCCATCCTAAGTTTTCTCTATTTACATTTTGGCCTAAGTAAAACTTCAAATGTTTTCCACAGAACAGTTTAACTAGACATTTAGTACTGAAGACTTATTGGTTAATTATTGATTATGCTGTTCTTTTTCTATTATGCAACCAAAAGATTAAATAAATTTTGAGCAGATGTGTCAAATGTGTATAATATTTAAAGACCCAAGTAATATACATTGATGTAGTGCAGCAATTATAAATAAAACACAGAGAAATATTGAGGATTGATGAAAAAACTATGGTAAATTACAATTAATTATAATAATTAATAATGTGAAAACATTGACATTTCACAATGTTATTCAGATAAAAGTTGTTAGCTCTGGTTTGTATGAAATGCAATACCATCACAAAAGTTTACTTGAGTATGTCTCCTAGAAGCATTTGGAATTTGAGAAAAAGATTGTAATTTTTGGGATGAAACAGAATCCTAATGATAAAATAGTTTCCTGGATAAATAACATGGCCTTGGAGTTTCTTATACATGCTCTAACCAGTGAAACTGTCTACAGTGCTGTCTTTTCTTCAATTAGCCTCCTGGATGTTAAAAGTGCTGCAAAGCCTATCAAAAGAGTCCTCCCATTACTAAGCTCTCTAAGTTCAGTGGCAGCTGGATCAGTAAGACTGGCTATTGCAATTCTGTTTGCTGGGTAAGATTTTTTTCAATCCATTCATTTTTGAAGGTTAGTCTGAGAAAGTTTTGAGTTAAAATTTCTTTTGCTTTACTATGGTCCATTCATTGTTACTTAAGAATGCAAGTAACTGAACTTCACCTTATTAATTTAGTTAGGTTTCCAGTGCTGATGATTGAAACCAAGCTCTTGCACATGCTTTCCCACTGAAATACATTGCCAGCCCTCTTAGATTTTATTTTGAAACACTAGGTTGTCCAGGCAGAACTCAAACTTGTGATGCTCCTGTCAGTCTTTGGAGTAGCTGGGATTAGAGGTTTGCATCAGTAGGCTTGGTCAATGTCTTAATTGTTAATAAAACACCAGTCTTTAGTAAACATTTGATTTATCTCCAAGTCATAACTGACTGCCCCTCCATTTCATTTGGGGAAGGAGTTTTCTTTAGGAAGTTGAGTCATTGTCTTCAAGTCCACAGTCAAGATTAAACAACATCTGAATGACTTCTAATTATAGAACCAGGACTATGGATTCTATACATCAAATTTACCCTGTTTTTAATGTTTTCTGCTTCAAAGCATAGATGAGAACCCACAGGCTGTTATAGACAGACTAGTAGATACTTTTATTCTAATTTACATTTGAGTGTTGTCCCTTACTTATTCAATTTTGTCACTTTGAGGATTCATTTTAGATATTTTTCAGTAGAATAAGAATTTCCTAAATTTTCATTTTCTTAGCTGCTTATTCCCATTCTCAAATTCATGTAATCCCTAATTGGTGCATTGACTTGAGGCTGCAAGGCTTCAGTGAGGCCTTTTAATATGGAAAATTCACTAGTGCTTAGATCCCTAACTATGGCAGGAAGTCTTTTCTTAAAAAACACATACAGTGCTTCTGTTATTCCATTTCAGTTGTTTCAAGACTGACTTTGATTAAAGCTTCATAAACCATAGAAAATGTACATATCCTCTACTTTCTGACATTTTCTATTAAGTCTTCTTGAACACATATTTCAGTTCCTAAAAAACTGAACAAGATGGTTTACCTATCCTAAGAGGAAAAGTTACCCCTCAGAAGAATGACTGGAATCAGTCTTGAATGTCTCTTACCTAATCTTACTTCAGCCAGTTTCATATTTTAGATCCTACCCAGTGCCATTCCCGATTCCTGGAAGTTTTTCTTCCATAAATTCACTTCAAGGAGCAGGAATACAAGCCAAAATATGTACAGTAGTTTTTTTTTTTCTTTTTGAGAATGGGGATTGGACTGAGGATGTGACTGTACCACTAAGCCACATTTCCAGCTCCTTTTTATTTTTCATTTTGACACAGGAATTCACTAAGTTGCTTAGAGCCTCACTAAATCACAGATACTGGTCTTGAAATTGCCATCCTTCTCTCTCAGCCTCCCAAGTATCTGGGATTACAGGCAAGTGCTACTATGCCTGGCTTATATACAGTACTTTTAAATAAAGGGGGCTAATTTTTGGCCCTGTTTTCCCTACTACCCAGAGACATGTAACTTTATGATTATGTTTAGTTTTCAAGAAAAAGTAAACCAAATATTTTTGGGAAAACTCTCTCTCTGTCTCTCTCTCTCTCTCTCTCTGTCTCTCTCTCTCCTTATTTCTGCTCCACCCTTGGAACTACACGCATAGTAAGGTAGAACCAGGGACTTGCTTGAAGAGGACATAAACATTTGAGTTCTCTTGTTAATCTCCCTGCATATATATCTCTCCATTATTTTGGGAGTTTTGGGTGGACTAGCAGGTCAAATGGTGGAAGAAGTGAAAGTTTTTAAAATTTTGTAGGTTGTTTAATTTTTAAGAATGCATTCATGTCTTAATTTATATTTTACAAGGATCATATAAATTATAATTATGTATACCAGAGATTGTTACTCAACCTCATATATTTGCTCCTAAAGGAGTCTATAACTCAGTGCTCTGTTTTAAACTCAAATGGGACTGTGGTACAACATGTCTCGGTGCCTATTATTGGGGTCTATTCACAGAAAACTTTCATTGTCACCTAAAGAAAGATACCATAATTTGCATTATTAAAATGATGGGCTACCCTTACTTTATTGTACTGATTGAACATCCCTACTTCAAACATCTCAAACTTAAAATACTCCAAAATATAAAACTTTTTGAGAGTTGGCATGATTTCACAAATAGAAAATTTCAAATCCAACCTTGTCTTATGGGTCACAGTTAAAATACAGGGCACTAAAAGTGTTGTATAAAATTACCTTGAGGCTATGAGTATAAGATATATCTGAAACATAAGTGAATTTTGTGTCCTATTTTGGGACTGGCACCCTGGACTTGATTCCTAGGCCCAAGGTATCTCATTGTGTATATTAAAGTAGTCTACAGTAAAAAAAAAAATATATCAGATAAACAAAACACTCCTGGTTCCAAATAATTCAGAAAAGATATAATCAACCTGTATCATTAAAATACTATTATTTGAGAAGTATTCTCTTTGCTGTTATTTCCCCTTAATATGGATATACCATTTGCTTTGGTCAGTCATTGTTGCAAAGATATTGTATCATATTAGAAAACACTTGAACTTAGTAAATTATAATAATAACCCTCATTACTCTTAGTCATGGATACATAGCCATTTGAGATGCTTAGCTTATTTCCATCCTGAAGTTGGTTAGGACTAGTCTATATGCATTTCTATTCTTTATGGACCATATTGTTTTCATGGTAAATCACTGAAGTGAATGAGGATAAGCAGAGCCACTTGATACCTTATGCCACCTTCGCCTGGGACTACACATTTTCACTTCCACATTCCATTAACCAAGTATGTCACATCAATTCCAACATCACTGAGGCAGATAAATATACCCTTCTTTTAGTGGCAAAACTATGTAGTCATAGACTAAAAAGCATGAATGTATAAGCCCTTAGCAGCCATGATATAATATCACACTGAACTAGGATGCATTATGCTTGGGGGTTTAAAAATTCCTGATGTTCTTCTTTCCCACCACTTTGGGGGCAGTAGCATAATTATGAATTTGTTTCTTTCTTACTTGCTGGGATTTGGAAATGCAATGAAGTCTTCAGAGAACCTCGTTTTAGAACTAGCCAAATATCTAGGATAATGAACAGGGATCTTGAAACCTCACATAAACAGCAGTATGTATATACAGGTATAAAATTAAATTATAACTCTGCTGTAAAATAGCTTAGTAAGAGATTTTAGAATACCTAATTATTGAGTTAGCATTTTGCCTCCACTTATTTGAAAGTCCAAAGATACTTTCCCATTTTTGACAGGAAGTTATGAGTTTGATCCAACTTTCCCCTTACATTGAGTAGTATAAATTAAAAATAAATAAATAAATAAATAAATAAATAAAGGACAACTGTAGCATACATATATATCCTAGCTTGCTTCTCTTATTCAGTCAATGATTTAAAATAGAATCAGAAAATAGTAAGTTCGAATATTTTATTTTCTACTAAAGTAAGGATTTTACATTAAAAATAAATTATCCCTGCTACATATTACTGTGGTACTGTGAAAATGCCATCCAATAAACAAATTAATGTTTCTTTTCAAATGCCAAGGAAGAGTTAACTATTTCAATTTCAAAATTGCATGGATATTGTGTTTTGTATGTTTTAGTACCTCTGAAGTGCACATTATCATCTTGCATATTCTATGAACACAATATAAGAAAAATACACATGGTTACCATCTTCAAAAAATATGTACCTGACAATGATGAGGAACACTTTAATTTAGTCTTGAATCACTTCTTATTTTTTAATTTGGGAAGGAGTTGGTATCAGGAATTATTATTCTGGAGAATCTTCTAAGTGTAATTTAAACCATCTTATTTTTTCACAAACAGAACTTAATCAAGGAATTGTTGTGGAAAGAAATGTGTATAGGTTATAGAGAGGTATGCATCTCATTCCTTGCCACCAAACCAAGAAAAAAAAACAAAAGAGAAGACATTTGAGGAGTAATAGTTAAGGCATATTTTAAATTTAGGACACATTTTACTACATTCATTAGAATTGTTTTATTGAGATAAAATAGTGAGTGATAGGATACATAAAATATAACTATTCTTATTTAACGAAATTTGGCAAAAATCATTTCAGGTAAAGTGAAGGGGATTTAACTGGTAGAGATAGTATGTGCTTCTAGGTAATAAAATCCAGTGCATTTGAAATAATTTGGGGGGTACCTATAGCATGCCATGTGCTACTTTCAACAATGTGGAGCATGCAAAAAACAACAATGCTTTGTTCTGAGACCTTAAGGAACTTACAGTTACAGCAGTAATTTAACAAGGCAAGTGGTTTTGTTTGACTGGAATAAATCCAGTTTCTCACTAATTTAGTTAGGGACAACAAACAAAGGTACCAAATAAATGTTATAGATACTTTGCTAGAGAAAATGTCACAGCAATAGGAAAGAGGCATCTCCTGGGGAAGCAAGTTTCGCAGATGATAGCTCTTGACTGAGAGTCTTGACTTATAGTGTTTTACTTATTCCATGAGACAGAGAGGCAGTATTAATAGAGCTTTGACAATGACATGGAAAATAGAATATGTGTTAAACATTGAGCCACTCAAATTTCCTTCTTTTTAAGCTGAATGGTGTTAGTTTGATTCCTTTTATAAAGTCTAAAATTTTCAGAAACATAAATTTAAAAAGTAAGTACTTTTATATGAAGAAATTGACTCATGAGAACCCAAGTAATAATCACAGATCCCAATACTGAAATTCAGTAACTTTACCGAAATTGATATTATGAAAACTAACTTTATTTCAGAGTTTTGGTCCCAGATACTTTTCCAGCTAATATCTTGTGTAGTATAAATTCCATGCAATTTCCTACACTTTTCACTTGTGCAGATAGTGCAAACCAAGTGAGGACTCCAAGGCCCTGTAAGCTTTTCCAACATCAAAGAAGTTTCAATCATGTTTGATGTTTCCTCCCTATGAAAGCAGAAAATTGGACTGTTGCTTTTTAGAAGGTTATAGACTATACATTCTAGCAGGTCTTCAGTTAAACAAAAGAGAGTATTAATCCTCTGTAACAGTGACTGGAGTATAGCTTTAATTGAAATTTTATGTTTATGTAATTATTCTTTGAATTTCTTTGGGGTATGTGTGTAAGAATTTATTTCTAAATTGATATTTGCGTGAGGATTTAGGATTTGGGGATGTTTGCAGGATGTCTGTGATCTTTAAAACTTACTCAATGTTTAGATTTAATATTCTCCTTTGGGACAGTTGGCAAGTAACCCTGAAGGTTCTTGGCAAAAGGCATGAAGCTGCTGTTCAGAGGAATCACTTATTTATCTTCAGCCAGGAGTGTTAATGACTCTTCTTCCAGGTCTGAGAGATTTCCTTTCTCTTTTCTTTATGCCTAAGTATTACCTTACTAGAAAGGTCTTCTCTTTCCAGTACAAATAAAATATTCTTTTCCCTATCTATGCTCCTTACCCTGCTGCATTTTTCTTCATGTGGCTTTTCATCAAATGGCACATTATGTGGGTGTTTGCATCCCCCACTCAAATCAAAGACCTTAAGAGCAAGGACTTTCTGTGTTTTGTTAATTTTTATACCCTCAACACCCAGACCGGTGCTCAGCACAATTAATTGTTCAATAATTTTTTTTCCCATTGAATGAATGAGCTTGGAGAGTGAGACTTGTCATGTGTTCAGACACCATCTCAACTCATCTTTTATTATGAGGGTGATAGTTCTTATTAGGGATTTTAAGAGATAATTTGGGTTTTTCTCTTCTATTTGAATGCATTTTATAAGGGAAAATACATGCTATGGTGGTGCCTGAGAAAACTGAGGAACCATGAATAAAGAGATATTTCCAGAATAAGAATCTACATTTGTAAGGCAGTTTTAAAATTTTTACATGCATCAGCACAATGATATGTGCACATACATGTGCGCGCATATGTGCGCATATGTGCATGTCATAAAAATATCACCCTAAAAATGTTAACATTGGATCTTTTATTACCAAAATTTAGTCATTTCCTTTTTTAACATATCCGATATTTATTTCGGTTACCCTTTCATTCTTGCACAAACTGAACTTTTTACACTGTGTGTTAAATTGATCTAATATGAAATCTAGTTTAATTATTAAATTTAGTTCAATATTTAATTTGGTTTAATAAAAGTGATCTTGCATATAATATATGCATTTAATTGATATATTTAGGACAAGATAATTTTGAATAGGCTAAATATTTAATGTAGAGTAATTTTTTAAATTATTCAAGATTAAAAATAGAATAGATCTATGTTATCAAAGTAGTGAGCAGATAAATGTCATGATTTAATAAATTTCTGTTCACATTTGTGAAATACTGCCATTGCTCAATTTCTGATCACCAATCTGTCTTTGTCTAGGGTCTGACTCTGAACTCTATTTTATTAAGAAGGAAAGAAATTGAAATTTTTCAGTATCACAAAAATCTTTCTTCTTTCTCTTAGAGGAACCTAGTACAGATGCCATTTTACACATGCTTTCTTCTCTTTTCTTAGTCATTCAGATTATTTTTAATACAGTATGACTTTAGTATATCTTTTAAAATATAAGAGGTTTAGAAAGACCATTTCCTTTCTTGTCTCATTCCTGAATTATGGAAAATTTGCAAAATTGGTTGGTGTTAGTTTCCTAGGCCCAGATCAAACCTTCCTCATGTACATGTTCTCCTGTCTAGTCCACATATAATTGCTGATGACTTCAGGGTTATCAATGACTTTTTTCTCTCATCCTACTATCCCTTTAGTCTACATTTGATCTCTGTTCCCATTGGTTGGTTCAGGTTTCATCTTCCTCACTTTCTGTATGTATTTGTTTTTTGGTACTGGGATTGAACCCAGGGGTGCTTAACCACTGAGCAACATCCCCAGTTCTTTTTTATATTTTATTTAGAGACAGGATCTTGCTCAATTGCTCAGGTCCTTACTAAGTCACAGAGGCTGCTTTGAATTCATAATTCTCTTGTCTCAGCCTCCCAAACTCCTGGGATTACAGGTGCACACCACCTTGCCGGACTTCACTTTTTGTATTGCTATGGTAGTATCTTAAATGGTCCCTGCTCTCAGTTCCATCTCTTATCTCACTGTTTCTGCCCACGACCAACTAAATAATTCAGTCCTGGAAAAATCCCTCAAAATATTTCCCATATCTTAAGTTTAGATGAAATCAGAAGAATACTTCCTGCACATGAGACTACTTGTTCTCCTTCCATCATGTAATGCTTGTTCACATCTATACTTAAGCTCGTGAAAAGTTTTCTCATACAGCTTCCAGAAGTGTACTCACTAGACCTAGTAGGCAAATACTTATGGGAGCATGCATAGCATTGAATGTAAATGTTTTGCAATTTAAAAAAGTTTTCTCTTTCAGTTTTCTTGGCATCAGTCTTAGTCTGTTTGGGATGCAATAAAAAAGTGTCATAGGGTGGATTAAACAAAATGTTTTTCCCAGTTCTGGAGACTGGAAATCCAAGATTGAGGTGCCAGAATGATTGAGTTCTGGTAAAAATTATCGTTCTAGATTACAGATGGCCACCATTTTGCTGTGTCCTTACAGAGAAAAGACAGAGAGCTTGCAAGTTTCTGGTGCCTCTTCTCATAAGGGCATTAATCCCATCACGAGGGCCCTATCCTCACGATCTCATCTAAACCTAATTGCTTCCCACAGGCCCCATCCCAAATGTCACCACATATGAATTTTGAGGAGACCTACCACAATCCACATCAACATGCTTTTTATTACCTCTTCAAACAAGTCTCTATTTTGTTCTGGTTCGTTGAATTAAATTAACTGTTTTAAGGATAGAAGGGATACAGCCAGGTGCAGCAGCAATGCCTGTAATTCCAGTGATTTGGGAGGCAGGAACTTTGGAAGTTTGAGACCAGTCTCAAAGATTTAGTGAGACCTTGTCTCAAAATAAAAATTAATGAAGGACTGGTGGTAAACTGCTCCTGAGTTCAACAACTCCCTCCCAAACAAACAAACAAAAAAAAAAAAAAAAAAAAAAAAGGAAGAAAAAGAAAAGCAAGCAATCTTGTGAAACAGTCTTTGACTGATAGTAGTTACAGCCGTGTAAAGTATGATAATGTTTTCAATATATCTGGTTTTTAATTTTTTTTTTACTTTGTGGTATATAATATTGAATTTTCACCTATGGAAGTCCTATAATGTTTTATTTTCATGTACTTTTATTTAAAAATTAATAAAACTCAAATAATAAAAAGGAGAAGTAACTATAAATGCAGTGCTAACATAGGTCATGTGTGTGGTCCATGGTGACTTAACTTTGGAAAACTTCTTCATTTTCATCAAATATCCTATTTATATTTGTTCGTCAAGGGTCAACTCACATGTGCCCTGCTGAGAAAGGCTTTCCTACCCCTCTTTGATTAATTATACCCTTTCTGATTTCATAGAACATAGCTCATATATCAAGTCATATATAAAGTCATTTACGTTTTGTTTTCCCTGATTTATTATAAACTCTCAGTAGAAAGGCAAGACCATCTTGTTTATCCATGTTCAGCTTTTAGCATGGTACCTTGAACATGGGAGAAATGTATAAGTAGTCTTAAATAAGATGCTATCGGTATACAAGATGTAATTTTGGCTGGTAGAGTCCTTAGATAAGTAATGCACTGGCCATAAAATAACATCACAGAAGTGAATCATTTAATTAAAGACATAACTAAGACAATAAAATACAATTAAACAGGGATGCAGAACAGATCACAAATATAAAATATTGTGAATTAATTTTGAGTATTATCTAAATCAATTCAATTTTGAGGTTAGTTGAGACCGTGTACTGCTTTAGCAGCAATGAATGTTGGTGGAGGAGGGGGTATTTTTACATGCTGGGTAAATAGGAAAGAAAATCTACTTATATTCAAATGCTTTAGCTAAACAAATGACAATCTTAACTGTAGAAAACTGAGTTCCAGCTGTTTTTTTAAAAATCTAAATATTAGGATTCTGATTATTTTCTCTTTTCTTCTTCATGTTTTGTGATCATGTGACATAGTGAATCATTTCTCCCCATGTTGAGGGAAAATGCTATGGCATTTCTGAAATTATTCTGATTGCTTAAGAATATTAATTCAAGAATTGCCATGCTATGATTGGCTTAGACACAATTTGCTTGCACTTGATAATATTACAGATGCAGTTTGAATAAAAAGGCTGCAGATAGTCTCCAGTATAATAAATGAGAGGGGGCTTGCCACAGAAATGGTAATATTTAAAAGTACTTAGCTTGAGCAATGAAATTAATTTATTATAGTGTTGTTCTATAATGAGAAAGGGAATTTCCCCTTCTCTCTATTATAGATCTATGTGGAAACAAAGGGCAAAATAAGTGAAAAATGCAGTTCAATTGACCCTGGAAGGGAAAAGTTATTTCATATGTCGGTAGAGGTTTGAAACTCATTTGCCATGCATTTCCTGTTATGGCATTTTAATTATAGTGAGTACACATATGCTGACAGTGCATGAGATCATATTTGTTAAATGGACCTCAACTTATGCAGCACTCATCAGAAAGCCTCCGGGATTATACAACATATAGGCTTTGTTATGCTTACAAAATAGAGGACAGCTCTTCCAGTATTATTTCAAGGATAAAGATATGAACTAAGGAAGCACAGTCTAACTTTTTAAAGAATTAGAAAGAAAGAAAACCTAAAAGTGCTCCTGAAGAGGACAACAGGTAGATTAGATCACTTTCAAGAAACAGGATCAGAATCATCATTTGACATAGGTTATCTTTTATATCTATATAAGCACATATTAACATTACACAATAAAAATGTCATGCTGTGTGTATATGCACATTAAGTGAGTTCAGTTTCTGAGAGTACCAGGTTTACGAGGTCGAGATTGAGGATTCAATCTTCATCTTCACCACTTAGCTCTGCCCTGTGTTAAAGCCACAAGCAACCTCATTATTCCAGAGTGACTTTCACAACTGCACACAATTACTCACCAAAGTAGAATCCAAAGCTGGACCCTCACATTCAAATAAACATCTCAAAGATGTATCTAATTAATGGGGCTTCCTCAGTGTAGGCAAAGTATAGGTATACTTTAAAATATGGGCCAAGATAATTACTTTTATATATGAAGTGCTAATTCATTTTTCCCTATTGTAATGCCACATAAAATAATTATTGGAGTGTTATATATTAATATGTATCAGTTATATATTATTGAATAAGCATAATTATTTGTTATATTATTTAAATATTAATAATTTAGAATTGCAATGAGGGTAGTGGTGGTTTTGGGTGCATTTATTATGAAATATTTTAGATATTCACAAAAGTATAATGAGTGATTCAGTGAAGGCTATGTATCTTTCATGTACCTTAAAACATCAACACTACAAATATAGCTAAGCCCTCTATAACCATGTTCCACTCTCAATCCTCTTTGAAAAACAACTATCTTGGACTTGATACCTATTATTCCTAAGAATTTGTTTATTCCCTCTATGACATAAATGCAGTCTCATATGCTAGTTTTCTACATTAAAAGTTTCACCAAGTCTATGCTACATTTTGTTCTGCAGTTTTGTTTTATGGTCAATATTTTATCTATGTTATTGTTGATTTATACAGCTTTAATTTGCAATGGTGTATGATATACCACTGGATGCTTATTTCAGATACAATTTATTCATTCACTTGGTTGTAGAAATTTAGTCTATTTTCACAATATTATTATCCGGGTCCAAGGGTTCATTTTAGAACCTAGCTGGTTATTTTTTTCATACGCTTATGAGTGGCCCTGCTCAGGATCTCTTCAGTCATTCAGTTCCCTTCTCTTTGGCTCTTAAATGGGTTTGGTTCAAGGGAGGAACCATCAGGAAATCAATGAATGGAAGGAAAGAAAGATTAAAGTAACTACTTTTAAAATCATTTTTAAATATATTTTTAATTGCACAAAGCATAAATTTACAATCTGATACATTTTTCAAAGTGAACTCTCCTTGATAACAATGATCCCATCAAGATAAAGAATAGTATTAGCATCCTAGAAGCTTCCTATCTCCTAGTCTACATTTGTCAGTATAGATTCGTTTTACTTGTCTTGAACATTATATTATTGGAACAATACTGTGTATGCACTTTTGTGTTCTTCTCTAATTCAGTACATTTGTGAAACTGATCTATGGGGCTGTGTGGAACTGTGACCATTTTTCTTTGGTACTGAATAGTTAGTATTCCATTGTATGAAATACCTCAATTAATCAGTTCTACGTTGATAGATTTGGGAGGTTCCTAGTTTACTGGAATTATGAATAATGCATCTATGAACATATTCATACATGATTTACCTACATATATAATCACATTCATCACTTTACTTTCAGACCAGTAGCATATAATAGCTCCTGATGCCCCACGTATTCCTTGTACTTTCAAGTAGTTTTAAATTTTAGCTACAGTGGATGTCTATAGGTTCAGTATTTAAATTTACATTTTGATTTCCCTAATGACTAATAATGTTGAGTAATTATGTTACTTGAAAGTATAGGCATTCTCTTTGAGATATTCGTTTCTAAATCTCTTGCTGTCTTTAATTGGGTTATGCCTATATTTCTTCTATTTATGGAGAGTCTTGTGTTGTATATATGGATTACAAAGACTTCTAATTTTAAGCTCACTTTATCGTTCTGGTGGTGGTCTTTCTTGATAAATAGTGATTCTTAATTGTAATAAACATCAATTCATTTCTTTTATTTTATGGTTTTCTTGAGTCCCCTTTAAGAAGTCCTTTCTCATTTCAAGTTCATGAATATATTTTGCTATGCTAAAATCTAGAATTTAAAAGTTTTATCATAATCTGTTTTATAGATCACTGGGAAATGATTTCACATCTCTGCACATGAAAGACTGGCCTATAAATATTCTCACTTGTACTAACCTTATTTGTTTATACTTCTATATCAAAATTTAGACTTCATATTTTAAGCATGTCTCTTGCAAACAACACACAGCAGGAGTTTTTAAATCTTTGTTTTTATGGCAAGTGAAGTACATTTGCATTTCTCTTATTACTGGTATATTTATAGTATTCCATAGTTTCTATTTGTTTTGCATTTTCTTTTTTTAATTTTTATTTTTTTGTTGTAGCTGGACACAGTAACTTTATTTTATTTATTTATTTTTATGTGGTGCTGAGGATTGAACCTAGTGCCTCACGCCTGCTCGGCAAGCACTGTACCACTGAGCCACAACCTCAGCCCCTGGTTTTGCATTTTCTGTGCTTAGTTTTCCAGTTCTTCTTTTGGCTTGATATTTACTAATATTATTCTATAATATCTTCTCAGCTGTGACACTTGTTTCCTCATCTTTTAGTGAACATCTTTAGAATTTTAATGCACTAAAAATGATATTAGAATTCTTTAACACTATCACTTGCTATTTTCATATTTGCTAAGTTTCTAGTATGTTAGGAACACTTAATTTTGTCAACCTCTAAAGTTAAATGTAATAATATTGTTATATTTTTAAATTTATCCACATACTGTACAATTTCTATGTTTCAAGTTATTTTTTGTATATCATTTTTTTCCAACTTGTTTTGGTTTTCTTTTTTTCTAAAACACAATTTTATGAAAAGACCTCTATGCATTGTGCATTAGTGGTAATCACTCTCAAATGTTTTTTTTTAAATTGTATTTATATTTGCCTTTATTCTTTGAGACTAATTTAGCTAGGTATACAATCATATGTTGTATCCATTTTCCATTTTTCTTGTTTCCACTTTTGCCATCAAAATTTATTTTCCATCTGACAGATTTGAATGCCTCCTTCCTTTGTATAGTATTCCATAGTCTCTCTATAACATTTCTGGCATAGATATGTATTTTATTCTGCTTTAGATTTTTTTAATCTTTAATTACAAAAAATTGTGTTTTCCATTAAGACTGGAATTATACTTCTTGGCATTTGTTGAATATGCGAACCTTTTTTTTTTCTTGCTTGGACTCTGGTTTGATATACAATATTAAATATATTAATATGATTAAGTATTATATATAGTCATTAATATCAGTATATGACAGTCATAATATGTGATATATAATATAGTCTCATCTGATGAGAATGCTGCTTTTATTTTCCAATCTTTTTTATGCTGAGTGTTTTTTCCAAATTTGTATCTTCAATCGTGTATGTAATCTGTTATTTCATTTTACATAGTTTTTAATGTCTAAGATTTTGTTTTATTGATTATTAGATATTGTATTTGACTTTCTTATTTTGATAGTACTATGTTTTTTAATTTCTACATCATATTTTATCACCATGAAATTTTTAGTCAGAGAACAAACATGTATGATATTATTTTGTATATTATATAGAGATTAATAGTTTATATTCTTGTGTATTTAGCAATCTCTGTGTGTACTTTCTCTGGCAAAACTTCATGCATTGAGTTGCAGGTATATCCAGAGGGCACACCTATTTGCCTTTTCCTGGTGGCTGGTTCACTCACAGCCCTGGTCAATTTGAAAGAAAATTTCTTCTCTTAGAATTTCCTTGATCTTCTGTGTATTATATATTTGATTTTGAAACCCTAGACTGGTGAGCTGTTAATTATGCAGAGTTCTTCCCCCAAAGCACTCCCATAGACCTCCTAGAGGTAAATTTCCTTAACTTCTTGAACTTGTGATTTGACTGTCAAGTGTCACTCCTTCACACATGGTATAGCCCTTCTAGAATTTTAATTTCATATGACATGTGTGTCAATTCCACATGTGAATTTAATTTCATGTGAAGTATGTATCAACCCTAACATTCATGTTTTTCATGGTTTTATCAACCCTAAATATCAATATAGTCTTATTACTTTGGATTTCATCCTTATTTCATTTTTGGATTCTTAGTATTTTCTAACTTTGCTTAACCTTAGCAATATACTTAAAAAGGATATTGGATTTTTTTTTGTCTTTTTCATTTCAAGGTGTTTTATATTGGGCAATTGTTCAAAATATGCAGTCTACTTTATTAGTGGAAACAAAGGAGGGTTATGCATTTTTAAAATTCTAAGTATTTCACATGGGAGAATGTGGAATATTACTGGTTCAAACTAATGTCTAGTTTTACCTCAGTAAAATAAAGATTCTGAAATGACATGTGATGCATTTAATCACAAAAGTAAAGAAAAGCAAAACAAACAAAATAATCTCATGGCTTTGGAGTTCAGCCTGATTTGTGTGATAATTTATATGCCCCTGAGTGGAAGGCACCCTTATTTTTTTCTGTCAGCATTCTCCTTCTTTTGGTGTCTGTAAGGTAGGGTCAAGTTACCTTTACAAATTTTAGCTGGATTAAACAGTAGTAGTTATTTACTAACTTTCTTACTTTTCCTTCTTTATTTTCTTTTCTTACAACTTTTTAGTGCTCAAGTGCTTTTGTTTTTTTGGAAAATCAATTCTCCACATTTACAGCTTTGTTTCTAAATTTAAACAACTTCAGTATTTGCCAAATTTTTTATGTTATTTTATTTTTTTTACCTATTTAGTATTTAGGACTTTTTGTTAACTACTTATCTATTCAATAAACTTATATTTAGCATTCAATAGTCAAAAGCATTTATTGCTAAGCATCTCAAATACTCAAATTTCTAAAGAAAATGACTTTATTATTATTCCAAATTTTCTTTAGTTCCTATTTTCCTATGTATTTAAATGAAAACAAATTTAAATGACATTTTTTACAATATTAAGTTGATTTTAATACAAACAAAGTACTGGAATTTATTCACTGATATTAAAGTGATTTTTAACTTTTAACTATTTGTCTTCAAAGAACTGTATATAAAGGCATTTATCTCCATACCCAAGAATTAAGCAAAAAGGCTGGGACATTACTACTCAATAAATAGAAATAGTCGCTTTTCCTCAAATTTTTATCCTTTCCTTTTGATGTTTCTCCTAATGTTAGAAAAATTTTTGCGTTATGATCCCTCTTGCCTAAGGAAAAGTCATAGGAGAGCCTGCTTTGCTAACCTTCTTGGCCTCCGGGCAAGAACACGTGACCCGGGCTCCACCAATCAGGTGTATCCAGGCAAGATTCCGTTTCTGGGGTGACTGACAGGGGAAGCAGTTGTGTGGCCTATGTAATGGGTGAGTATCTTGGTGGAGCTGATCTGAGCTGGTGCATAAGGTTTCAAATGTCATATGTGTTGGGGATGTTGTGAGTGGTGAGGACAGAACATGCTATGGAGATCTAATTTGGGGTTATTTTCCCTTGCTACAGAGACCTAATCAGGGTTATTGCCATCTGGAAACACCCAGTCATACTCTTGCGCCCCAGTAAGATTCTGTGAGCTACCAAAATTACTTTCACAGGCTATCATGTTTAAGCGAGACAGAGGGAATTCAGTTAGTTCTAATTCAGGATTCTTAACAATGAAAATGTAAAGTGGAATGGATCCTATCAAGTATTTGCTTCTGTTCCCTTTCCTCCCCCCCAAAGCTCAAATTCCCTCAGATATTCCTAAATTTTAACAGAACAGACTTTGTCCTATTCTAATCAGAATAGACCTTGTCCATTTTGAAAATTAAATGCAAATGAAAGCAATAAACTTAGTGACCAAACCTCCAGATTATCATGGATTGTTTTTAATATCTACTTGTAAACCACATTATCAGTGTGAAGGCCACTCTGTAACATACTTAGGACTGCTTAGTCAAGCGCACATTACTGGTAGTGTAAGTTCTTTCAATCTTACTGGTGTGAATGTTTTCTTCTGGAAATGTGCAGTTATCCCAATTCTGAAGTATGGTGTCTGGGGCTGAAAGCAGTACATAGGGGAAATACGATGTTTGTAGAGGAAAAAAATTATGGTCTCTCTTATTGTTGTCATTGTAGATTTCTCAATGCAGTGCAAGTTCAGGTTAGCTTTGTCAATAGACTTGTGTTTTTAAATATAATGATTTATAATTAAATATGAAATATTATAATTGCATGCATATTCTACCCCCGAACCCCCAAAATAAACCCTCTGAATGAGGTACTAGTTAATGGAACCACATCAAATCAGATTTTAGCTAATTGAAATGTTTTTCTAGGGTCCACTTTTGTTGTTTCTTAATCAAAATCATAACCTATTTATTCAAAGATAGAGTACAATTTAAGTAATAGTTTTCCAAATGCTTGAATTCCCAGGTGGCTAGTGAAATGCTCCTTTCTGGACTTCAACTAAGAAGCAAGGTCTAGGTGCTTGTGTATACTGAAATTTGAGGATTCACGGTAAAACTTCTTTTCATCATTATGGAAAATGTTGCAAAGATGCTTATTCACAGCCAGGTTAAGCATGTATTGCAAGGCACAATAGATTATAAGCTACAGAGTCTAGCTCATTTTTTCCTGGACATTTTGTTGTATATAAAAATTAATGGTAGTTCAAAAAGACATGTAATATTTCTTTTTGTCTTAGAAAATTTTATTTATTCAAATGAAATATTAGAGCAAAATGTTTACAATTTCCTGATAAATGGACAATGATATACTGTTTAAAAAAGATAATGAAACCCTATTGAGGGTGCACACTAGAGAAATTGCAAGTTGACTTCTCCACTGATTTTCCTATTGTGTTTTGCCATGCAAATATACACATGTTCGAAGCATAATTTAGATCAATTGGTTGATGAAAAAATGAAAAAATATTGATTGCGAACTTGGAAAAATCAACTGATATTGATTGCAAGTTAGATAATGTAAACTAAACCATCTAAACTCGAAGAAAATATGAAGTCTCTAGAGGTTGAAATGGCATAAAGAAATGATGTTTATGAGGGCTTGTCTAGCATTTTTATGATCTTCAGAAGAGTAGCATCCAATGCAAGTGAAAGGAGTGCTAGAGAATTTTGGTAGAATCATTGTGATAACATATGTTAATGTGACTTTGCTGGTTTTTTTTTTATCACATCAGATATTAAATGAGAAGGTAGTCTCCAACATTTTTAAGTGTCAGACAAGATAATGGGAAATAACTGAAAATGATCTCAACTCATAAAGCGTTTATAAAGCTATGCAAGTGGGTAGCACATGGCTGCATTAAAGTTTATTTGAGGCATCTAGAGACCTAGTGTGCACTTCTCCTCTGAGGGGTTTAGTCATTTGGCTTGAAAGGCTTGTCATTTCAAGATTGAGACAGATTAAAGTTTCTCAAAGGATGACCTTTTTTTTTTTTTTCATTCTTGATCAACTCAGGCTAAAATTGAAAGCATAAAGAAAGACTTGAGAACAATTTCAAAGCTTTTACTTAAAAATGCCTCTTTAAACTGCTGTGCAGAACATTCTGCTAACATATTTTCACTTTTGTGTTCACAGTAAAGTTTAGGGAATTTGAAATCTCCTTGGCTTGGGATGTAGTTCATGTTAGTGCTCTTTCATATTAGCAGCACATTGAAACTATCGCTAATGGAGAGCCAATTTGAAAATTAAATTAACATTGCACATCTTTAAAAATAAAACTTGAATAGGTTAGTATATCTGAAAAATTAATATCCTATTAGTTTAACTTTTCTCTAATGGGTGAATGCAATTTATGACCAAGGAGGCATTTAGCTGTCTCGTTTTTGTTTGCTTTAAATCTATATAAACTTGAAATATAGTCTTCTTGACAAATGAGGTTACTAGAAACTAAATGGGAATTCTTATTTGCCACCACAATGGTGACATGAAGAATCACAGCCTTTAGCTCAGGGCTACTAAGCTCTTAATAATGAGAGAAAGGTGTTCCATCTTCACCTGTAGTAGACCCACAATTACAATGAACAAAAATAGCTGCCAAGGCTTCTCCAAAAAATATTCATGACAGTGAGAAAAATATTGATTTTAAATGCCAAGAAATGAAATATCTTCTAAAGTGTTCATTTCAATCCAGCTATTATTTTCCAAAAGAAACTGAATGGACTGCAAAGTGTTTCACAGTGATATTTCACATTTAACACTTTTTTTCAAGGAAAATCCAAAGCAAGAACTTGTAATCAATCTATTTCTTATTCTCTCTCTCTCTCTCTCTCTCTCTCTCTCTCTCTCTTTCTCTCTTTTACTCTCTCACTCTCTAGGACACACACACACACACAATAAACAGAAAAACCTTACAGTGTGTAGGAGACAAATATGCTTTTTGAGGATAAAACTGGCTTAATTGATCTTTTCTCATTTTAAACAGAATATTAAAAACTAAATTATGCATATAGTATTAAAAATCAGAAGCAATATTATCTTCGATTAGGGCTTCATACTGTGTTTCAGGCCTCATACTTAGTGCACAAACTTCTCTATCATATGATATCTATTATATTATTACATAAATTCTTCAATACTAATAATCTGCCTTTAGACATAGTTGGTTGGATTATTTGCCACAGTAATTTGAGTAATTACTGCCATGAAAGAAGATTTTCATCTTTTTGCAATTGGTACATTTGTTTTAAATGAACTCTCAGTTCAAGTTAAGACAGAAAATGAGTCATTTAAAATTTGTATTGGACTCCTCTTGTTTATTGCTTCCAATTGTTTTATTCTCAACTTCATCTATTGCAGTCATGATTGGTTTTGATCAGGTAGTAGATACAAACCGAGGGGACCTCACTGTAGGTTGGAATAGGACTTCTTCATTGCTGCCTCCAGGACATTCTGAAAAATAAACAAATAAACAATTGGAATTTACCCAAATGCAACTTGGAAGTCTAAGGATACTGATATCCATTGAGGGTATCTTGATCAGTGGAACAGGAACTTATGATAATGCTTCCTCTATTTGTCTCTTATTTGGGTGTTTTAGAGATGTTTCCATAAGGTTCCTCAGAAAATTCACCGACAAGACAGCAATACATTCTTGAGTGACTTTCCCTTCTTTTGTTGCACATCTCCTTCACTTTCCCCTGTCCTACTGCTTGGTATTATATTATCGACCACATGCACAAATGTCTTTCAAAGTGTCTGCTCTTGGGGGATCCCAGAGTAAGTAAGATAAGCATATTTCACAAAAAAATTATTTTGGCATTGAAAGCCATGTACAGATAATAAATTCCAGCATTAATAAATTCCAGAAATCACTGTAGCAGTGGTAACACTGAGATGGAGAATTTGATGGCTGATTTCTTATTCTCAGTTGCCTCCATGTCTACAAGAACTGGGCCAGAATGAATTGACAAAAATCCTCTTCACAGCTGATCTGGGTAATGCTCTGGAAGGCAAAGCACCCAAGATGAACTATCTTTCCTATCCTGAACTCTGGAAAATATAATCCAACAAAGTACTCAGTACTATTTATACCATGTTTGAAGATTTAAAATTTTCCAAAATCTTCAGTAGTGAAAATAATTCATGATTTTCACAAACACCTACAGAAAACTAAATGAAAATTCTAGTAGATATGACACATCAAAATTACAAAATGTCTTACATTTGACTATTTGAATGGCAAATGAACTTCTAAGGAACTAGACAACATGTGTAGCAATTTAATTTCTTTTTAAATTTTTAATTTCCTCACCATGGTTTCTATATTATTATTGCCCTTGGTTTTATGCCTATGATTTTAGTTTTAAGTATTTTTTCTTATGTAGGCTAAATTTTTTATATTTATTATAACAATTTTAAATGTATGAAAATATGTTAAGCCAGTAGAAAGTAAAGAAAAAAAATTCAAATAATACATTAAAGGGACTCTAATTTTAGAAGAAAATATTTGCAAGTGAAAGTTTTAGGTTAGGCAACGCTACTGTTTACAATGAAAAAGTCATTGTGGAATTTTATTATAGAAATGAAACAATTACTATGTTGCCTGGATTTCCACTTGAATCATACTAGTAGATGTAGTCTAACAACTTTTCCCAAATGAGATACCTAATCAACAAAATCAAAATGTTGGAATATTATTTTGAGGTTTATATTTCATTTAAAAAATTGTACAATGGAACTCTAAAGCTCATACACAAAATAAAATATGCAGCATTACAAAGGTTATCAGACTAAGATAAGGTACAAGGTGTACTAAAATTTTAATTTTGTAAAAGCAGGATATAATGTTAAAGTAATGAAGAGCTAGATCTGTAATCCCAGCAGCTAGGAGGCCTGAGTCAGGAGGATCATAAGTTCAAAGTCAGCCTCAGCAATTTAGGGAGGCCCTGAGCAACTTACCAAGATCCTGCCTCAAAACAAAATATAAAAGGGTTTGGGGATGTGCTAGTGGTTAAGGGTCCTTGGGTTCAGTCCCTGGTGCAAAAACAAGAAAAACAAAAACAAAAACAAAAAAAAGGCAATGAGGATCCCTTCCTCCTACCTCTCCACAATTAATCTCCTTGATTTTAATTAATGTAGAAAGTTGAAGTAAGGAATACAATTAATATGGGTGAAGGATTCAGTATTCTATGTGTCATATATTAGGCCTTCTGTAAGTAATGATTATAAATATTATTGCTATTGAATTTATATACTTCTCACAAAACAGGTAGATGGGGTGTATTTTCTATAATGGATGCACTGGTTTTAACAAGAAAAGATGAACTGAAATCTTTTTATTTCACATCCCCTGGTAACTCCGTTCAGCAGAATGCCCTGTAATGAGAACGTCTCATTTTTTAATGTGTTGTGAGCTTGTGCCTACAACGTTGGCGGGGAGCTTTAATACCTGTGGAAAGCAGGCGCGGCAGAACTGCAGGGCTCCACGGACGTGTGAAACTCAGAGCCTTGGGCTGTGTTTTCATTAAGTGCACTTGGCTTTCCTGCTGCTTTTCTGACTAAGCTCCACCCTGAAAAGCACAGGCCTCTTTAGCAAAATTAAGAGAAAACAGAGTGATCTCTCTTCGGGCAGTAATCGTGTGAAATAGATTAAGAAATACACTAGCTCATGCCAGCAGGCAGCAACTGAGCACTAACAAATGTTTGCAGATTCGAATCTCAGAACAGAGGTAGTGTTGGGCGAGTCATTATTATTTATCTTTACCCAGGAAGGTACAAGTGTGTGCGTGGTGGCAGGGGGAGATGCAGAAATCGTTCCCAGAGAAAGCAGGCAAATAATGCAAATAATACAGAAATATAGTTTTTTTTTTTTTTTTTTTTTTTTTTTTTGGTCAAGGTTAAAAACTAAACAAGAATTCCACTTAAAATATAGTCAAAATTTTATGTCTTACTCTTGAATTGATTTTGGTAAATTTGGGTAATTGCCTTGAATTTGCTTCATAAAAAACTTAAGCACAATGTGGATTATTAACTGTTTCTTTCCTCATCTTATATCATTATAGCTAGATTTTTATACTATAGGATTGTCACAGGATTAGCTAAAGGTTTGTCTAGCCCAGGGAGCAGTGTGGGCTTTCCCCAGCTTAACTCAACTTCTTTTTTTAGAGGCTGGTTAGGGAAGGGATGAAATAAATGCCTTCATCACTTGGTGCAGGGTACAAAACCCCCTCCCTCTACGGTCTATAGCAAAATGAAAGCAGACTGAGGATACCATGGATGGGGTATGCCTAAGCAGAAACCTCTGGCCAGTCTCAGCCACTAGCATGCTCGATTCAATTATTCCATCCAATATTTAATAAAAATTAACTGGATTCCATTGAATCAACATGATGGTCCCAACTAGATGGTAGGCACAGATTTTCTCTTTGGGAAAATAAATTCAACCATATTAAGGAAAAGTGGACATCAGTGTTAGAACAAGTCTATGTTGTAGTGATAATATGATCTCATGAAGAGAAGGAACAAATCACACAGTGAGAGGACACTTCTGTGTATTAGAGGGCTAAGGAAAAGCTTATGGAAGAATGAATCTTAAGATCAAGGTCTGAATGAAAAAGGACACAGGTGTAAGAGCTATAGGAGCTGCAAGAACTTATAAAGAATTTTGGTTCCACATCAGGAGGAAATTCCCATGGATTTTCTTTTTGATATTTAGGTAGCACCATAATTGGGAGGGCATGACCTCTTAGAACATATTTGAGAGTGAGAAAGATGAATCAAATAACAGTTTATCTGAACATGCTGCAGAGAATTCAACCTGACAGTAATGACATTGGTTATCAGCAGACTGAAGAGATGCTGCCATCTGAGGGATTAGGGAAAAGCAGGGCACAGCTACAGGCACTGGAACAGTAAATTCCTTTTGGGAAATCTAGAACATAGTTCTAAAGATAGGAGGTAAGAAGATATTTAGGGGGAGTGGCTCTGGGTTGTCTTATTATTCTTTTAGCAGAATTTGAAATATTCCATCAGATATTTTTGTAGGTCACAAATCTATTTTAATATTCTTAAGAATATAGCTCTTTTTAGCATATAAATACAAAGTAACTTTTTTGCATGATCATAATGTATACTAAAGTTTCTTGGATTGTAGATTTTCTGTAACTCTATGGAATAATGCACCTTATTTTGTTCAGAACATTCAAAGAATTGTTTATCATATAATAGAAAATCACATTAGGACCACCCTTGTCATAAGGGAATTTGAGCAGCCAATAAACACAGCTGAAACAGTAGGCTTTTGTAGCTCCTTCATTTGAAGTATTTCTAATGGATACAAACATATAACCACTTCATTTTTCATTGTAGTGCAAAGCATTTACATGTGAACAACATTTGCTTCATGATAAATTATATCCTTCTTATTTACCTTTTAGATGACATGATGTTACATTGGCTCTCCAAAATTGTATGTACTAGTAGATTTCATTATCTATGATTTTCATTCCAAAATTGTAGATAGTATCAGATATTTGTAATAAAAGGAGAACATGGCCTGATAAGCCTCAGAATTCTCTTCTGGGTGCTGTTCTATTAAAGAATATTCACTGGGGTAAAATGGGAAATAAGAGAACACTTTGAAAACTTGGTTTCTTGTAAATCTAATGTAAAAACCCATGCTAGTAGATGTTCAATGTTTTCTTTAAATTGTAAAGAAAGTTTTAACTTGTGGAATTTCTGGCAGTGTCATTTATTATAGGTAAAAATGTCATTGCCTTATTGTGGGGAATTCATCAGAACCTGCTTCTTAGCTTCACGAAAGAAAAACATACCCTAATTATTTGGAAAGAAAAAGGAGAATGTAGTTACCTTAATGTAGAGTACATATCTTATGTGCAGAGTATGTAGATTTTAGCGGTATATCCACTAAAGCAAATTAGAGATCTCATCGACTGTGATGAAAGAGGAAAATTTTTTTCCCAAACTTGAGAGATATTTATTACAGATCTGCAGTTCCCTGATGTTAGATTATTAATTATGAAATCATTGAGGCATGGGAAATATGCAGCAGATTATTGTGTGTATGTTTCTGGGCCTTGGGGACCACAGTATTTTTATTTTTCACAATTCTCTAGAAGGGGTTTAAGATAATCATTAAAAGAGATCGAACTAAATATTATGCAAAAAGCATGTCCCCAAAATAGTAAAATGGGAACATTGTTCAAATAACATTTAGTTATGGTCATTTAATTCAAAAGTTGTTTTTGAATAGCTCATACCAGCCAATTCTGGGTATTTCCTTCCTTCCTTCCTTCCTTTCTCCTTTTAGTTTAGTTGCTTGCTTTCTGAACACCCAATTTAGGGCTATGTGATATTCATAATATGGTAATCTAGAGCCTGAATCTCAGGTTTCTGATGCATTTTCCACATGTTCTGAATAGGCAAGAGTAGGTATGGGTACAGTCTATTTAGAGTATTCGGATCTCTTAATTTTTTTCCAATCTATTGACAAGTTGAACTTTAGCTAAACAAAGACTGAGGAAAGATGATTCTGATAGAATGGGATAAAATGGACTAGAGTAGAATTAGAATAGAATGCTAAGAGTTGGGATTTGGAGATTCATAGGCAGAGCTCCTTTGTTGTGCCAGGCAGATAAAAAAGTTTTCCCTATTTTTCCTGAAGTAGGAGGTTGGATTGAATGACTTGTTTTCCTAATTATTCGAGCCCAGCCAGAAATGGAAATAAATCACAAAATTTCACACCCACATGTTTTTATATGTTTAATTTATTTTTATATTTTTACTTTTCCACATATATTTTTCCATATGCTGATTGCACACCCACACTTATATGTGGGAGACAAGGATTTTAATAGCAGAAGTCATTAGAAATAAAACACAGAACATTATATACCAAATTGAAAATAATTTTTGAACAAGGCATCTATAACTATTCACTGCCTGACTTGAAGTTTTCTTGTCTTTTAAGTTAAGGGTAGTGTTTGTTCTTCAGGTGATCACCTGATGCTTATTTATTTCTTTATTTGTGGTGCTGAAGATCCAACCCAGGGTCTTACACATGCCAGCCAAACTTCACCTTTGAGCTATACTCCCACCACCAACATCCTCATTTTCTGTGGACAGAGAACAGTGCAACAATTCTTTTAGGGATAGAGAACTTCTGATAACACATGACAAGGAAAGATAGACTTGAAAACCCTACCAGAAATCTCTGGAGATTATAAGGTGACGTGGTGGTATTTGAGTAACAGGATAATGAAGTACCTTATTAGAGAACCAGGAAGGCACATCACTGTTTGTAGACATTTTGTTTGCACAATATATAGTGTCATTTATTTATTTATTTATTTATTTATTTATTTATTTATTTTTATTTAGTGATATATCTATTGCTTTACTTATTTCTAGCACTTGGGTTCAAACTCAGGGCCTCACACATACAGGGAAAGCACTCTCCTACTAAGAACTATCCCAGCCCTTATTTCTTTAATGTCAAATAGAGTTTTAACCTCTTCATACAGAATTATGGAAAGTTAAGATCTGAACTCTCAACATTTCTAAACAACTTTATGGAGATGTAATTCATTCACTGTATATCCACCCATTTAGAGTATGCACTTCAATGTTTTTTGATATACAGAATTACTAATTTTTAAAAATTGTGTTGATATATGTAAGTATATGTATAATTTGACATTTAACCACCATTTTAATTGTACAATTCAGTTGTATCAATCAATTCACAATATTGTAAAATGTACCACTTTATTTTGCTTTTTTTTTCTTTCTTTCTTTCTTTTTTTTTGACACGACGGATTGAACCCAGGGGCACTAAACCACTGAGCTACTTCCTCAGTCCTTTATACTTTTTATTTTGAGACAGTGACTCACTGAGTTACTTAGGGCCTCACTAAGTTGCTGAAGATGACTTGGAACTTGTAATACTCCTATGTCGGCATCCTTAGCTGCTGGGTTTACAGGAGCGCATAATCGTACCCCACAACAATCTCCCACACTTGATTCAGAGAAAATGAAACACAGATTAATAAAATTTTTATTCCCAACAACAAAGAAATATTTTAAAGTGTTTCCTGTGCATAACAGTAATTCTAATAAAGAAAAAAGTGGTTTATGGGACATTTAGGAGTTCATGATGTAATCTCTGCATGCTTCTAACACATGACTACACAGCTGACCATGCTTCCAGATCCAGCACATGGATGTTCATATCTATGTGGACACATTATAAATGCTAGTGCTCCAATATTACTACAACATGCAATCTTACAGATTTGAACCAATACTTGCATACAGGAATATTGAGAATGAACAACTCAATGCTAAGAAAGCTTACCTGTACTGAGATGGATAAATGAAGGGATGAAGGGGTATGCCCATTAGCAAGAAGAATGTTTGGAGACTAGAGGTTAAGTAAATTTGGTGGTTCTAAAACATGCCCACAGGTGTTTGTTTTTTTTTAAACAAAATTCTTCCTTATTCAGAAGTAGAGATTCCAATTCTTTTGCCTTTAAATTTGAGTTGGACTTAACATACTTCCTTATAAATATGAGTTGAACTTAAATACTTCTTTATTAATAGTAAAATTTAGATGAAATGAGACTGGTAACTTGTGAATCTAGGTTAAGAAAGGCCATGCAGCTTTTGCTGGTCTCCTGACTCATATTTGGATGTGGCCTCTACAATGTGAGGAAGCCCAGTTCACCTGGAGCAGCATGTGTAGGAACTTTGGCAGAAGGATCCCACTGAAGTCCTAGCTGACAGGCACTATTCATTACCAGACATGTAAATGAGGAAGCTATTAAAATAACCTCAGCCCTACCTACCACTGATGAAATCCTCGAGAGTTGCTAAGCAGCAACCAAACTATCTGAATCATGAGAGATTAGAAAAATAAATGATCATCACATTTTTACCCCTAAATTTCAAATAATTTTTTATGCATCACTACTTAATCAAGACAGAAAGTGAAGTGATTCAAATATGGTAGTTTTATGTTTTATAGGGAATAGTCATCAAAGGTTAAGAATAAGGCTTTATTCATATTTTCTTTCCTTGAAAGACAAAAATTGATTTTAAAGTTATCTTCATATTTTTTTTGTTAGAGTAATTGAGCAATAGGATTTCAAATAAGAATCATACTAGAAATCTTTATAGGGAAGAGATATCATGGTTTTTCTAATTCAAGATAGATTTGTTTTTCTGTTACTCTTTCATTGAGTAAGCATATTTCTTGTCTTTGGAACAAGATTCTTATTTGGCATTTAAATAAACAAAGACATTGCATAAACATCTGACTTGTGTCATAAGTAATCCTAGTTATTTTTGTTCATTCCCTAAATAATATTTATTAAACATCTATTAAGTACCAACTATTCTACTAGAAATAGAATACCTAATTAGATATACTCTTGACACTCAAGAATTTATAAGAAAATCGTATGGGAAAGACAAGAAAGGAAGCCAGCAATTAGAATATTGTATGGCAACTCCTACATATGGATAAATATAACATGTGTGATATCATACAGGGACATCTTATCAGTTTTTGCATAAAGGTTGAGGGGTATTAGGGAAAAATTCTTAGAGATCATGGCTACTTTGGTACTAAAGGAGCTTCCCCACAGGGAAGCTCAGAAGAGGATGGGGAGGTTGGGTGAGGAAAGTTAACAGTTTGGTCAGGAGCCATAGAATATGCTGAGACCTGGAGGCAAGAATGCATATAACAAATTTTGGGAATTGCCTAGTGTCTTAATATGACTGGAACAGAGATCACAAGGCAGGGGGAAAATAAGGCAAAACATCGGGGGTAGCCTCTGTCATGTTAATAATTCTCAACTTTATCTTCAGAGATTTGGGAAACCAATGAGTTGTTTTATGGCAAGAAATCACTTTGATCCCATTTGACCTTATATGGAAAACATATTTAAAATAAACAAGTTTTGTTTCTGGAAGATCAATCTAAACACTCTTATAAAAAATTCAGGTGAGGGAAGTCAGAAGCTAACTGGGTAATGGTATAGGAAAAATCACTCGGTGAAGAGGAAACCGAGTCATTGTTCACTACCAACTCGAGAGCCTTAACTCTGCACAAAGTCCATTTGGGCATAGATAAAATGAACTGTAAGTTAGTGATCAAATTTCAGAGGAACATATCCTAGGTATGTATTTCAGAGTGCCAAAGCCTACCCAGAAAGTGATACCCATGTGGCATTCTGGATTGAGTACCGTAAGTGTTGTAAATGCAAACAGGTGCCTTGATAAGGTAGCCACGGATTTCAACACAAAATTTCTCTTTTAATGAGAAATCTCTGCCACAGCAGTAACTTATTCGAAAACAGAAAATTGTATACATGTATCTGTACATGTCACAGGTTGACTTTGGATGAAGAGGTCAAGCACCATTCATTAGAGACCATGATAACCCTTTGCATAGGAGCCTACGTGATGGTGCAAATTAGAAGTTGCACAGCCCCTTTGAGGTGTTAACATTGGCAGTATGCTTTAAATGAAATCACCTGTAGGTATGTTTATTTATTAAGCATAACATGTAAGTGTATGCATGCATAGGTCATATATATACATTAAATAATGATATTGAAGATACATATGTTTATAAATGTGTAAATATGGGGAACAAATAAATAAATAAATAAATAAATCAAGAACAGAATCTTCTAATGAATTTCATGTAAAGTCAATGAAGAATTAAAGTAGTTCTTTGTCAATGGAGTGGCTGATACATTAGGACAACTGCTTTCTTTTGCTTTACTAAGATAACATTATTGTGGAAAGCAAAAAGGAGAAGTAGTTTCCAGCAATTCATATAGTAAATAACCATAGTAGCTGTAGTTATTGTTGTTGCACCCAGAATGCTTAATTCAAATAATTTATACTAATTACTGAAATCACTATGGAATTGTTAAGAATGAGTACTTATAGAACTCAAAGAGAAATTTAGTGTTGCTTTAGATTCCAATTTTGAATTCTTTTTTTCTCTTTATTTTCAAATGTTGTGATAAAGAGATATTAATCTAGGGTTTGGAAAGAGAGGTGAGGATAATAACAAACAGGTGATCTGTCTACCAAGGTACAGGGTAAATATTTATTATAGCTGGAGAGTAGAAGCTTACAGTTTTGTCATTTATTTTATTTTAATCCTTTAGATGCAAGATACTTATTGTGTTTGTCCAACTTCAAAGGAAAACAAGCAAGAAAAAATATGGACTATTTACTATATGCCAGATACAGTCATAGTGTACCTATCAGTCATCATAATTACCCTGTGAGTTAGTTACAATTCACGTCATTTTCAGATGACCCATCTTTGACTTTTAATGGTTATACCCACTGTGGCACTCTTGCCAGTAATTCTGAAGGAGGGATACAAAGCAAGTCTGTCTGGTTAGATCTCAGTCTGTAGAAATATCAGCCAGGTATTGCTGATAACCTCCACATTCTCATAGGGTGTTTGAGGATGCCATCCTCTTAGAAAGTGATACAAATGTTCTTATACAAGTAAGAGCCAAATTACCAGAATCTGAAATTTAATTATAGAATTATAGTATTTTTGAACTGAAAGGAAACTTGGAGATCTTCTAGTTTGAGGGCATAAATTACAGAGGAAGCAAACGAAACAATTGACTCAATGTTGTTTCCAGCATGTGTAGTGGAGTTGAGAGTAGAATTCACATCTCTAGACACATGCTGGAAATTCATTTCTGTGTCACAAACCATATTCAAAGGAGGCCTAATGGTCATAAGAACTGCCTCTCTAAACTAAACATGTCCTATTTGGCTATTCTTGATTTCTTAGTTTTACTTTTCAGAAAATCATGATATATATTTGAACATTTCCCCTGTACTTTGTCTCCATTCTTTTCACTATAGCAGAAATACCTGAAGGTGAAATAAAATATTAACACTTAAATTAAAGTGCAAAAATGTTAAATTATATAATATATGTCCACTTTAAGATGAGTTCATTCTTGGCTTAATGTAATTTTGGCCAGGGTTTCCCTTTTTCTCTCATACATCATTAAGTTCTTTTAAGGAACATACCATGGGATTTATCACTTTTTCTTATCTATTAATATTCACTTGGCCATGCTGGAACTATTATTCTGAAGTTTTGTTCATGTGGACAACACATTTCTTAGTTTGAATCTTAGATCCTCTTCAGTTTGAGGTGGAAAATGTGTTTTTTAATTTCTAAATATCTTTGACTTCTGTCTATAGAATTTCTATGAACTAATACAATACATTGCATATATATGGAAACTAGATTGACAGACTCTTGTCCCCATTGGCCTGGAGCATGACAGTTCATATCCAAGAAAACCTGTCTGTCTCAGGCATATTGAATAAGTACCATTTTGTTCTGTTTCGTTTTGTTTAAGACAAATAATAAGAAGATTTGTTAGCTTGAGGATTATAAATTGTGTACTATGAGTCTGAGGAATGCTCATGCTTCAGGGCCAGTCTGATCAAGATTCTGACTTTTTTCGTTTTTTTCCTCTAGGCCATTCCTCCCTTCTTGTGTCCTTGCCCTTGAACTGGCACTTCCCTTCTTCCTCCCCATCCCAAACATTTCTCTGAGTATTCATAAAAGTCTAGATTCAGAGTTATTTCCCCTCAAACTTTGAGGATGTTGTTCCATTGTTTTCCTATGTTCCTACAGAAGTAGGAACTTTATAGACTAATGTGCTATAATGTGCTATCATAATGTATAATATAGTGATGTATATATAATTGGTTTAGAATCCAACTCAGTCATCAGATTCATTTCGGACAAAACTTATTTTTCTTGTCCTCATGGGAGTTCTATAAATTATAGCCTTGTGAATGTTTATTGTGTTTTAGTTGATTACACATGATTTCTATACTGAACTCTGAATACATTCTGCCATTTTATGAATTGAGCTAAAATTGAGGAGTCATAATTCTCATTATTTTCCTTTCTTTTTGCTTTATAAAAATTGTCATCAGTTGATTAAACTTAAATCATTGAGAACTGAATAAAGGGTAGGTTAATATGAAATTGAATTAAATAGTCAAAAGAGGATAATTACTAACTAGTGAAATCATTAAATGAACAGTAAGATAATAAACAAGGTCAGAATTACATTGCTAAGAGACTCAAATATTGGTTTTGTTAGTTGCCTTTAGCAAGTCACTTCAGTGGTTTCAGCAAGAGCTAAGTATAATGACAAACAGACACAATTGGGAAATTTGGGGATCCAGTTTGAAATGTATTTTCCTTATTAATCCCAAAATATTTTGAATTATGTGGTTAACTCATAGGGTGAACTAATGTAGACTGAAAGTTGCAAGAGTAAATCGTTCAAACTGATTTTGTTCTGAAGAAAGAGCTGACACCCTCTGTATAGTCAGCTCTGCTTCCGCCTTTCCCCCTCTCCCCACACGTGTACACATTGCCAAAGACATGTTTTTAATTTTTTTAAGTCTATATTTTAGCCAGGAGGATTATATCCAGAATAAGCCTTCAAGTTGTAGGGAGATGAAGAATGAAGGTCGCAACCTCTCTATTTTATCTTTCTATTACTCCCAGCCTAAAACTGGCTCCTGGGGTAATGCCTATTTCTGTAAGAAATTCTTTTCACTGATCTCTGCTTTGTGGCCCTTATAATAGGCTGCATTCAAGAGCATGTAAGCATCTAATGTACATGCACAGAAACTCCTTCAGAAGAGAAGAACCTGGCTCCTGAGGCCTGTGGGCTGCCACTTGACACCAGGAATTCTGAAGTGCTATACTCGAAAAAAAATCATTCTCTTCCCTGGTGTTCCTGATTAAAAATGTCAGATCACACCTTTTATTTAAGAGGTCTCAGACTCCAGAGGCTGGGCCAAGTTTCCCTCTTCTCTTTACAGGTGGTTTTTAGAGTATGGCTTGGCAATGTCTTACAGTGTTTTCACTTTCTATTAACTAAATTATTGTAAAAATCGAGCCTGATGCTGGCAGTCTACTAAACACATGCATGTTCTCTCCTCTGGCCATTTCTGTACGTAGATATGCAATGAGGCATTTAAAATACAGATAAAATTCCTTAGCAAAGCTGCTTAATGCACATTAACCTATTTTCCTTTTGAAAGGTACACTTGAAATTGTTTTCTTCCTCCTTCTCCCTTTCCTTTCTTCCCCTCCTTCTTCCTTATTTCCATTTTTCCATATTTCTGTCTTTTTGATATATATACACACACCCACACACCCACACACATGATTCAGTAAAATCACTGCTCACTAAAAACTGTAATGTTTGTATTATCTTTTAGGCTTACATAAACTGGAAGGTTTAATGTTTATTTCTGAAATAGCTCAGCACCAATCCCTCCAATTCTTCTTGAATATCATATTCCAATTATGCATTTGTAGACTGCAATTGCACAGGTGTGCTATTTGATAAATGAACTATCTGTTAACTTGCCTTTCATAATTACATTTTCACCTCATTTTGTCTTTTGCCATCTCTCTTTGAACCTTTGATTTCTCTGTTGAATTGTATAAAGTCTTCTGTGATTTTAAATTATTTCATCATAGGATGTCAGAGGAATTTTTTGAAGCCTCTCAGGTGTGGTTTTATGAGCAAGCCAAATGTTTCTCTCTGCTATGTACCTACATCGTATGAAATGTTTGTAAATGGATTTCGCATCACAACAAATCACCACGTTAACCTGTTTCATAAGTATAAAATGAAATGATTTAGTGAGAAAGGAATTTCTCAATAAGGCTTTTCACATATTATCTCACAATCTAAAGTATATTATCTGAGTTTAGATGACTTGCAAATAAAACCATAAGAATATAAATTATCTGATAGCTAGGCAATAAAATCAAGTATTTTTGATAGAACATGACCATCACCTTATTTCACATTAACTCATTTGATTTTCATGACTTTTTAAAATAAGGAAGGCTGGTATTTTTATCTTTATTTTGCCTATAGGGACTCTGAGACACAGAGGTTATGTCTTTTGCCTGAGGTTTCTGCTGCTGGAAAATACAGTAGCATAGAAAAGAAGTTACTGAAAACAACTAAGCATCCATCTCTATAGAACCATTATTAACAAAGTTTGTTCTGGAGCAGTCATGTGCTTAATTTTTTTCAGAGCCATCTAGATTTAAACTTCTCTATTGATTGTAATCCCCTAGTTTGCCCTGATGGATGTTGGGAAATGTTCATTACAAAGAACAAAAGTTTGAAGTTTATGTTATATATGTCTTCCTGGAGAAGGTTTCCACTATGGTATGTACAGTTTATATTTTATTAGCTCTCTTCCCTATCCTTCCTTTCCCCTCCTTCACTAATTCATTGCTAAAAATATCTTATTGGGTGTCCAATTTATTTGAGGTGCAGATATAGGAGTCAAGAACATCATCTTGAAAGGAAATAAATCATTGATATAAAGAAACATACATTGTGATTGGACAGGCAAATAATTATAACCATTATGAACAACGAACGCACAAAGGGAACACAGGTGGAGGTGGGCTGGGTAGAGGAGGGCTAGCTAAATCAACTGTGGTGTAATGGGTGTGGGAGTTGCTGGTAATGTACGTATTTTATGTTTTTTTGGATGGGCGGCCTTCAGGAGAACCACAGCTATTGACAGTGCATTATATCAAGTGAAAGAAATCAACATCAAGACGCAAGGTTCACCATCGGAGAAGTTCCATTTTATTGAACAATCACCAGGGTTATATAGGGTGCGGTAGGGGATTTCCACGAGGGGCGGGTTGTTGGTAAGTGGTGGGGCGGCAAGCTATTGGTTCCCTGCATTAACCGCCACCGTGTAGCTCGGTCATTGGTCTAAAGTTTGCACCATTAGGAGGGTGGAGAAAGGGAACAACCCAGAAAAGAAGCTCTGCTGACGCCATCTTAAATAAAGACATGGCGGGGAAGGAGATCCTTATATCAAGGTACTTCATAAGTTCTAAGTCAGAGTAATGACAGATTCTTGGGAAGAGATCAAAATTAGATCAGGTGAAAAATTCTCTAGCCCAAGCTTTTCCTCCCACTTGAATTAAGCTTTACAAAAAAAAAAAAAATGAAAGAAAGAATAGTTTTTTTCTCTTTCTGATCACAAGTATAATATCAAAAAACTATTCTACAGTAATCATCTTCATATTGACTATAAGTATTTTGACCTCTTGAGAAATTGAAAAATATAATATTTTAAAAAGATACCCCCAAACAATTTCCATATTGACTGTGCTGTTGCTGCTGCTTCTATTTTTTAAAATATTTTTTATTTGTTCTTTTTAATTATAAATGACAAGATAATATGTTTTGAGATATAATACATACATGGAGTATAACTTCCCATTCTTGTGGTTGGACATGATGTGGAGGTTACACTGGATGTATATTCATATATGAACATAGGAAAGTTATGTCCCATTCATTCTACTGTATTTCCAATCTCACCCCTTCTCCTTTCCCCACACTCCCCTATCCAATTTGGTGAACCTCCACTCTCCCCACCCTGGCCTATTGTGAATCTGTTGCTACTCATTCTTTCCAGAAAATGTGATCTATCTATCTATCTATCTATCTATATATATTTATATATTTATATATATCATTTATATATAAATGTGATATATATATACATATAAATAACAGTTCTTAGCAGGTTTATGGGTTGCCTTTATACCATATTCTAAAGTATTCTAAAGAAAAAAACTTGAAAGTAACATAAGACCAAGCATTCATTGGAGGTAAAATATAAAAAGAAATGAAATACTGTATGGTGGGACCATTCATTCTTCAGATGTACTTGCCTGGTATGTTATGCACCACAATACCCTGGGTATTATAATTAATTGCATTAATTGCAATTAATAAACAGAGTTAAATGAATGGATGATGAGTCAGACAATTAAATGTATGATCACTATCTAAAAATGTCTTTCAGGTTATTAGTAGAATTTTTCTTTTATTCTTAAAACATATTCTTAAAATATAAAAATCACCATTAGCTATATTTGAGATATTTATGAATGTGACAATAAAATATCCCATAGGTATTGAAGTCAAAACACATACACTTGATTGTTTTATGTTTTAAATGACTATATTAAGGGAAGTATGTCACAAAAAAGCCCATTGCTCCCAATTTATAGTTAAGAGAAAGATAATATGTTAATAAAATTATCATTTCCTCCTATAAGCCCAGTGACTGGGGAGGTTGAGGCAGGAGGATCTCCAGTTCAAAGCCAGTCTCAGCAACTTGGCAAGGTCCTAAGAAACTCAGCGAGACCCTATCTCTAAATAAAATACAAAATAGGACAGGGATGTGGCTCAGTGGTCCAGTATCCCTGAGTTCAATCTTGGGTATGTCCCCCAAAATTATCATTTCCTTTTATTTCATCCCAGATGAAATTTGACAGCAGGCATCAAAGTCTTTTTACTGATGTCCATGTCTATAGATTTCTTTGCTCCAGAAAGTGAAATCACTTAATCCACAAAAAATTGTTATTGGAAAATATGCGGAATGTTTAAATATGGCATCAATACTAATTTATAAGCTATATAGATTTGTAGTAGGAGAGCCACATGAAATCTGATTTTAACATTTTTATAGGTGTGCTACATTTTATTTAAGGAAATAAGGAGAACTTGAAATATTTCAGCATATCTCACTTCCCCCCAATCCCTGGAGATTTGAAAATAATGCCAGTAAATTTGGACTCATCTTTATCAGGTTTAGTCTAGAGACAGAGGACTTGACCCTGCTGGTAATTGAGATGCATACTTGATTTGAAAGATAGCCTTAAAAACTGAGATTATACTATTTAAAATACTTTAATTAGCTTAGTTTTTTAGCATCTATATAGAAGGAAATTGAGTTTTAGAGGCATTTGAAAGTTTATTCAAATTGTAGCTATAATGGACAGTGGAGAAAAGATTTAAGCCCATACTTTAGTTTCTAAGGTGAGTGATATTTCCAGTATTCTACCCTTCTTTTCACCTCTGGACTTAAACCATTACTGGCCTACTAAAAATAAATACTACTTCATGCAAAATATCGGTAACGATGTAAGCATTCCACACTGCATTGTGCATGTAGAACAAATTGTGTCATGGGCCATCATTTGCACTAATAAGGTCACTGAAAACAATGCTTTTTGAATATGGAGCTAGGTTTATAACACATACCAATCTTGTGGCAGACATGAAGAAATTGTTTTTAAATTTATTTTACATTCTTATTCAAAACTGTTTTCATATCAAACATCCTTCAGACGTCCTTTAAGTATTTTTCTGGGGCTTAGGAAAAAATGCAGAGCAATAGACTTTCAGGTGTACACTGTACAGTATAATTTGCATACAAATGCATTTTTACTGAAAAAGATCAGGGCAGGGTTTTAAATATGTTTCTACATTGAACTTTTAGGCATCTTGTAAAGTTGGATGTAATATAAAATTTGGAATTCTCTTTAGTCCTACATACTCTCTATGGAATAAGTTTGTGTTTTTCAGGGTGTGGGTACTAATGTCACCAAAGCTGCTGTGGAAAGAGTCACATACATTAAGCAACATTAATGAATCAGATGTATTTTCGTGCTTATTCTTAATCAAGGACTTTCAAGCCCAAGTATTAATTTCTGATGGATCTTTACAGCCGGGGATCTTGATGGAATAAAGGGATTGAGAGAAATTTTCCCAATGTCATATAAGACATTAGTAATAAAATACATCTGGTTAGTGAATTTGAGTATTTCAGTATAATTTTCTACATCAGTGCATAAAAGTTAGATGAAAGACAAGAAGAAAATAATATGATGTAGGCACCAAGCAAGATGAAATGCATATAGTACACATCATAGGTGTTAGAGAAGCCAGACAACCAAGGAGAAATACAACAGCTGAAGAAGGCTGAATCAGCTAAGATAATTTCAGAATCAATGAAGTTATTAAGGTATGTAAAATAATTGAATAATATTTCTCTTAATTTTTTTGTAAATTATGATTGCATAAAAAATTGCACATGCTATTCCTTCAGATTAATATATACTATGCAGATAGGCTAACTGTGATTTGAAAAGATACAAAAGGATATCAATCAGAAAGTATAGGTAGTGGTATTTGAGGAAGGCACCTTGAAAATGCAGTGCATATTTTTTCTTATATAAAATAAAAAATTCATTTACTCAGGAAATGTTTCCCAAGGAGGTTCTGTATAGGATGCATTTCTCTGGGTACCAGGCATACTGGTAGTGAGCCAACAGTTTTCTCCTCGGAAGGTTTGTGGTGACTTTTCTCCAAGAGAAATACAACAGGGAGCCATAAACTAAACTTTGGGCATCTAGTAATGTAGCTGTGTGAGTCTCTGAGTGTACATGTGTGTGTGTGTGTGTGTGTGTGTGTGTGTGTGTGAGAGAGAGTATGAGAGAGAGAGAAAGAGACTTGACAGAACTTTACGAAAACATTACAGAAAGATTTAATACACCTCTTTCATTAATTGGCTTATCAGGAAAATTAAAATAGTAAAGTTATGGAATTTTTGCACAGAGAATTAACGAATTTGATTTCATGGACATTTGTGGAATCCTTCACTCAGGAACTTCTTTTTATTCCAAGCAAACTTAGTACCTTCTGAAAAATATATGCTAGAATTATATATGAAAAAATTTAAAAATGGAATAATAGGAAACAGTCTAAGACCATTGAAAGTTAACATTATACAATGACTTTAAAACTCTCTATTTGGAAACTTAAAAACACATGGTGTTTATGCCTGTAATCCCAGGGATTTAGGAGGCTGAGGCAGAAGGATTGTAAGTTTGAGGCTAGCCTCAGTAACTGAACAAGATCCTGTTTCAAAATAAAAATAATGAAAAGGCTAGAAATATAGCTCTGTGGTAAAACACCTCTGGGTGCAATCCTCAGCACCAAAATAATGATGATTATGATGGTGATGATGATGATGATAAAATAGCAAATGAAAAACAAGAAATAATTATCAAATAGCAAATTATAACAAATTTAAAAAATTCAAGAATAAGAACATTTTTCAGATAATAAAATATGCTTAAGAGTCCATTGGTAAACCTGTAGATTAAAATGCTTCTATTGAAGCTGGGCAGAGTGGCACAGGTGTGTAATCCAATGGCTCAGGAGGCTGAGGCAGGAGAATGGCAAGTGCAAAACCAGTGTCAGCTACTTAGTGAGGCCCTAAGCAACTTTGTGAGACCCTGTCTCAAAATCAAAAATTAAAAAAAAGAAAAGGGGTTGGGGATGTGGATTAGTGGTTAAATCCCTCTGGATTCAATCCCTGGTACAAAATAAAATGCTTCTATTGAAAAAAAAGAGAACATAAAAATTAGTAAGCTAAATGTTTAAGAATTCAAAAGAGAAAAATGAAATAAATACTAACGAAGTAAAGGGTGACAAAAAGAGAACTTAATGAAATAAACAATATAATGCAGAGGATTAATCAATGTACACAAAGTTATTTAAGAATATTAATAAGATTTTGATTCCTTCAGCAAGAATAATCAAGTAACATATACAGATAGTTCAAATAATATTAGGACTAAGAACCTGTATATAACTACAAATGTGGAAATTATAAAATTACTTAAAGGATGTTGTCAAAAATCAGTGCAACAAATTGAAAGCTTAGTAAAAATATATTTCTAGAAAAATTATAATTAAATCAATGTATAAAAGAAAATTGAATAATTATGTAATTGTTAACAGTAATAAATGAACCAGTGGTTGCTACACTTTGCATCTTGCATGTGCCCTAGAGGCCCATGTGCAGGAGGCTCATTCCTGTGGAGTAACAACCCAGGAAGTTGGTTCATTTGGATGTTCTTGAATAGGACAATGGTATTACTTCATATCATAACACTTAAAAAGTATTGATGTATGTATATGTGTACATACATAATCACAAAATATTTTTGAAACAAGTAAAACTAACAAAATTTGAAAAATCCTATTTTGAGGAAAATTATTAAAATTAATTAAATAATTTGAGGAAGATTAAATGGCGGGGGGTGGGGACAAAGAGAATCTCAATTCACGGATAGGAAAACTCCACATAGAAAAGATTCAAGTCTCTAATCTCTTTAAATTCATTTTAATTCCCATCAACAGAATTGGAGCAAAATTTCTCATGGAACTTGAATTTATATTTTAAAAGTCTGTAAAAAATGGTAAGGCTTAAGGTAGTGAATACAATTCTGAGGAAGAAATTTTGTGGCAGATATTTTCCTATCAGATAACATATTACATGGTAATATTTAAATAAGAAGCTTATTGAGGTAAGGATAGAAAAACAGAATGCTAAAACAAATAAGGAGACACTAATAAATATGGAAATGATCTACAATAAGCATGGTATTAGAAGGTAGTGAGGCAAATACATATTTTTATGAAAATGGTACAAGAGAATTATCCATAAACATACATAACAATTTCAGGTATATTATGAAGCTAATTGTATAAAGAAAAATCTGAAAAATCTAAGAAGATATTTCAGGACAGATTTATGAAATTAATGAAAGGGATTTTTTTTGTAAAAAATACAAAATGCATAGAAAATAAGAGAAAAATTTTAACACACTTGAGCCCCTTATAATTAAGAACATACATTTTTATGTGTATGTCATAAAAAACTCTAAGTGCACACATGGGCATATAGTAGTCATTTTTCATGCAGTTAACCAACAATGTATTAGCGTCCAAAATATGTAAAAATCTACCTCAAAATAATAATAAAATCCCAATAGGAAAATAAATATAACACAAGAAACAGAAACATAATAATCTTGTGATAAATAAACTAAACTCATTAGTTTTCTTCTAAATAAGTGAAAACAGTAATATGAACACATTACCTTCACCAGAGTAGCAGAATTTTTTAAAAATTGAAATAGCTCAGAAGCTTTTATTTCTTGTTGAGAATATGACTTCTTATAACCACTTCAATCAAGTAGTTTTATTCCTAGGTATACACCCCAGGGAACCTCCCAAGTGCTCTGGGAGACTTGCTGAAGAATGTTTAAGGCAGCAGTGTATGTAGCAACAACTTTCTAGAGACAAGATAACTGAATAAACCGTTCCTCAGGACCAATCTCCAAAGCAGAATGCTGAGTGAATACTGCAAATGCACAGGAGAATGTACAGTGTGATTCTATGAATAAAATAATTCAAAACATGCAAGACTAAACTTATCATGTTGAGGAAAACATGGGAATATGGTCAAACTATGAAGATAATGAACAAAATGGTCAATCTGGAACGTGGAACAATGTACACCTCCAGTATGATTTGGATATGAGTTGCCCCCTGAACAGCTCACATGAGGCAGTACAGGAATGTTCTGAGGTCAAATGTTAGATCATGAGAACTGCAACCTAATCAGTGTATTAATCCATTTGATGAATTAAAAATTGAATGATTATTGAGTGACAAATATAGGCAGGTGGGGGTGTTACCAAAGAAAATTGGTCACTGGCAGTGGATCCTCAAATTATATGTTGTTCCTGGCCTCTCTCTCCCTTTTTTTTCTCTTTCCCCTACCTGGCTTCCGTGAGCTGAGCAGTTTTTCCTTCTGCCGTGATGTTCTGACTTACCTCAGGTCCAGAGCAATGGAGTCAGTCCACCAGCAACTGAACCTCTTGAGTTCTGAGACAAAATAAACTCTTCCTCCTCTAATTTCTTCTTATTAAGTGTTTTGGTCACACTGACAAAAACTACCAGTGACTAACACAGCCCCTCAGGCAGAGATGATGTTATTGGTAATGTTGAATTCCTTACTAGGAAAGATGAGAAACTGCTAATTAATTTTATTTTAATCAGTATATATTTAAGCTACACTTTTTGACATGAATGATACTTTTTAATAAAAAAAATACCTGGAGAGTTTTTAGAATAAACTAGACTGTAAATAAAGTGCATGCTTCTACAAAGGGTTAAAGTTGAATGTTTCATACCATATGAATAAAGTTGCATCTCTATTATCACACTTTAATAATAGTGGTTAATTTCCAGCCCCTCCAATACAGCTCATCTTCACTTCCACCCATCATATCCAGGCATATACATATATGTTTGATTATTAACAATTTTTTCATAGCTGAGAACTTTTATGTGGCATTGAACCTTTAGATTTTACATAAGGTAGTACAAAAAAGAAGAAAAACAAATACTACCCCATACCATTTGTAATTCTTTGTTTTTCAGAGTCACATTGGAAAATGTGCTGTATCCATTAACCTTTTTGCAAAGAGCAGAAGGTACGCTAGTTAACATTTGACAGCTTCACAGAGTCTATCGACTTGTAATGAAAAATATGCTGCTACTTCATTCTCTGTATACCTGTCAGTTGCAGAGAGTTTGTTACAACAATAGCTATTACTATCACTGTGTTTTACTTCTCTAATCTCCCATCTTCTGCCAGTAAATATAAATTGAGGGCAATCTTGACTTATTACCATATGCATTTTAATTTTCCCACTCAGTAATCCCATATTGACCAGTTCTTTGTTAATGGTTTATTCTGTGCATAATAAATGAATTCCATAGTATTTCTAAGTACTGCTTAATAGGGATCCTATAGGATAGCCCAGAGTTAACTATCTTGCCTTTAAACACAAAGCAAGAAAAGACTAATGGAAACAACACATATTTTCTGACCTTGGAAATGATCCAGCATGTTCCCATAATCACAGAGTGATTAAAAATGATGATAGTATCATGGAATATTTGTGTAAGGGACAACAAAGATGCAGGTGCACTAATAATAATATGGTGACAGTGTCCCTAAAGGAAAAAGGTGAGAAGAGTTTCCAGTGGAGAGTATAATCAATCAGTAAGTAGATGTCCTCCTTGGCATGTAATTAATAGCCTGGGATTTCACTCAGTAATTGGTTATTACATAAGCCTTAACCATTTGCTGGTAGGTAATTGAAAACTCCCTAGAGCTGATTGTCAATCCTTTACAAATGCAGACAACAGAGCATACACCCTTTTCCAATTCCTTTTAAGCTATCTGTATCCATATAATCCTTAGCATTTGTATCATGTATGGAACTGATGAAATCATCAATTTGAATGATTTCAACTTCAGGTAGTAGCCTTAGTTAGCTGTAGTAGAGAAGTGTATGTGCAGTTATATGTATACATGTCTTCCAGAAAGGATTCACCATTCCACATGCCTTTTAAGAACACTAATGATTTTTAGGATGAGGTAAAAATATTAACATTAATAGGAGTTTTGAGAAGTTGATTTCATCTCTCATGGATGACTTTGAAAGATTCAAATGATATATAGCAAATATAGATAATATATTTTTATTTTTATGCAATTACATCTACACAATTTCACTTGTGTTTTGCAGATACTTCACTGTGTACAGATTAAAGTTTTGTGGTGACTTTGTGTTGAACAAATCTACCAGTATCAGTTTTATAGCAGCATGTTTCACATCCTGCCTCTGTGTCACATTTGGTGATTCTCACAGTATTTCAAAAGTTTTCCTCGTCATTATATCTGCCATAGTGACCTGTGAACAGTGACATTTGATGTTATCATTGCAATTTGGGGGGCATACATAAGCCCTAATAAATAAATGTTACTCAATAAATGTATGTGTTCTAACTGCTTTTGTAAATGGCAGTTTCCCCATCTCTCTCCCTCTTCTGGGGCCTCTTTATTCCCTAAAATGCAAAAATATTGAAATTAGGTCAATTAATAACCTCTAAGTGCTCATGTGAATGAAGGGTCATGTGTTTCTTACTTCAAATCAAAAGCCAGTAATGATCTTGCTTAGTGAGGAAGACATGTTGAAAGCCAAAGAGATAGGCTTAAATCTAGTGTCTAGTTCTAAACAGTTAACCAAACTCTAAATGCAAATGAATAGTTCTTGAAGGTAATTAAAAATGCTTCTTCGGTGAACACAGGAATAATAAGAAAGCCAAACAGCCTTATTCCAGATATGGACAAAGTTTTAATGGTCCAGGGAGAAGATCAAACCAGTCACAATATCCCCTTAAACCAAAACTTAATCCACCATAAAACTATTACTCCCTATAAAAGTTGAAAGAGGTGAACTAAGGAATAAAAGTTTGAAAGTAGCAGAGCTACTGAGGTTTAAGAAGCCACCTCCACAACACAAAAGAATAAGATGAAATGACAAGTGTTGATGTAGAAGATGAAACCATGTCTCCAGATCTATCTAAGATAACCAGTGAAAGTGGCCACATGAAGCAACAGATTTTCAATATACATGGAATACTATTACATTGTAAGAAGGCTCCATCAAGGACTTTCACTCATAGAAAGCAGAAATCAATGCCTGAGTTCAAAGGAGAGGTTGGCTGTCTTAGTAGGGGCTACTGTAGCTGATGACTTGGAGTTAATGTTGATTTATCATTCTAAAAATCCTAAGGCCCTTAAAAATTATACTAAATCTATTTGTCTGAGCTCTATAAGGGACAACAAATCCTAGATACAGCACAATGTGGTTTACTGAATATTTTAAGCCTACCATTGAGACTTATTGCTCAGATAAAAAGATTTCTTTCAAAATGTTAATGTTCATTGACAATGTATATAGTCACCCAAAAGCTCTGGTGGAGATATATACAAAGATTAGTGTTTCAGTGCCTACTTACACAACATCCATTCTGTAGCCCATGGATCAAGGAATGATTTTGACTTTGAAGTCTTAGTAAGAAATGCATTTCCTATGGCTATAGCTGCCATAGATAGTGATTTCTCTGATGTGATTGGCCAAAGCAAATTGAAAACATTTGGAAAAGATTCACCATTCTAGATGCCTTTGAGAACATTGATGATTCTTGAGAGGAGGCAAAAAAATGGCATTAACAGAGGTTTGGAAAAAGTTGAATTCATTTCTCATGGATGATTTTGAAAGGTTTAAGACTTCAATAGAGAAAGCAAATACATATGTAGCATAAATTGCAAGAGAACTAGAATTAGAAGTGAAGCCTGAAGATATGACTAGATTGTTGTAATATCATGATAAAACTTTAAAGGATAAGGAATCGTTTCTTATAGATGAGCACAGAGTGGTTTCAAGAGATGGGAACATAGTCCTGTTAAAGATGCTGAGAATGTTGTTGAAATGATAATAAAGGATTCAGAATATTACATAAACTTGGTTGATAAAGTAGAAGCAGGGTTCGAGAAGATTAAGTCCAATTTTGAAAAAAGTTATACTGTGGGTAAAACACTCTCAAATAGGATTTCATGCTACAGATAAACATTTTGTGAAAGGAAGAGTCAATCGAAGCAACAGAGGTTATTTTTTGTCTTATTTTAAGAGATTTCTACAGTCACCCCAACCTTTACAATGGTCAGCAGCCATAAACATTGAGGCAAGACCCTTCACCAGCAAACAGATTATGACTTGCCAAAGGTTCAGATGATTTTTAACATTTTTGGCCATATTTTTAAAATTAAGATATGTAAACAGTTTTAGGCACAAAGCTATTTCACACTTAATGGACCACAGTACAGTGTAAACATAACTTTAATATGCATTGGGAATTTAAAAATGTGTGTGACCCTCTTCATTGCAATAGTATCTTCATTGTGGTGATTTGAAACAGAACCTGCAAAATGTCTAAGGTATGTTTGTATATAAAACATATCATGAATGTATGTATAAACACACACACACACACACACACACACACACACCTCCTTTAACAGCAGGTCCTGAATTGAGTTTTTAAGGTTAGTTGTTTCTACAACTGAATAATATAATAAGAGTTGGAATACACAGTTTTTCCCTATCTCCTTACTTGACAATCTTCAGCCAGTTGACCTTTGTTCTCAGGCCTGACTCCTTGTAGTCATGAGGAGCCTACATGTCATGACCTGAGGTAGTGATTTCCAAATAACTGAAGGGCAATTGGAGGACTCAATATTTGTATATCTTCCTTTGAGCAAAGAAATTTCCCAAGGATTACTCTCTGTGCCCCTATAGAATCTCTCTCCTCACAGTTGGAAATGTGCCCCTCCCATTATTACACCAGTCACCAGCAAGACAAATGGATTGACCCAGAGGAAGATTTACTTCCCAACGTACCATCAGCTGGTCAGGGCTGCAACTCTCACTGAAAGGCAGGATGATCTCACTTAGCATCTTCTTGGGCAAATGGTTAACAAGTAGGCAACCAAGAGTATCTGCCACAAAAATGGAAAAATCTTCTGGAACTTTCTGTGCAGTGCCTGTACCTAAATCTACCTGAGATATCAATGATCCCTGCTTATTTGATTTTTATATCTATTTGAAAAAATAATCTACAAGAGGAAAATCTTTATAACTTTTGGTAATAGGTCTTGAATTTCCCAAGTCCATCAGTAAAATTATTTTTTCTAGTATCTCCAATTCAAATTTAAAAAGAAGAATATTTTAGATGATGAATTATTTGTAAAGGATGAAAACAAAAACAAAGGATTCAATGTCTAGATAATTGTAGTATCTCTTAAGGAAGATATTTACACTTCCTCTTGAAGGGAGAAACTTGGATAGAGGAAAAAAATTGTGGTTTATTTTAAAACTAGCATTTAGAATAAGAAGCATCCAATACAAAATATAGGAAGAAAGAAATATACAAAGAAATGTGACTTTTATCTATTCATTATTCTTACCTCAGCATGTTCTTAAATGGATGAAGGTAGAGGAAATGTGTGACAAAGAGCTAGCTAAGTTTCTAGAAATAGATTTTTTGTGTTTGCTTGCATTTTAAGGAACTTGTTAAGTCTCTAAGTGGCTCAGAATGTATGCAGAGGTAGAGAAAAATGGGAAAAGCAAACTAACATAGATGGAGTACCTTGTGCATGTCAGGTATAGGACTAGGAATTTTTATATACTTTTAAAGTGCTATCAGCATAATAGACTTGAAAAATACATGTGGTTACTGCTATGTCACATTTTAGATGGAGAAATTGTTGATCGGCAGTTTATATGGTTTGTGTGTGTGTGTGTGTGTGTGTGAGAGAGAGAGAGAGAATTGAGAATTGAATGTCTGTTGCTACACAAATCATAATAGTCCCAGGAAAGTGATGATCCTAGACACCTGATTTAACTTTGCACTTTACCAATAATGCCCAGGGAAAAATGAGATGAAACAAGTAAACACACTTAGAAATACTGTATTTTAGGTATAGATAATTGGTTCAGTTTAAGTATAAAGTAATGGAAATAATTTTGCCAGGGCAACTTTTAATGTGTTCTTTTAAAAAATTTTTGGTCAAGTGTCTGTTCTTCCTAGTTGTTGTAGATAATAGTGTGAAAACAGGAAGCAAATATTTATTTAATATAAACTTAAATGTAGACATTTTCTGATTCTCAGAACATGTTTTTTATGTACTACAATTATAGAATGAATGTACATTTGAAATGGAATATACACTTTGACCTGTATTTCAAATAAGGAAACTGAAAATGTAGGACAGTCTATATTGCAAGTTAGACTGTAGAGAATAGAGTGATTGGGGAGGTTGTCAAGGGAGGGAAGTGATGGAAAAACACCTTGAAGAGCAACTGCATCAGGCACTATTCCCACAGGTTTCACATCACAGCTCACTGTGTGAGCACCAGACTGCCCACAACACTGCACAGTGGGAAGTGTGAATCTGAGCACCACTATAAGCTTTTTTATCCCAGTGTTTCACAATAACCAAAACACCTGCAAAGCTGAATGCCCCTTGTTCATAAAACAGTATCTGAATGTACTTATAATTCTCAGGTTCACAGATTTTTTCTACTATGTATTACATTGTAAAAAAAGCATTCATGTACAATGCAAATATTAATAATTTAAAAGATTATAAGGTAGACTAGTAGAGAGTAAAACAAATGCATGAAGTTAGGGTTTGTTCATTTCCTACACAATTTTATTTTCTTCATTTGGTAATATCATTAGATACAGAAAATATAATGACATAGACCTGATATTCAAAGTAACTACATGTATGCAAAACAAACTTCAACATATAAAACTGAACACATGGTTTGGAAAACAAAAAGTTTACTAAAAAATTCCATATATTTTTAACAAGACCATGTAAAAATATGATATGATTTTGGTCATTTAAAGTTTTCCTCTAAGTTTAAATTAAGTTCAAATAGAGTAAGTTAGGTAATCAAGATTTTTTTTTTTTTTTTTTTTTTGGCAAATACTTAAAGAGGCTAAACTTAAATACTTTCATATTTGGGAACTTGTCAATGTGAAAGAGATTAGGGGCTATCTTCCATGCCCAAGGAGAACAAATCAATAGAATTGAAACTATCCAACTTTATTTCTCTTGTGGTTCTTCACTTCAAGGTCATCATGTGCAGAGGAAGTATGATAGGAAGAATAGAATTGGAAGAGCTTTTTCTGGACTCCGTTATCTGAAAGATCCATCATTGTATTACCTCTGCTGGAAAAGCCAACATCACTCATGAGAGGTGATTCCTCTGTACCTTCCCCATGACCCTTGGCACTTTAAACTTATTTTGTAGACATATTTGCATATTACTTCTAGAATGTAAATTTTGCTGGGGACAAGGTTCTCAATAAAGATTTGTTGAGTCTGGGACAAATGTCATAAGAACACAAAGATTAACGAGACAAACTAGTGCTGATCTAGTTGAGGGAAAAATAGGATAGCCAATAATGTCCACAATACTAGTAAGAAGAGAGATAAGAGTGGTGTTGCAAAACCATGAATTTGGTAATATCAGAAATCTGACAGACAAAAATGCAAAACAGATAATTACTACCCTGCTCCATGGTTAGAACAAATTGCACAGAGACAGCTGTGAATAAGGTATAAATGTTGGTATCTGGGAAGGTATTTCTTTTTTAATAAACTGTATTGATGAAGGTGTTACTGAATGAAAATCATGACTTGTTTAGACTAATAGAAGCAGCTCAGGATATCCTGCATGCAGGGTTGACAATGCTAGAAGTTTGCATTTTATCCTGCAGCCACTAGAGAACTCTTGTCTGTAATTTTGTTGGTAAGAGGACCAGTCACCTTTGCAGTTGATCGCAATAACTATGAAATTTGTGAGGTTAATCAGATTAAATTAAGGTACTTCTGGTCACAAGGAATAGGAAATCAACCTAAGCTTGCTTAAAGCAAAATGATGATTAATTGGCTCACAACTAGCGTTAGGGGGGGCGGGTATCCTTGTTATATGTTCAGTCAAGGCTTAGGCTCTATTTGTTTCAGAGTCCTTATTCTCACTCTCTTTATGAGTTGATCTAGCCTCAATCTGGTTCCCCCCATAGAAGATGGTTGCCATCCGTAAAGGGGATTTCATTTTTTAAAAATGAAATCATTTCATTTATTTATTTTTAAATTTTTTATTAGGGCATTGTAATTATATAAAGTAAGATTCCTTGTGCCATATTCATACATGCATATGGGGATTTTATTCTTGCTATTCAAATTTAAACAAAAGTACATTTTTACTATAATAACTAGACAACAATTCTATGTTTTGCTTTGATTAACTCCATTTGAACACTGCAGCATGAAAAGTGAGGTTACGCAAATTGATATAAATCAAATAAAAGTCAATATTCAGAACTAGTAGTCATATTGACTCTAACTATAATGGGGAGAAGCTATGTGGTGGTAGAGCCTTGATTACACAAAGAAAGTTATGGGCATTGTAAGGAGAGAGGTGATAGGGACAAAGAATGGCTGCTAGGTAGGCAACCAACAAATGTACATAAAAGAATATGTTTGTTGTTGTTTAGGCAAGAAATGAGAGGAACTTGAATATATATATTGGAAGTAGAAATAGGGAGCAGTGGACAGTTTTGAGAAGGTGTTCACTGATGGATTTCAACAAGTGTGAAAAAGGAAGACATGAAGAATGACTACAAGTGTCATGGTTTTGGTAAATTGAAACTTGGTACTGACATAAACCAAGGTAGAGAAATCAGGAGGAGGATTGGATTTAGAAAAATAAAGAATAAGGTGATTAGTTGTTTGTAATGTATTGTGTTTGAGGTACTGCGTGAGTCCAAACTGGCATGTGTAATAAATAATAAAGTAGATGGATGTGGATGTCCTCATACAGATCTTGTCTGAAGGCAAAGGTATGGATAAAAGTAGAGATTAATGGTATATTAAACCATTAATAAAATAGTAAATAGGCCGGGTGCGGTGGCACATGCCTGTGATCCCAGCAACTCGGGAGGCTGAGGCAGGAGGATTGAGAGTTCAAGGCCAGCCTCAGCAACTTAGTGAGTCCCTGAGCAACTCAGTGAGACCCTGTCTCTAAAATAAAATACAAAATAGGGCTGGGGATCTGGCTCAGTGGCCAAGTGCACCTCAGTTGAACCCCCGGTTATAAAAAAAAAAAAAAAAAATAGTAAATAGGAAAAATAGGGGCAGATTTGTTCAGAGAACAAAAGGATGGCCAAATACAGAACCATGATAATGTTAAAATTAAGAGATTGAACAAGATTAAAAAGTAGCACTGAAGAATGAAAAAGAGGTCCAGATAAGGTAGTACCAGTAAGATGAGCAGGATTTTAATGTAAAAAAAATAGTGGGAATGGTAGGAAGAAATGAGGGCTCACCTAGATATTACCTAATTTTGTGTAATAATGATTATTATAAAGCCTGTCTAGGGGAAAGTGGATTTCTTTAGATAGAATGATGAGGAAATATTTCTCTGAGGAAGACATGTTTGACCTGAGACCTAATTCAAAAACTAAGGAGACATTCAAAATCTGAGGTACTGGTTTCCAGGCATTTAGAATAGCAAGCGAGTTGAGCTCAAAATAAACACAAGAATTGGGAGAAGGCCAGTATGACTGGAACATGATTAGACATACTTCTAGAGAGTGACACAGATGACAGCAAGGATGGACTTAAAAGCCATGGAATTACACTACTGGTGTGACTCAGCACCATGTACAGCAGAGGAATTAGAAGTTATGCTCCACATGTGTACAATGAGTGAAAATGCACACATGTACTCTCATGTACAATCAATTAGAACAAATACAAATTTAAGTGGGATAAAAAAAGAAGTGTAATACATAATTTCAGACATTTAATCTAATGCAAAAATCCCTAATGTTTACTAGTTTAGTGAATCTAAATGATGTTATTAAATAAACCTTGACATTTTAATTAAAAAAAAGGCCTGGAATTTAGACAGCAGACTTTACCCCAAGTGTGATGAGAGGTTGGTGAAACAATTTGAGCGAAGAAGAGACATGATATGATTTATATCATCAAAGGAATTCCTCGCCTCTTTGGAGGAAAAGTCTTTAAGGGGCAGAGGAAGAAGTGTGGAAATCAGTTAGCCATCTATCACAGATATCTAGGTGAGGATGAGAGAGGGATGACCTAGGATGTTTGTGGTGAGGAGGTGGGAGGTGTCTGATTCAGAGTCTAATCTTAAGGCATCAAACTCTAAAGCAGTTGCCTATGTAAAGTGAATGGAAAGGAAGGGGTCAAGGTCATTTGTAGGTGGTGGTCTAGGTGGGGAACATTGAGATAAAAGCTAGTTGGGAAAGAGAAATGATGCATATTTCTCTCTTGGCTAAGTTCAATTTTCTATGATTTGTGAACATCCTAGGGGAGCTGTTGAACAGGCAGTGTGATGACACAAATGAGGATGAGGGGAAAGTCTGAGGAGCTGGAGGTTAAGAGGAACCTAATCCTCTATGCTCCTGGAGATAATAGCTTTGAAGAGTATATGGAAGTTGACAACTGGTCAGCATTATCACTATGGATATAAGATGCAAAGACCAAGAGTTATAAAAATATGATTAAAATAGGACAAATAATAAAAAATTCTTAATAAATTGTTGTTAACATTAATGCCCTAGATTCCTGGAAGATCACCATGAGTCTTGCTCTCTTCTTTAGCTTTCCTTATTTATTTATTTATTGATTGATTGATTGATTGATTTTTGTATCATTATGTTGGTAAAGAATCAACAGAAAAATGTAAGATACTTTAAGAGTAAAAACACTATTCCCATGATGAATTCTTGGGAGAAGTTTAGAAAGATAACATGCAGAATATTTCACTCTATCTGGATTTATTTTTTACTACAATTTACCCAGACTAAATTTGTCTATTTTGAATTTAGGTAACCAAAGGTTGTTTGTATCCCTTTTATGTAGATTTTCAATAATGAAAATGAAATCATAGTGAACACTCCCCTTTGATTAGATCATCTCATAAAAAGTCTGTGTAGACTTTGTTGCAAACTCGCCTTTGTTCATTACACAATGCATTTTGATTAACCTGCCTGGGAAATTGTAGCTTTAGTCTCTACTCATGCAGGTTCTGTATATTTGTATCATAACAATTTGGTTCTTCACATGCTTTACTTTGGAGGATGTGGCATTTAGTTCCATGGAAGAAAGTTAAATCTAAGACTTCTGGTAAATATGAGGAAAGTGGCATGATTCCCAGTCTTGGTGTAACACAAGCTGATTGCTGTTCAGCTTTCCATGGACGCATGGTCATGTGCTAAAGCATATCTTCAAAAGACAGATTATATATAATAACATAATATTACAGGAAAATGTACTTGTCTCTCTACTGAAGAACTTTTATGAGTGGGCATAACTGAATTAACTGCTCACAAGAAGATACTTCCAATTTCCAACTCATGCTTTGGTAAATTTTGTGTCTATAGCATAGAAAATTTTGAGTAAAATTCTGACATGTGAAGAACAAGTGGCTAACCCCTTGTTGAACATTTTAAATATTTGGAATATTTTAATTTCTTTCTATTTATAGAGAGAAACCATCAGTGCACCCAGATTTGCACACTCAAGAAAGATGTCCATTTCATAGTCAGATTTCTTATCCAAATAATTTTTCCTTCTTAGAGTTTTCAAGCACAATAAAGTAGGTAAAAGCAGAAAAATAAAATCTCTGAGTTTTTGTTAATCTTATTAAAATAGAATAGTATAGTATAAAGGGAACTTTAGGTATTTTGTAGGAGGTGATCATATATCTAATTTCACATACTTCTCTGCCACCAGCTTTTTCTTTCCTCTTATATGCACAGAGTCCCATCAAGGTACATTTTAAAATAGTGCTGAGGGTACAGAAACAAGATTACAGATTATTAGGGAATGGATAGAATGTGAAAAAGTGGAGGCAGAGTACAAAATTCTTTCAAGGGGCCTATCAGTAAAGAGAACTCTGAATATTGGGAGTAGCGTTAGGTTTGAGGTCCTTGTGATTTGGAGACAGAGTCCTTCGTATATGACTCCACCATCTTTACTACATGGCTATTTTTTTTCTGATGCCTTATGAGAAGTTAGGCCACACTGTCCTTTTTATTTAAAATGGAATATATTTGACCACATATATCTAGGAAGACAACAGATAAGAAGGTGATGATAACAAAGGACAGAGAGACAATAATAGAACAAAATGCAGAGGCAGAAGGTGCTAGATCCAGGGTTTAGGAAGGTAAAAAACCTCTATTGTAATAACAACAACAAAAAAAAAAATGAGAGGAGGGTGGAGTTAAGAACATCCCATCTGGTAGTTCTCAGTTTTCCATATTGAGTGGTAGGCAGGATGATCTAAGCTGGCTAAGGAGGCGGTTTCCACAGGTTTAATACTAGTGCAGAAGGTTTAAAATAGCCACCTTGAATAAAGAGAAGTGAGCTGAATAAGAAATAAAGGGTACCAGGAATATTGGAGATGCTATGAATTTTTCAGAAAATAGTAAAGTGTTAAGTTACCAGAATAGGACATTCAAAAAATGAAACATTTGAAATTTGGTCTTTTAGAGACAAGATCCAGAGTGCAGCCCTAACAAGGGGATACTGAAGTGTTAAGTAAAGTCTTTAGGGAAGAGGAGATAAAGGGAGGGATAGATCTTTGGATAGATTGTTCACAGTGGTTTTCAAATTGCCATTGGCCTAGCTATTGCAGCACATCCAACAACATTTGTAATTTGAATATGTGGCATCTGGTCTCAAAAATGGATCCAGTAACTCCCATTCCTGAGATTCTCCTGGTGCTTTTTTGTGTGTTTCTCTCACACATTAAATAGTGAGCTTATTTTAAACAACCATAGTATTGTGAACATGACACAATTAACTGATACGTAAATCTTTCAAGGAGATTGTCAAGAACGAGGACCAGAAATCTTGGGTTCGTGGTGTATGAGTTCTGAGGTTAAACCAATATGTACTATAGCTGTTCCCTTTTTCCTCTTAGATAAACTATTCTGAAAGAAACTGCCACGTGGTGTGTGAGAACACTCAGCAAGCACTATGGAAAGATACATGTAAGGTGGAACTGAAGCCTCCTGTCAAAACCAGAACCGGGTCTTCACCCATGGGATTGAGGTAACAGTTGGTTGCAGTCCTGCCCAACAACCTGACTACAACCTCACCAGAGACTCTATGCCAAAACCACCCAGCAAAGAAAGCCTCCATTGGATTCTTGACCCATGGAAACTATGGTACACATGTTATTATTTTCAGCCACCAAGCTGTTAGATTATTAAATAATGCAGTTATGGATAACTATAAGATTTCATTAGTGACGGGGATTTAAAATTCTGTGTACAATTGTCATTTTTTAAAATCTTTAATAAATTCTGCCTCAAGTATCTAGATAAGAGTGTTCTCATGCCAGGTAGAATCAGTGTTTTATTTTATAAACCTGGCACAAATGGATAAGGAAGACTCTTAGTTAAAACCACTAGAAATTTTTTATAGATCAAAAGAATTATGCAGTTATGACCTATAATGCAGAACTAGATGCTTAGGATCACTCCTTCCTTTATTAGAGTGGTCAGAATTTATTTCCTCAGAGGAAAATCTACTTTACCAAATGGGGCACATTGGTTTGACTTTCATTAGCAGGTGGAATAATTTTCTATTCATGTCTGTGTCCTTTGGAGGATAACTTATTTTTTAAAAAGCAAATCTAGATAATGCCCTTATTAGTTAAATATCAAAGAACATCTGTATCAAGAACATCTCTACCAAGCCTACCAGCAATATACAATGGTAGAATCCAAACCCTTTTCAAGTTGAAAAATTCTGAACTAAGCATCAGCCAATTTTTCAAAAGTTTATATGAGAGAGAAATTATTTATGAGTGGTCATCTGAGGATTCATTTAGACTTGGGTTTTCTTGCTAGTTTGGAGTTCAGAAATGCCTTTGATATTTCAGAAATATTATGCAGATTCTTAGAAATATAGATACAGATACAAAACTTAGGTTACAAATTCAGGTGTCATAGGCACTAGGTAGTCTACTGAAATGTGACTGAAAATTTCTGCTTCTGATATTCTGACTCTCACCTTTCATTGAGACAATAGCCAATGGTTTCCAAACAAATGTAGAATATTTGTTAATTATAAAGCTCCCAGTAATGACTCCTTGCCCAACGTATCAGAATAAAAGAGAATCCTTGAAGTCTCTATATTTTACTAAAATCTAGGAGGTTCTTATGATTAAGAAAATTTTGGAAACAATAGATGAGTCAGATTGTTAAAAACCTTTGGTATTAAGACCACAATAACTTAATTATTTTGTTTTGCTTTGCTCTCTTTTTCTGATTCTGGGAATTTAACTCAGAGGGACTCTGTCCCTGAACAACTCTGTCCCTGAACAACATTTTTTATTATTTTATTTTATTTTGAGACAGGATCTTATAAAGTTGCCTGGACTGGCCTTGAATTTGCAATCCTTTTACCACAGCCTACAGAGTTGCTGGGATTGTAGTAGTGCACAATCATGCCCAGTAATCTTTGATATAAACTATTTTGGGAACATGATATCAGTCTGTATGAATAGTCATTATAATGTAACATTTTATAAAAGGTATTAATATGTGTTTCTTGATTATTAAATATATTCTTTGAGTTATCATTCCTGTTATGCATAAAATATTCCAAACCTCTAATGCTTAAAACAGTGATAATTTTATTTTTAATGATTCTGTGAGTGACAAATTTGGATAAAATACAGTGATTCTGCATTGTCTCTATATCATAATATCTGTAATGCTAGCTATAAAACCCTAAATGGTTGGGATAAAAAATGCAGACATCTAGAAGGATCTGGAATCTTTTATTTTATTTTATTTTTCATATATTCTTGTGATGCCTGATTTCATATGATTCAAAGAATGAGCTTAGCTAGGAAATCTTGCCATATGGATCAGTGTTCTGATTGATGAACTTGAAGTTATAATAATAGAAGTTATACAAATGAAATTCAGAAAATAAAGGAAAAAAGATAAGTGAAGATGAACACTGTTAAAAAAAACTAAAGGAATCACTAAAATAGCAAAGCACAGAGTTACTGTTAGTAAACAAACACTGGAGACAAAATGGAATCATACAAACACACACACACATACACACAAACATGCATTCAATCCAAATGAGATACCACTATCCACAATCTAGAATCATTAAAATCAGAATAATTAACATATGAAACGTCAAGAATTCATAGAGAGTGGAACTCCTGTTCTTTAGTTTGACATGCAAAATGGCAGAACCGCTTTGGAAAACAGTGAGTTTTTAACATTTTGCACATACAGCTACTATATTACTCTGATACTCCATTGCTATGTATTTTTCCAAAAAAATGAAAGTATATGTCCATATGAAGACTGTTTTAGAAATGTCGATCGCAATTACATTTAATTGTGTTTAGTTTTTGCAGTCCATTCCAAAACCTGGACACAGTCAGAAGTCCTTAAGTAGGTGAATGTATAAAGAATCTTGGTATATACATACAGAAAAATGATACAGTATGAATGAAGATCAATATACACAAAACATAATTAGGCTGTGTTAAGGAAGACAGATAATTTATATATACATATGTACAAATATGGCATATATATGTATATGCATCATATATATGTACATATATATACTGAAGAAGATAGAATATATATATATATACTTACATAAATTATTTCATTTGTATAGAATTCTAGAAAATTAAAAGCAACCTATGGTGTTGGAAAACAGATCAGTGTTTACCTGGATATGCAGTAACACAATGAGTCATGGGAGACAAGGGCAAGGGATTCAAACAGCTTGAGGAAATTTCTTGGTAATAGATATGTTCCTTACTTTTTTTGCGGGAAAGTCTTAACATATGTCTGCAGTGGAGTCCTTTCTCTTCAGGTACAGAGGTAACATTTATGCAGAGCTACCACATACAGTGGAGGTTCATGAATGCTTTCTTTTTTTCATCATTGGTAATAACAAAACAACCAACAACCACAGTGAAATTTCTCTAAATGGCAAATGACTTAGTAGTTGATGTTACGGTGTATCTGCTATCCCAAATAGAAACCTTTAAAAATTAGATTTTGAATGTATTTCGCACTAATGTTGATTTTTTGATAGTTTAAAAATTTTGGCCATAAAATTCTGTGATAGATTTGTGTTCCAAAGAAGCAACTTAAGTGTGTTTTGAAGAGCTTAAAATTGTGAAATCATGTTAACCAGGAAAGTCAAAAGTCTGAGTTGCTAAGTGAGAAGGATTCCTTGAGAGCTATTCAGAGATAAATATGTTCAAAATAATACCTTAATGGAAAAATCCATCCTATTATAATAATTCAGTATTCATTAAGAATGAAAACTTAGAAGAATAATTTGATATTTAGAAATCTATAATAAAAATTCAATGACTGTAACATACTGACTTTCTGTAAATGTATTTCAGAAAATGCCAATAGAATTATTTGTTCAAGTGCAAAAATTGATAAAAACTAATTGGACATTCTTTTCACTAAGAATGTATAATGAGTGTTATCCATCCTGTGAATACTTTTGTTTTTATTTTTTAGACACAGTGCAAAGAATTTATTTGATCCTTTTAATTCTTTTGACATCTCAGAAAGCAATATTGTATAAATGCTTTCAAAATCATGTCTGATACTGTGATGTAGTGCATTATGTGTTCAAGGATAATTCAGGTATTAAGATATTAAAAACAATAAAAGTAATATATGTGATCTAAAGGTAACCTTGCTAACTTAGCTTTGGCTATACATGAAAGAAAGCATGATAATTTTTGAAAAATGTTTAAATATGGTTAGTTGGTACTTAAATAGAAAATATATGTGAAACATATTTATGAACAAAAAAAAAGTTGAAGTGAATGATGTCTTTTAGCTAATTTGTGAAGGTTGCAAGATGCTAATGCACTGAAATGCATAGAAATATCCTGCTCTTTGGCCAACATTGTTCCATTCTTGGTGAATGCATAGTGTGATTCCACAACACAAAGGTTGATGACTCTTTTACTTCTTCTTAACCAGGGTTGCCAGTGTCCTTCCTTCAGGGGAGTATTTTCTCAGCTCCTCTTCCCAAATGAACTTAGCTAGGACCGCATATCAAATCATTCCTAATAATTATCTATAGGATAAAGTTAAGCATACATATTGTTAGAACCTAGTAATTGCATAAATTATTTTATTTTATACTTTCTATCTTTGAGTGAGTTTCAGTTAGTGTCGCAACAATCGCAAATATCGCAACCTTATGCAACAATGGAACCAAGATAGGAATCTAAATGGGCTCAGCTCCAAAACCCCTTCTCCACATTACTCTATATTGGTCTTTTCTTCTTATCATTCAACTTATTCCATATCTTTTAAAATGCTAGAAAATACATAGCAATAAGACTTTTACTGTAACAGCAACAGCAGCACCAAGTCTGCAAATGGCTTGGTATCCATTTGCCCATCCTTAAAAGTTTACACAAAAATTACATTTTATTTAACCATATATGAGGGCAAAGAACATGAATGTTCAGACTTTAGTGATTTCCCACTATCTTATTCTTTCACCTTCCCCCACTTCTATGAGTATTGGTACGACTGTGCATTTTTCCACTAGAAGTTATGGGTCAACTGAATGTTCAGGCACATATTTCAAATTAAAATGGTTTCTCCTTCATCATTGCAAAAGAAACTTCTTTAGCTGTGAAAAAGACACACCAGTTCTTCTCAAGGACCAATTAGGAAAATTAAAGTGAAAGTTATCCTTAAGTAAGGGACAATTGTGCTGCTTTTCTTAATCATGTTTCTTAAATCCACTTTTTTTCCTTTTCCATGATGATCACTAAAAGTTTTAATTCTTGTGCTCTGTGATCTAAATTATTTCACTGCCTCTTAGTTAGTCTTCCGTCTCTAGTCAGGATTGCTTAGGCATGCCATCAGCCAAGACTTTCAAAGCAATTCTTAGCACATCGCCTTCCCCCAAACTTGAATGGGAGGGGGGAGTACCTTTCCCCCTCCTTTTCCTGGAGGGTGAAAGGGTGTTCACCACTAAATTCTTCTATCCTGACTGACAAAACTCACAGGAATAGTGCCATTATTTTTCTAGTGTATGTATTTTTAAATGATAAAAACAAATCAATTAGCAAGTAATGTATCTTATATAGTATAAAATGTCATTTATCAACTGCACATAGTATTTAATTGTCCATTTGCATATTTAAAAATAATACTTTGACTAATTTGAAGAAAAGGATAAAATTTCTTTATGGAATGAAATTTTTATTTGTTACACATTTTCACATCATGTGGACACTGCCTTACCCTACAATTGTGAGACCACACTCACCTCCTGTGGGCGCACTTATGGAAATTTTAAATTATGTTCACCAATATTTAATAGTAATTCTTTCAAAATGTGGAACATGAATATTCTCTCTGAAGAGTGGATTGGGCTCAGTCACTTGCTTTTACGTATATGCGGAAGAATGTAAAGAATCTGGTCAGCAATAATTGATTTTGACTCCTATTTTTTTTACATGCAGAGATTAAAATCATAATATAAAGATTTTAGCAGCACTTTCTGTGGTATATTTGAGTTGCAAAGTAGAAAAAAAACTCAGATGTCAGCACCATTAGCATTCCTAACAAATCTTATAGAAATACAGTATTTTCTAATATTCTTATGATAGATGTATCAAACCATTGAATCACGAATCTCCATGTATGCAGTATCTCTTTCAGTATCTCCTCAGTGCTGAGAGAGTCGAATTCTCTATGGCAAGACACTTTGCAAAAAATCTTTCCACCTTTCCTTCTGTTGTTTTGTAAAATAAACACTGTAGTCCCAATTTCCTATTCAAAATGAGTTATATTTTTTCATAAATGAGACATGCATTTTGGTAAGGCATATGAACTTGTATAGAATGGCCATCTGGTTAATATGACAATTTTAAAGCATGTATTCAAGTTTAAATATCACCCTTTTTCTCCTTTCAGATCTTTTAAAAATTGAGCTTAAATTAGATACTACATTTTATTTTATGTTATACCAGATAATGACAAAACAATATCTTAGAATATGGAATAATTTTATAATTAGCACAATAACTTTGTGAGAGTGAGTAAAGCCATAAAATAAGATGGACTTTTTAGTCAACATGCTGTTTTATGTGTCTGTTTATAGAAATAGATGTCAAGAATGTTTCCATATTTTAAATATTTTTGTCAGAACAATAAGCATAATAACTAAGCTTTTTTATAAAGAAAGAATGCAAATAAAGAGTTTTAGTATCCTTTTTCAAAGCCTATTAAATAGACCAGTGACTTTTTTTATTCTTATTTTAGACAATTGTATTTGTTCATCTTCTGTTTATGGAAATGTGAGACTAAACAATAATATTCAAAACAGATAACTAATCAGCCTTATGGAGAAAGACAGCTTGTCATTCTCCACTTCCATATCTACATTAATCTGGTTTTAATTTTGTTTGATTCTCTATTTATCCAGGAAAGAGCCTTTTTTTTTTTTTCACTTGTGAAGGAATTGTAAATATGTTCACATGCAGATAGTAAAGTCGCAAATCGTATATAGCAAGAAAGCTCGCAAGTATGGGAACACTCCATCCGGTGTGCTGCAGGGTGACTATATATGTTTGTTTTATTGTTTTTAATTTGCATATCTTCTGTCTGTCCTTAAATTAGACGCAGGATCTTAATAATATCACTTGAAACTTAAAGCCCAGATTTTGCTGTGTGAGGAAGTTTCTGAATAAGACATCAAGTTTCTAGCCATCAGAGGATAATTTATTGATACTTGTCAAAAGGAAGTATCAGTCTAACAGAAATCAAGACAAAAGGAATGCCTGATGAATTTTCTTTGAAGTGCCTTTTATAAAAGTCCTTGGTAATACATATTGATGAACTCCAAATTGTCTTGCCTGAAGGGAAAAGAAAGTAGACTGCTTTACACTGTCTTATAAATATTCATCAAAAGAACAAGACTTATGTTTCCAGGCGTGAGGTGAATGATTACGGTTGTATGATTGCCTTGGAATCTGGATAATTAGTAAAACAGCCGTTGACAGAGAATTTTAAACTTGGTATCTTGCCTTCACTTCATTTGGAGTCAGAAGGAAAGCTTCTTATACCAAAGGGAAGAGGTTTTAGGGGGTGATGTATTGATATTACTGAGTTCCAGCCATCAGTTTCTTCCATGTTGGTTTATTTATTTGTTTAGCTAAAATTAAAATAAAAATAATTGCTTTTGTTCTATTGAATTGTTTTATTTATTTTTTATTCATTCATTCATTCATTCATTCATGATTCATTTTAGACTAATGAAACAGTGCCACACGTATTAAGGATGCCTTGCTAGGATTTGTGTCTTAATTAAAACCTGAATACTGTAAAGTGATAGAACAATGCCATCCAAATGGCCAGAGAGAGTTTTATTTGATTATTTTTTTACATGATATTGCTGTTATTTTGTTTACTCATTGTGGATTGGACAATTAAGTATTTTTTTTTCCTCACTGAGTACACAAGACTCAAGATGTAACTTGATTTAATGGACATGACATTTTTGATATTTGGAAGGTATTGGAAAGTAAGTATGTATCATATCAGCAGTTGGAAACTATCATTGTCAATATCATTGTCAAACTTGCTGCAAATTTTTCCTGACCTAGATTTGTAAGACATTCTCTAACCAGTTGAGAGAAAAATAATCTATTCTCAGGAACATTTTCCTTTGTTGTGTTTAGCACTTAAATGCAATTAAGCATTGATAATATCCTCTTCGAAGCAAAATAGTTGCTCAACTTAAGTAAGTGAAGCTAATTATCTTCATGTTGAGAAGAGAATAAATTAACACTTACAATGCCATTTCACTCAGAGGAACAGTCTCCTACATCCTACATCCACCAGTGGATTATCATAGTTGGACCCAAACATAAGAAAGAGGAATTTATTTTGACACATGATCAGGAGTAAACTTCAGTAGAACAAAAAATTAATAAATAAAAGAAGGGGAAAACAGATTGAGTAAATTATTCTTCTAGAAAATGTTTTGGCTTTATCTAAAAACTGTTCCCTTTTTGTTGGGGAAATTGTATTGCTTCTGAAACCTTGGCTAGAAACATACTGAATTTTGAATTACCAAGCACCATGGAGCCATGACAAATGTGGGGTGTGATGATAATGATGAGGGCATTAGCATTCTTAAAAAATTAAATTGAATAGCTTGGTTAGTAAATTTTATATTTTTTCAAAAGCAAAGGAATCGTCTTGCACTCTTTTCTGTTTTTCAATCTTGCACTTTGTTTAATGTGCTGTATAATTCATCTCACTCAGAATCTATGGAAATAGTTTGGAACGAAGACTTGCATAAGGCATATGGTGTCAGCAGCCTGGAACTCTTAAATTGATCTTACAGAACACCTAGATGGATTCAATATGGAACAGAAACAAACCAAGAACAGCCTGTGAACTGAAGTGCCAGTGTCTCAGAGGAAATCTATTATTTTTCTTTTATTTTTGAGAAACTACCACTGAGAAACTTACGAAGTATCTGTAATATAACTTTTAAACCATTTTTTTCAAGTCTCCAAGGGAAAAAAAGTCCCCATTTAAAATAAAAATGGAGTATTATAGGATAATGAGTGGGACAGAAAAAGAGAACTGACAGTGAAATATTGAAAACTTTGCTTTATTTGCCACATTAACCTGAAACTATGTATGTCAAACACTGCCTCAGAGTATGCAACCAATGGGGCATAAAAATATTATAGTTGAAATATTTCAAATGTCCAGATGCAGAGAACCAAAGGAAAAAGGTTACTATCTGAAAATAATAGCTACAATTAATATTTAGAAAATATGGTGGTAATACAACATTTGCTGTAAACCTCAGCCCTCATAGGTTTCTATTAGGACATGAAATCTGCTAAGAGCAAAAAGTCTTAAAAGTTAGACAGAATTTACAACTGTCACTTGGGAAGCTTCATGAAAAAGGGGAAGCGAATGAATTTACAAAATGGCCCTAGTTCTGACAAATGATTCAGTTTCTGCTGAGTGGTTCATTGATGAAAATAATGAGCTTTAAACGTAACTCGGTAGTGGGGTAAATGGCGAGAGAGGACAGTACAGATGAGGTCCATATTCATAAAAGGACAAGTATAGATGGGCCCAGAGCATGACGACATTTTTCATATCCCCTATGACAAATTGACTCCAATAATTACAAAGATAAATACAGTGAGTTGTCATTTGTTTATCAGAGAAAAAAGAATAATACAGATTTTAAGCTGGCATATCTGTAGTAATCAGGCACTTGAATATCACACTTGTCAGAGTGAAAATTGATACAAAATTTTGAATAAGCAAAAAATTCCTTATTGGGAACAGAAGATATCCTCTTTGACCAAGACATTCCACTTCTGGACATTTATCAAAAGAAAATGAATAGGAAATTATATCAGGGTAAACATGTAGGAATGTTCATATGATATTATAGAAAAATTCTTGGAACAACTCCAATGATTAGTAATGGGGGACTGGCTAAATACATTGTGCTAAATCCATATAATTGTGTAATATTTAGTTATTAAGAATATTCAGGACTGGGGATATAGCTCAGTTGGTAGAGTGCTTGCCTTGCAAACACAAGGCCTTAGGTTCTAGGGCAAAAAAAAAAAAAAAATATTCGAAGATTTCCATTCACTTTTGTATGAAAAAAATCACATATTAAGGGAGAAGATCAGTAAAATGTGTGTGCCTAGCCTTATCAATCCACTTGTCATCTACCTACCTGACATTCATCATCTATCAACCTATATGATATGAATGGGGTCACGGGATGGTTTGTTTACCCCCAAATTTGTATATTGAAGTCATAACTCACAATTCCTCAGAATGTAAGGATATATGAAGACTTGTCATTAAGTAAGTCTTCAAAAGATCATTAAAGATCCTTTAAATAGAGGTCCTTATAGGGACAATCAAGGTCAAATAGATTTCATTTGGGAGGAACTGAATCCAATAGGGCTAATCTTTTTAAAAGAGGAGTACTGAGGGGTGACCATATAAAGACAGACTGCTATCTGCTAATCAAGGAGACCTCAGAAAAAACCAATCCTGTTGAGAACTTGATCTCTGTGGTACTTTGCAATGCAGACTACAGGTATTTAATTCTTGATTTTTTCCCCTCTGGATATTCTGTATTTTCATTTTTTTCTAACATAAACACATATCATTTATATAATTTAAAAATGTAATAAATAAAATAGAAAAGAAAAATACTCAAGTATGTTATTTGTAAAACTCTGGATGCTGAAGGATTATTTCTTCTAGAAATTCTATTAAGAATTAAGGATAGAACATGAAATTTTATCTGATTGTTGACATGCAATCCTGTCAGAAAGTTACATTTCAAAGATTTTTGCTAACCTTTTCATTTCTTGCTTCAAATGGAATCAAAAAACATCTCAATTCAAATAGTTTCAATCATAGTAACATTATCAGAGTAGATAGCAGAAAATAAGTGGGGTGACATTTTTCTCACAATGATCCTGTTTTTATTGAGACTCAACTTTTATTGAGTTGAGACTCTGTGTTCTGGAACTTTCTATTCCCCATGCATGAAGCAGAGTTCTAGGCATGAAATAATCCTTCATAAATACTCAGTGTTTTGTTTTCGAAATCAGGGTGAATAAATACTTCTCAATACTTTGCATTGGTACTGTATTAATTGATAGATATATCCACTGTGGTGGGATATACCTCAAAATCTTCAGGTTGTTGATTGTAAGAAGCTATGTATTATAAAAAAAAATCAGAGACATGTCAGTTTTTCCTTAAAAATGAATAAAATTCAGAGTATATTGAGTCAGAGAATTTGCCCTAGAAATGTCAATATCAGAAGTGTGTTAGGGAAGAGGACATGGAATTGATGGTCAAATTATATTCAGTATGGTCATTTATCAAAAGTTTGAATGGCTTGTGCATAATATACTTTTGATTCTGTAGGAGAATTAGAAGTAATCTCTTCTGAATACAATGTATTCTCCAAAATCCCTGCATCTATGTTAAGATTTTTTAAAAATGCAGCTTTATTTATAAAGAATGAATATGTAAATATGTCAATATGGTTCAAATTTTAAGTGTAATAAAATTTCTGGAAGTGCACGATCTAAGACTTACATAAAATATTTTAAGAAATATTTCAAAATACCTCAAGCAAAATAGTTCACTAAACATTTAGTTATTTTTAAAGTTAAAGTTCTTTATTACACTTCATAATTGGAATCTATTAGCTTTTGACCTGAATATTATATAATTGCATGAGTTAACTGTATAGTATATTATTTCAATTTCATATTAAACTCTGTGAAAATACATTTGTCAAAAAAATAATGTAAGTTACTTTGTTCTCTGTATATGTATTATGTATATGTGTGGGGACGTGTAATGTCATCTCCACAGAGCTCCAGACTTTTCAATTTTTGTTTTCTAAAAATCCAATCAACACTTTGATTATTGTTCTGAGAAAAAAAATAAGGAATTGTACTTTCTTCTGAGAAAATCAGTGTAAAGAAATTTATTTTAAAAAACAAATCACTTCACAAGTAAAGCATACATCAATGAAAACCATACGCTTCAGACGTGATACAAAGGACTGTCCGCTTCTCTGTGTATCTGTCTTATCTTTTGCATCTCAGTGACTGCCTGGCTGCCCCTCTTACTGCTGACCTGTGCTGACTAGTCCTACTTCTTTCTCTTTACCTATCACAGGAAGCACTTCTGATCCTTGTTCCCTGATTCTACAAATAGCCTTCTGTACTGGCTTCACTCTTCTACCCCCAGCCTGACATATTTTGGGCCACTTATACACACTGAATTTTCAGAATTCTCAAACACTGAGAACTTCTGCTATATATTCAGTAAAAGATGTTAGAAAACTTTAAAAAATAGAAGCATTTCAAGAAAACTGCACTTTTGACTCCAATTGCAGAACATAAGAAAATTGCCTACATGATAAACTTTCTATTCCAGAAGCCTTGAAGGAAGTACAGCTTTAGTAAGTTCAGATGCATTCCTATTAAAACTTATATGCATTTATGTGACTATTAAAATTTAATGTGCATTTATTCATTTTTATATTTTAATGAAAACTTTTACAATAACGTTTGGCTTTAAATCTCTCTAGTTGAAGATGACAAACATTAAAGCAAAAATTGAACATTCAAAAGCATTTTATTCAAAATTCAAAAATCTAAAAAGGTATAATAATTACAGCTAATTAAACTTTCAAATAAGATTTTAAATAAATTTGTAGTATTACACTTTTGAAGCTTTTAAAGTATAAAACTACACTATGACTTGATACACTTTGGATTTTAAAATTCTTCATTAAAATACATTTTTGGAAGAACAAAGAGAAATAGAGACATGTTATACATTTTCCACCTATTGTGTTCCATTGTTCTTTTAAAATTGCTGAAAATTATCTTGCAGGACAATGTCACTTGCCTTCAATCATCCAGAGACTGAACACTAAGAGATAAAGGGAACAGTCTCAGGTGGTTGAACTAGGTCATGAAGAAAAAGATTCCCTGGGTTGTCATTCCATTTATGTCCTTGATACCTAAATGGAGTAAGTTAATAAGAATTATGACTTGATGTTGTCATCCTGGTGCCTGTCATACTGAATATCTACTTTGACCAAAGTTGCCCAAATCATGAATACCTGCTCAGAATAGCAGCATCAACTACTTCCTCTGCATAAAACATGGCTTTTGTTTGGAGTGCAGTGAGACCCTATCTTAAGGTCAGCATTAGCCCTGGTCTGAAGAAAGAGCACTGCTTGTGCCTCATGGCATAGAGGCTTAATCCTTCCCTGCTGGGTCACTTTCCACAGGGGAGAAGAGTGTGGGAAGATGACTCACTGGTCAGAAGGATGAGTCGTCTTACCAAATTTGGTACTCAACACAGAGTGTTGGATTGATAAATGTTGACTTGCAAAGGAAAATCCATTGCTTATTGGCAGATGCACATGCACAAGATTGACTGGGTTCTAAGTTTTTTGGTTTTTTTTCTTTCTTTTTTACTGTTGCATTGAAATACTTTCCTTGTTTATCTATTGTACTTGCTTTGAAAATGTTAGGTGCCATGTCTAATTCTCACAGATACTTCACCCAATCAGTGACCTTTTCTCATGTATTCATAAACCTGTGCCCTCCTCCTCCTGTGCTTATGAAACCTTTTAAGCCTAGTGCTTTGCCTTCTTTTGTCTGTTTTACAGAAGAGGAGGAAGAGTGCAAGTTGAATTTGTACATATTAAAAAGGATCTACAGAAGACTAAAGTATATGAGGGAGAAGTTATGCTGAAGGATTTGTATAAAACTAAGATAAAACTAAGTATAAGATAGAAACAATATGCTGGCAATATGAAGAAAATTTCTAGGAAAAACATTTTATTTGTTAAAAATAGAACATGGAAGATTTCCAAAACCATATTACAGTTATGAATAAGTCTCAGATTATTTGTTTACATGTATTGGTTTTATTTTTCACCAATTAATGTATTTAGCTATACTAAGTTGATTTTCCTTTTATAATACTTTAAATATATATGTGGGAGATTTTGGAATTTTCTATGCTTTTTAACTATTACCTTAGTGCAGTCCATATTGAATTCTAATATTTGATATGAATTTTCCCATTAGAACAGACTAAAGGAACTTAGAATCAGGCTGGGGATGGGGTCTACTCTTTCCCTTGTCTTTCCATTTTGGTACCTGGACAGATCTTGGCCATGTTCTGGGTTATTTCCTTTACTGAATCTAACTCTTCAAGTGTTGGGGACTCCAGTTTGACCCAGTGAGTCTAAAGCTAGTGGTCTACAAAAGGAGAGTTCATACAGTTTCCTCAAAGCAATGCTCACGTTGTCCCAGCTTTTTTATCATAACAGAAAATCCACACAGACAGGAAGTTCAGGTGTTCTTTGACCCTTCTCGAAGTCATGAAAACAAAACAAAGCAAAACAAAATAAAAACGAAACCTCACCATCCTGTTTTGAAGTGATTTTGCTTGGTTTTAGAGCGCCTACTTTTGCCTTCTGAATCCTTCCAATCCTCTAAACTTGACCATGTTTCATTAGAGGAAAGGGCAACTTGTGGTCCTCTTCAGGGTAGTATAAGGGTTGTAAAGAACTGGAAAGGACACTTAACAGTATCTGTTACTTGTCAGCATCCCTGTATTATGGTCCTCTCTTGTTCTGTTGGCCAAGATTTTCTAAGGGTTCTGTGACCTTTAGAGATTATAGACCAAAACCAAGGTTCCAGTTCATGTTCATCACATATCTAACTTAAAGGCCTATATAGGTGTCCTTCAAAAGACAAATGGACAAAGAAAATTTGGTATATATACACAAAGAAATATTACTGAGCCATAGAAAAGAATGACTTTATAACTTTTTGCTGGGAAATGGATGAATCTGGAGACTATTATGCTAAGTGAAATAAGTCCATCACAAAAACCAAAGGTCAAATGTTCTCTCTGATATGTGGATGCTAACACAAAAAGGGGGTGGGGAGAAGAGAAATTTAGTAGATTAGACAAAGGGTAATGAAGGAAAGAGGGGAGACAGGAATAGGAAAGACAGTGGAATGAATCTGACTTAATTTTCCTATATACATGTATGACTACACCACAGTGAATTTCTCCATCATATACAACCACAAGAATAGGATGATGTACTCCATGTTTGTATAAATTTATCAAAATACACTCTACTGTCATGTATAACTAAAAAGAACAAATATAAAAAATAAAGGCCTAGATAAATCTGCCTTCCTTAAAAACTAGTATAAAATGGCTTTTTATTACTCCCGATATATTCAAAAATGTATCTTATATATTGTCATATGTTTTAGAAAATGTTTAAGCTTAGATGATGGATTGACCTTAATCCACTTGGTGCTGCATGATTACTGCTTTTGAGAAAGCTAGAATATCATTTGCCCCTGACCCAAATAGTAGTTATTTTTCTTTATTAAATACTATCATAGTAATATCTTGCATGCACTATCTGGACAAAAGCAAATGGAAAGGAACTAAATTGAGATTAATAGTAAATACATGGTATACTCGGAGAGAATGCATTATGTACCAGGACAAGATAAAGAGAAGTTCAAGTAGTGGTCATTTTGGGGGATTATCATTTTCATATTATGTAATAGACAAGAGAAAATAATGCCTGATAGTAGAGGGTTTTCTAGGTATTCTCCCTATAATCTATCTTCATTAAATTTTCAGATTCAGGTATGTATCCATGATACCCAAATAACCATGGTGGATTGAACGCTACTATAATGTACAATCCCACATTTGAGAAAGGCAGTATTGAAGCTAAGGAGTATAGTAGAGATAATTCTTCATATCACAGGATGTGAATTGTCCTAAGAGAGTTAGTCCTTTTCTCTGACAAATGGTAAATTAAAAGCAAACAAAAGCATGAAGTGGGGAATCTCTGAAATGAATTTCAAAAGAAAGTATAGGAAATTGAATTTGAAGACTGACAAGAAGAATAAAGCTCAAAAAATTATTTGCTCTAAAAAATTATTTGCTCTAAAAACCAGAATTCATATTTAGATAGCTGTGAGGCAAACTTAAGATGACCAAAGAAGATAAGGCCTTGATGAAACAGGAATGGAAAGCTACAAGAGGAGAACAATGATACTATAAATGAGAAGGAGTAGATACATGAAAGATTACAAAGAACAAAAATATTTAAAATCACTAAGTAGCATAAATGAAAGAGAAAAAATATACTAGCAAATTGAAGAATGAATTTGAGAAGCATATCAGAAGAAAAAAGAAAAATAAGCAAGTAAAAATGGGTATGAGAACTTGAAAGTAAAGTAAAAAAGAAAATTATAGGTAATTCTGAAGAAGAGAGAACAGAACAACAACAAAAATAAGGACATGTTTTCTTTTAAAAAATATGTCAGACTGAGATTGTGGTTCAGTGGTAGAGCACTTGGCTAGCAAGTGTGAAGCACTGGATTCGATTCTCAGCACCACATATAAATAAATAAAAGTCCATTGACAACTAAAGAATTATTTTAAAAAAATGTGTCCTTAATGAATTTACACACTAGATGTCTAGATACATTTCTAGAAAAAGTAAATAAGCCATTTCAACATAAGTGCATTTTTGCAAACCTCTGAAATTGAAAGTTAAATGAAAGAGCTATAGGATTCCATTAGCAGTGAATAATTCAATTAACAAAGAAGATGGAAGGAAGAAAAGAAGAGGGAAAAGGAGGGATGGAAAGAGAGGGAGAAAGTAGAAAAGTCAAAAGAAAGAAGATAAATGTATAAAAGGGAAAAAATGATTGAAATCAGAATTATCTGATTAAATGAGCAAAGAAAGTGAGACACAATGTACTAAGTCTTAAATGAAAAAAATGGGACCCTGGAATTTTGTAGACATCTATTTTTATTTTAGGTATGAAGACAAATATTCATTATTTCAGAAGAGTAAAATGTGAACATACGTGCAAATATATATTATATGCGCAAATATATATTATATATATACCTTAAAACATCCAGTGTTGCCATCTTAGTCTGCTTGGGCTGCCATTACTTAACAGCACAACTGGATGTCTTATACAACATAAATCTATGTCTTATGGTTCTGGAGTTTGGGAGTTGCATGATATAGGTGCTAGTTAATTCAGGTTCTAGCAAGTGCCCTTTCCCTGGCTCACAGATGGCTTTCTTCTCATTTTGTCCTCACGTGATGGGGAGAATAAGTGTGTTGGTCTCTCTTCCTTGTTTTTTAAGGTCACTAATTCTATCACAGAGTTCCCACCTTTATGACCCTGTCTAAACTTAATTATATCCGAGATGCCCTGTATCCAAATGCCACCCCATAAGGAGTTAGGATTTCAACATATTTGTTGAATTTGAGGTGGACATAAACACTCACACATTCCCAAAGAAAATCACTTAAAAATGAAAAGAATAGTACTGTCATGTTGAAATTATAATAATTGGTTTTAAGTATTAAAAGTATACAGAGATAAATATGTGTCTCTGAATTATAATTACACATCTAGTTTGGTAACTAAGTAAGTGATATAGCATGCTAACTCTAAATTTCCAGATTACTTACTACTTTTTTTGTCAGGGCTGGGGATTGAACAAAAGGACTTTGGCATGCAACCCTGGCAAGCACTCTACCATTGAGCTACGTCCGCAGTCCCCACGTTACTTTAAGGAAGGTCTACATGATTGAAAAAGCAAAAATATAATACTTACTTCCCCAAATCTTCTGTTTTGTTCTTGATTGTTTGTAAAATTTTGTTAAAGAGGTTTCTGAAACTTACATATAACCGTCAGTGGGATAAAATCAAGACACATACTATCCAGAGAACTAATAAATATAGGTGTGCAAATGGAAGAAAGTCTTCATGGCCACTCTAATTATTAACATAAACTACAAAATAATGATAATATGTAATGATAAATATTATTGGTCTTTCTTATTAAAAATACTGTTCAGGTGAGGTTAACAAATGTTAATTCAATTATTTTAAGAAATGAATACCTAGACAAAATGGTTCAGAAAGACAATAAAAAAGAATAAGTAATGACTATCAGATGGTTTTAAACAATACAATAACAACATGCCAGGGATGTCAATACCATTTGCAGTGCAAAGTAATTAAATGGGGTAAAAGATTGTCTGTAATTTTATTTCAAGATGCACTACGTATGAGGAAATACTAATGATAAACTCTTTTGATGACCTTACAATTTGTTTCACCTGAGACTATCACAGAGAACAACCAGTAGTACCCTTCAAATTTATACACTCCTACCTTCATCATCATTGTAGACTACACTTTTCCTAATTAGTTAAGTACATGAATGTTGTTTGCTGAATAAGATGAATGTCTCCTCCTACCACCAGAACTTATCCTCTCTCATCTATATACAGACATTGCTAGAGAAATTTTCTCCATTTCCTGAGCCATCACATTTTCCCACTCCAGACAATTTGGGACTATTAAAAAAGAATAATTAAGTTTCACATTTTTACCATCCCCACCAAAGCCAAATGCTTCCATGTAACTCCTCTTATAGAAAAGCCTTTGGAAGGAGTTTTCTGTTTATACCTTCTTCAATGTTCCTCCTTCCATAAATATTTCAAAATAGATTCTACTACCATGTATAACTAAAAAGAACCAATACATAACAATAATAAAAAAAGATTTCAAAAGAATTCCATCCACATCAGCATGTCAAAGAAAACACTCCTAAGCAAGGAAATCCCACATCCTCAGTTCTCTGAACTAACGGGAGAACACGATAAGTTCATCAACCTTCTCTCCTTGAAACACGTTCTTATCTTAGTTTCCTGGGCATGATACCCTTCAAGTTTACAACCTCCAACTCTGGTTACTTCTTCTTTATTCTTTTTCTATTGTTCTTTCCATCTTATGAACCGCTGAATGCAGGAGGACCCAAATTCTCTGCCCTTATTTTATAGATGACTTTAACAGACTCTAAACTGATAACTTCTAAACATAGTTTAGAAGCTAAACATAGCTTCTATTCACAGTTCCTCTGATAGAAAACATACATGTCTAATGTCCACTTGACATCTCCATGTGGTTGTCTTATAAGAATCACAAACAATACATTAAAATTCAGTTTTTCTTATTTCCTCTGTCCCATCTCTGGATTTTCTAAAACTTTCCTCCATTTTCCAATTGTTCAGGCTAAACAGTTGGAATGATTCTTGACTCTTTTTTTATCTCTTATACCATATTTGTTCCAACTGCTAGTCTAATAAGTTTTATCTTTAATTTATATCTAAATTCTGAGTGCTTCTTTCCATTAGCACTGCCACCGTCCTTGAACAAGTCATAATCATTTATTATCTGGAAATTAGAAATAGCAATTTAACTCTTCTCCCAGATTCTTAATTTGCCTGGCTACAGTTTATTCCCAGCACAGTACATAGTGTAATCATGGAAAAAGTTAGATTTCATAACCCCCTGCTATCAATCGCCCAACCATTCTCCATCTCACTCACAGTAAAAGCAAATGTCTAACAATGATCTATGAAGTTCAGCATTTTCTTACCCCTTTAAACACCCTGACCTCATCTACTGTTGAACTTGCTGCCTGCTCTGTCCAGCCCTCCTGGCCTTAGACCTAGCGGTCAAGATCTCACATCACAGCCAGTGCACTGAATATCCCCAAATGTCTATAGAACCAGCTCTTAACAATTCTCTCAGATCTGACTTGAAAGCTACCTCTTCAGTAAGGCATTCTTGCTCAGCCTAGGTAAATATATATGTTTGTACACATAGATAAATAGATGGGTTTTTTATTTCTTTCTTAAAGTCTACCTTATTAAAGATCCCACACAGTTGCTTCCACTTTGTGGTGTGCGGAAGTCAGCAACATAGGCTCCTAAGAGCTAATTATGAAATTTTCAGAAATTTGAGCCTGAAAATACAGGCCAACACAGCCATTATTAAAAAGATAAATGGGGGCAGAAGGGCGGATAGGGAAACTGGAAGGGAAGTTCCCTTCCTGGGGCCTATTTCCATATCCTTTACTCTCTACTGGAGTTTATCAATGGTCTGCAATCCAGGAGCCATCTTGGGGTTGCAGCGTGGTGGAGCCTACAGAAACTGAAACCCAGATTTGTGAAGTATTGGAAACCTTCAGGGACACTATAAGTCTACAGGGTAGAAACTGTACTGCCTCAGATCTCCACAGCTGGATGGGAAGACATGCAAACACAATGAAAAAAAAAGGGAATAGAGTGCTCCGAACAAATCAGGATGCTCCAATTATAGAATCTATTGACAACACAGTAGAAGAAATGTCAGAGAAGCAGTTCGAAATTTACTTAGTAAAACTGCTCTACGCCCTTAAGGAGGATATAAAGAGTGAAATCTGAGCTATGTTTCAGGAGATCAAAGATAACTTAAAGAGATGAAGACCCTGAAAAGAAATCTAGAAGAAATCTTTGAAATGAAGGAATCAATAAACCAAAATAAAAATTCAATGGAAATTATCACCAACAGAAGAGACCACTTGGAGGACAGAACCTGAGCAGTGAAGACAAAGTATATAATCTTGAAAATAAAGTTGACCACACAGAGAAGATGATCAATTGAGTGACATTCCCTCACCCAGACATAATGCCTGAACAGCAGCTGCTGAAGCCAATGGAGTGGAGCTATTATGACTACTTCTGGGCTGATATGAAAGACCTCCAAGGCAATGGCACCAAGGCAGGATTCGAACTGCTGCTCCAAAAGCAACTGAAGGGCAAAAAACAAACAAACAAACAAAAAATGCAGATTGAAGGAGAACATGCAAAGAACTTGGCTGAGCTCTGTCAGAACTCCTTGGCTGCACAGGAGGAAGGCTCCCTGGGAGAGCATGGGCTCAGGTGAAGAAGAGCCTGGCAGATGAAGCAGAAGTTCATCTCAAGCTCTCTGCCAAGCTTCTAGTAAGGTAGAGAAGCCCTAATGAACTTTTATGAGAACTTCAAGAAAAACATGAAAAAGTGTGACCACCATATCACCGACCTCCACAAGCAACTTGCCAGCGGCTATGCATTGGTGGAGAAGGCCCAGAAAACCCTCACAGAGAAGCACAGAGACCTGGAGATGAAGACCCAGCAGCTGGAGATCAAGCTGAGCAACAAGACAGAAGAGGACCTCAAAAAGGCACAGAGGAAGTCCACACAGGCTGGTGATGATCTCATGCACTGTGTGGACCTCTACAACCAGGCCCAGTCCAAGTGGTTTGAAGAGATGGTGACCACCACTTTGGAGCTGGAGTAGCTGGAAGTGGAGAGGGTGGAGATGATCTGGCAATATTTGTGCCAGTACACACAGCTGTGACTTGAGTCGAACATGTTCAACTTAAGCACAGTTGAGCCTGTGGACCAACTGTTTCGAAAAGTGAACCCAGCCAAAGACAGAGAGCTGTTGATCAGAAAGCACAAAATGGGCAACATTCACTCTTTGGACATGGAGATCTAGACATGCCTGTGCGGCCTCAGGGGCCCTGCCCAGGAGAGGGGCTGGGTGTCCCATGGAGAGGAGATGGTGGCCCAGGCTGGGTGAAAGCTGCCTCCCACCCACTTTCCCACCCACTCTCCTGTCCACTGAAGAGAGAGAAGAGAGCTGGCAAAGGGTGATCTGGATGGCCCAGCTGAAGGAATCCCATATATTCCCAGGCCAAACAGACAGACCTGCAATCCTGCCCTTGTCTCCAAGACTGAAGCCTCCCAAAACCCATGCTGTGCTTGTTGCTCTGAAAACAAACTGAGGCTGGAATTTTGTGGGCCCTGCTGAGTTCCATAGGGGTGGCCATCACACACTTGTGCCCTTGGATGCCCCAAGGCCCATCCTCTAGCTAGTCCCTTTATCTCCTGGGCTTTGGAAGATTAGGGGAGGACCATCTCTGCCTCTAAGTCAATATCAGGATCAGAATCATGGAAAGTCACCATTAGCTCAGTATGCACCTAGAATCCTTTACAGCCTACTATTTTTCTCATTGCATTCTGGGACCCCAAATCTAGCTTTTCTTGGCCACTTTTCATCCTCATGAGTCTTGGGAAGGCCTATTTTCTGTTTTCCCAGACCAACCCTGCCTAGAGAGGTTAGGATGGAACTACCTCATTTGGCAAGTTAGCCCCAAGTTGGAGCATTGAATCACGGTTCCCATCAGACCAGGCATCATCTCTAAAGTCTCTGGAAATCTCAATCATCCATTCCTCAACTGCTTTCTCAAGGCAGTCCCTACCCTGCCACTCCTCCTTAGTCTCACTAGAGGGAACTTTCCAAAGTTCTCAGCTAGCAAGGTCTCCTTCAGTTCTGTGCATGTCCAAAGGCTTTGAGGGTTGGAGATGAACCAACTCACTTCAGAAACCAGATGGGGTCTGTCTACCATGGTATCCTGTCCAACACTGGGCTACCCTGACTACCACTCTCCCAGGCTGCCCACCAGGGCTTAATGAGGCTGGATCAGTCCCACATGGGAGACAGGTTGGGGCAAGTTCCTTTGTCATTCCCCATATGACTCCATCTGCTTATGTAGGATGGGGTTTGGACTGCTGTCCCTTGTATGGGCACTGCAGACTCTCAAGGCCTGAGGAGTTCGTTACTATCCAGGTGTGTCCTGCCACCTGGTCTTCCAGCTCTGAACTTTCCAGAGCCCTATGCCAAGCCCTCACTTGGTGCCAGCACCTCCGTTCCCTCTGCCCATCTTTCTTGGAGAAACCTGGGCCAAGTGTGATTTGGGATGCTTTTCAACACTGCCACTGGGTTCATCCTGTCACAGCAAACATGATCACCATATTAACCTAGAGAATCAGCCTGAGGGGACTAGGAGAAAAAATTCACATAGTGAGCAAGGAACAAATTCTAGCCAGAAACCCACACTCTGAGAGTCCATCTTCATCTTTCCATGAAATCTCAATGGCTTTGGATTGACCCTTACATCTCCAATGGGTGCAAAATTCTATGAGCACAATTCACTGATCTTTCCCTCAGTTTTACATGCTAATTATGGTAACATTAATCTTGAATCTGTTGGCATCTCTTCCATTAAATCAGAATTGCTTTCTCATAGTTAAATAAATAAATAAATACCACAAACTTACTATTAATTACTTTAAAAGGGAAGGTAAGAAGTCATAATTACTTTTTAATAATTTTGCTACATTTTACTATTATTTATGATCTTCAAATTATTTATGCCTGTTTTATCTGTACAGTAGAAATACTATGTAGCAGAGTCTCATTATTCACCGTGATAATGTTCTATAAATTCACAGTGAAGAATGAATTAGTGAATACTTGAAACCATGCTGCTAGGGGAATTTAAGAGTTAGGTTTCTGTGGGACTCTGGTCAGGACATTTTCATCGACTGATCAATACATAACCTTGTTTTATGTGTGTTTCTACATCTATTTAATATATGCTGTTGACTCATTAACATTGAACTCATGGCCAACAGCACTGTAACTCCTGGGTGACAGATGCTTAGCTCATACTCCTAAGCACAATACAGCTCTAGTGGACCAGGAGCTTCAGATGGTATTTCAGCTGTATGCTCATTTTAAATAAACCACCAGAACAAAGCACAAGTATGTAAAAAATGTGGCACTAAATAGACCACAAAGAGGGCATTTAACTTATACTAGGGGAACTAAATTAAGAAATCAGTATTGCCTTGTTCAGTCTCAGCTGGGAACATGAATAGCAGACAACTTGAATTTTTGCCATTCTGTACTTGTCCCTGTGTGAGCGCGGAAGGGATGTAAACATTGCTGTTAGAGTTATATACACTCCTTCTAACCAGTAGGCTAGCCCACAAAGATGCAATTTATGAATGATGAATATTGGCTACATAATGATGAATCATTCAGAAATGTAAAATTTTTCCCATTTCCGAGTTTGATGTTGCCATCTTGGCAGCTTTAATTTGACCATGGTAGAAGTACATATACCCTTAAAATGGGCAAATATATAAAAGAAAGCTTTTTTATTTGATTATTGTATGAACTGAAAGTTATGAACAATATATTAATATCAATGTCAGTTATATTTTTAGCCATTGAACTGTAAATTACAAAATAATAGGCACTCTTCTTCCAGTATTTGCAAACTACTATTCAAACAGCAAAGAAGTCATTCATGTCATTAAGGAGTGAAGTTCCAACATGTGTCTTTGTTGTTCTACTTTCATTTTACTCATCAGTATAGACAGAAATATCAATCAACATCCAAGTCAGGTCTGCACTAATTTATCCAGTGCAAAGATAAGTTGGCTAGGGATTCAAGAATTTAGTAAAATCAGTGAAAGAAAGAATGTGAGAGAATGTTTTGATTAGATGGAATTTATAGCATGAATACTGCATATTTCATGATTGTTTGGAGACTGTCTCTTATGCATCCTTTTTATCAATAGAATGTATATTATACTTATACACGAATAAGGCAACAAGTTTTCCCTCAGAGAGCACAATATTATACCCCTTTTATCAGCACACAACTTCTGACAATCCACTGTCAGTGTAGACACCCAGGGCACTGCTGTCTATTGAGCTGCGTTGCCCTTGTCAAGAAGCCTTCTCCGAGAGTTCTCTTTTAAAATGAACCTGGATGATTTTCTCCCATGTGGCCTACATATAGTCCATAGGGCATACAATTTCTGCTCTGATATCAGTGGAAAAACAGCTCTTTCCCAATGTATTCTTCTCTCCTTGTACACTGCTTCAAGACTGATAAACCAGCTGTTCATTCTTTAAGTTTCTCAGGCATAAGTCAGACATCAGTAAATAGGCTCCCAAAATAAGTTATGGGGGAGAGAGTGTGCTTTGAGTGGTCTCTTTGAAGTCCTTCTCAAACAGCTCGGAGGGGAGAGGCAGAGCCTTCCTTTTTTCTCTTACAAAAATGCTAGAGAAAACTGAATTTGAGTCACACAATAACAAATATATAAAATATTCAATAGATATAAATATTGTGAAAATTCTAAGAAAATAATGATAAATGAAGACACTGATAAACTAATGATGTGCAAATATTAAAATAAGTTTGGCTTGAGAAGTTGCATACAATTTTAATCAACAAATACTAATATACAATTCACCTTTGTAAAATATTTCAGGGATAAATTGTTTTAACTGTGAACTATCTCACCTTTAACATAATTAGTATGTGATAAATTTGTCCAGAAGATAGAAAATGATAGAATATTAGTTACTGTCATATGAAATTAGCAAGACTTTAATAGTAAAACCTATGAAAACTAAAAAAGCAAAATTATGGATTGATATCACTAATGAACACTGACAGAGGAACTGTAAATAAACTATAGAAAATAAATTCTATAGTTTCTTAAAAGAATCACATCAGGATAAAGTAACTTTTAGCCCAGGACACATAATAATGGCAGTGATAGTTACAATGATGCTAAGGGCAGATAAAACATATTAAGCATTTAAAATGGTCGATGTTTTGTTTTAAGTATCTTATATGCATAATATAGTTTAATCCAACCTGCAATCCTTGGATTCTTTTATTGTTTTACAGATAAGAGAGAACTCCAGAGAAAGTTACCCATTCAAAGTCATACGGTTCTTAAATGGAGAAATATGGATTTGAACACAGGCTCCCAAGCCATTCTTTCACACTGGGTGAATAGAAATTGTATAAGAAAAAGTACATCATCTCCATAAAAAGATATTTAGAATATTTTAACATTCATTAAATGAAAAGGCTTCATAGGCAATAAGTCTTAAAAACTAGACTGTTTAGACCTGCTTAACATGACTGAAAATTAAAACAAAAGTATTATCTTTCTTAACAGAGAAAGGGATGGTCTCTCATTTCTGAAGTTCTCTTACAGAAATGTGGCATAAAAGGAAAATAAAGAATTATGAGCCAAGAGTGGTGGTGCACACCTGTAAGTCCAGTGACTCCGGAGGCTGAGGCAAGAGGATTGTGAGTTCAAAGCCAGCCTCAGCAACGCTGAGGTGCTAAGCAACTCAGGTAGAACCTGTCTCTAAAGAAAAAATACAAAACAGGGCAGGGAATGTGGATCAATGGTCAAGTGCCCCTGAGTTCAATCCCCAGTACCCACCCCACAAAACAATTGTGAATGTTTGAAAGAGGATAAAAGGTCCTTTTCAAAGGTTTTGTGGTTCCATGCCTAGAAAATGTAAACCAGCTTCATAAACAGATGGGTAAACATAAACATTTCATATTTATCCACAATAACAATCACAACAACCCTTCAATCACATATAATACATTTTACCTACTTAGAAATAATAACTCTAAGAAAAAATACCTGGGGCCTATATAAAGAAATCCATGATGACTTTTTGAGTTGAAAGAAAAAGTGATGTAAAGAAATCTTCAAGTTTATTTTTAAAATAAGTAAGTGTGTATAGCCAAATTTTTTGAAAACCAAGAATTTGGGAATAGGATCCTTCTTTCTGATAAAAAAATGCATTATATAGCCACAGCAGTCAAAATCAACTGGAAGTCAGTAGAAGTCTAGTGGAGAAGAGGTAATACAGAAAGTTATCCTGGAAAGTTAGTCATTCTCAAGTTCAGGGTTCTCAAGGGTTCTAACTTGCTTGTAATACCCAGATTCTGTAGTTGTATCTTTAGTATTCTAACCAAGTCTGGAATTATTTACAAGTATCCAAGGTGTTCCTGATACATATAGACTATGTGTTAATCTGACATATGATAAAGCAAAAATTATAAATCAAAATAAAAAATATTTTTCAATGATGTTGGCAAGTTTTACTTTTAAAGGGAAAATTATGTTTTTCAAACTATTAAAAGTAAAGGAAACATATTAAAGAAATACACACAAAGAAAAAACCAAAGGTCAGTATAAAAACCTACAACCCCATGGTTCACAAATTCTGCACAAGGGCAAACTAGGGTACTGAACCATGAGATATTTTAGATTTTTAAGAAAAATGTGGCAATATTCAACATCTGTCGGGTATGGCACAGATTACTAACTTTAGATATGATCTTCTCTTTAGATTGAACAATTTTGGTTTCATTGAAATAATTTGTTTTTATTACAATGATACTAATTGCTGTCATAGAGTCAAACTATGTAAAATTCAATTTGTGTTGGGAAGTAAGGGTAGTAGTGCCCTATATTGCTCCAATATTTGAGAGGTTGTGCAGGACCCAGTAGGTAGGCATATAATTGCAGTTAGATAAGAATTAAATAATAAAATTTTTAATGTATGTGCATTTTTAAAGCAGCTACTAAGTTGTTAGTAGGATATAAATACTTATTAAAGTGTCTAGACATAATTACTTAATAAACATTAGTAATAGTTATTTCTTTTGGCTTAGGGGCAACCTGAAAATAAAATTACTGAAACAGAGCGAATTGTGAACAGAGAAAGGATGGGTAACTTATAAACAGAAAAATACACAGATTAATTTTTTTAAAAAATACAATATTAGTAATAATAAAACTGATATTTGTATATTTAAGGCTTATTTTTTAAGATCTTGTACTTAAAGGTTATGAATTATCCCATTTTAAAAAAATCACAGTGATCCTTTGTGCTGTTTTATTTTAATTTCACTTGAGATGCAGAATGCAGTTTTCACTTAATATTCACAGAGCATTGTTTGCAGAACTTCTGCAGATACCCAAATCCTCAGATCTCAAATTCCTTACATAAGATGGCATAGTATTTGCATGTGACCTATGCATATCTTTCTGTATATTTTAAGTCACCTCTAAGTTACTTATAATAACAAATACAATTCACTTACTATGTAAATAGCAATATTATTGTGTTATTTAGGGCTTAACAAGAAAGCAGTGCACATTTGATGCAGATCCACTTTTTGTTTCAAATATTTTCCATCCACAGATGCAGAACCCACAGATGCAGAACTCACATTTATGAAGGGTCAACTGTATTTAGCTTCCCAAGTTAATAGGTTGGTATAGCTAGTTGGTATATCAACCCAGATCCTAATCCCTGTCTCACTGGATAGTTTAACCAAATCACTAAAAGTTATCAATTGAAAAAAGACTGATGTCGATACCTAGATAATTCGCAAAAGAATTAGTGCTTAAAATATCAACATAGGAAAGGAAAGCAATCATACTAGGAATGCAAATATTTGTGTTAAATCTACAGTAACTTTAACATCAGATTGTTACTCCCCAAACAGCAGCAACTATGCATTTTTTACATGTGTAAAAACATCAGACATCAGTAGGTATTTTTTTCAAAAACAACATGTGTCTTTTATTTATAAAGACCTAAATATTTATTTTGTCCCCAAGTAGTCACTGAGTTTCTCTATAAGAGCATCTTATCCAATTTGGGCTCTTAGATAGAACAGAACTGTGCAGCCTGGTTGCCAGCGGTGCTGAGAAGTTGCACTGAGACAGGCATCCTCACGCAGTGCATTGGATGGGGGTACAACTGGATACACCCTTTCTGGAAAACACTTTGACAGTATGAGGCAAAAGTCTTCAGAATGAACTCACCCTCTGCTTATATTTTGGGAGTTTTTTCTAAAGAAATAATCAGAATACCAGCAAAATATTTGTCTTCAGGGACTTTTATCATAACATTATTTATTAGAATTTTAATGGAACAAAACTGTGAGAGCAACCGTATTGGCAAAACATTGTGATACCTTTCCTCACATGTTGTGAGGGCTATGACTTACACACATACATCAAAAGACAGGTTAACAAGAGAAAAGCACAATGCATTTCTTTAATCAAAGTGAGACACAGAAGTCTTCAGAAATGAAGACCTAAAGACCAAGGGAAAACTCTCTATTTTCATGCTTAGTTTTGATGAAGAATGAATAGCTATGGAGAAATGTGACTTAACAGAAGTGTATTACCAAATGGTAATGAACTGAGTGGGGAGACCCAACAAGACCTGTCCAGATTCTTTTTGGCCTTTCTCTATAGTATTCCTTCTCCTGGGTATGGGGACAGGATCCTTCTGGAACAGGGTTCTTATGACCTACTATCAGACAACGTAGGTGCTAGAGTTTGGATATGGTTTAAATTTGTGCCCCAAGGGTTCATGTGTTAGAATTTTGGTCCTCAGTCTGATTATGTGGGGAGGGGGTAGAACATTTAAAGAGGGGGAGCTAATGGGAGTGTCACACTTGGAAGAGATTAATGTAGTTCATGTGGGACCTGGTCATCTCTCATGAGAAGGGAGTTATAAGAAGACAGGACTGACCCTTTCCAGGTCTCTGGCTTCCTGCTCAACTTGCAATTTCTCCCTCTCACAGATTTTCTTCAGTAGGCATGTACTTCCTTTATGATAAGGTAGCTTGCATATAAACTGTTATTACAATAATGATGAGAGAACGTAATACTAATGTAAATGAGAAATCCATGGTAATTAAAAAAATAACTCTGTGGTGGTAAAGCTGTAAATTAGTCTTTTCCACATTATTCTCAGGTGATTGGCTTCAAGACATTCTGCAAATAATGAAATCCATGGATGTTCAACTCCCTTATAAAACGGCAGAGTATTCTGTGTATAACCTGTGCACAGCCTCTGTACACTGCAGATAACCTCTACATTACTTATAATATCCAATGCAAGGAAAATACTATGGAAATATTTGTTCTATTGTACTGCTCAGGTAAAAATGACAAGATGAAAAGTCTGTATATGTTCGCAATGTACATATTTTTTTTCCAAATAATTTTGATACACAGATGATTGAATTCCAGATAGTGTGGAAACTGTGGATACTAAAAGTCTACTATATATGTTCTAAAGACTTTTAAAGATTGTAAAATTAGGTTTGTTAAAGAATTATTTAATGTTAAGTATAATTATCCAACATTTATTTAGTATTTAATTTTTGTAAGGCATTGGATTAACCAACCAATAGTTGTTAATTAGAATATTATTTCATAGTTTAATATAATAGAGTATTTTTATTTTAAAGCTATCAATATTTTATATATAAGTATAATCAATTGGAATGAAATAATGTTGGTTGGTCTCTTGTCTGGAAGATAATTAAAAGAAAAAAATGTATTCTTCAAAAATAGTTATCATATTTTTTTCCTAGAGATTCACAGACTCTCAACTTTAGGGGTCAGAAAGATATGACACCTTTTCCTTCTCATCTTAAGGGTCATGTATGACATTCTTGTAACTAAAGACAGATTAAAATAGAAAAATGTGTCAAACTAATCAAAGTTTCACATGTCATAGAAAACTTCAAAAATTGAGACTCAAAGGCTCAGATAAAACTCTATTTTTATGTTTATGTTTGATAAATCATGGACAACCTTATACAACTTTGGTTGAACATAGAGGGTATGATCTTTTGATAGACCGAGAGGGAAAATTGTCAGTGTGTCTATTTTCTCAGCCTCTCTGTATAGCATGCCTTCCTCTCCAGTATGATGCAGGGCTCCTGCTAGAATGTGGGTCTTCTTACCGACTCAGTTGATAATTAGTCAAGGTAGGTCAAAGTATATTTTATGGCCTGCTCCTTACAGAAAGCTGTGGGAGAATTAGAGCAATATTTCTGGCTTTGAGGAAAAAGGTTACTAGATTCTACCACCCACCTTGGGGAATAGGAATTGCTAGTTCTATAGATTCTGCCTTGGGAAAAGAGGATGTGAAGCAAAAAGAAGAGGAGCAGATGGTCAGAAAGAGAATGTTCTTCTAAGGCCCTACCGATACTCTTCAGTTCAAAGTACTCAGTGTAGCAAAGTGCCACTCTTTGGTGCATTGTTTTCTGAACTTCCATAACCTTTCAGAAAAAAATAAGGACAATACTAGAATGGAATGGAGTTCTAGGGTTGTTTATTGAGAATTAACCCTGAGCAAGATAAGTTCACTATCAATAAGACTGAAGATGACTAGCCACCAATAAGAATCAATGGTCTTGGAAGTAACAAATCCTACATGAAGAGTTGTGAAGATAATGAATGCTAGGCAACTCTTGTGTCTTGAGGTTAGTGGAACAATTGGAGAAAGACTTTTTAGTTAAGAACACTTCAATGGACTAAGCAAAGAGCATTAAGCCTACAAGGCAGACATGGGTCAGTCTCTTTAACAGAGAATGGGGTGTGTCACAAATTAATTAGAATCAACTCAAAACAATTGTGGGCTGAAATAAAGGCAAATATTAGGTATTTGCTACATTCACTACCTGGAAATCATGGCATCCCATATGAGCTTCTTCATCTGAACTAGAATGAAGGACACACATTGTCATTTCTGAATTATGCAACAAAACACTTAAAAAATTTATTTTCTTTCCTTAAAAATGAAAAAACATTCTAAATCTTCCTCTAAAAGAATTCCTTTTAATGTTTTTACTTCATATATAATCTCTGCGTAACACCAACACCATCACCACCATCATTCCCAACCTATCTGGGATGAAAGATTAAGCAAATAAAAAAATTAAATTAAAAACAAATGATTCGTATAAGAAATGAAAATTCCATCAAAGGATAGAATAGGAGGGTACTACTCATGGCAGAGAAAGTTCAGGGAATAACTGATACAAATTATTTTAAAAATAGAAAACAAAGCTAAAAATGTTTATTAAATGGAATCATCTACTTGTACTTTTATCTAGAATAGAGTATGTTTTACTTTAGAGAAAAAAAATCATCAAGGCCCTCTGTCCCTACAGATCAGCTTTCAAAACAGGCTAACAAGATTCAGGAATATAGTTAGGGGACAATATACTACAAAAGAAAGATATTGTTCAACCTTGTTTAGAAGACCTCATCTAGAATATTGTGATTCCTTTTAGGTAGAAACTATGTTATGAATTGATTCCATTCTTTTGCAATAGCTTTTCTGTATGTTACATTAGCTTATAAGAATTTTCTTTTTTTCTTTTAATCTGAAGTATTAGCCAGAAAATATTTTTATTTTTATAAAAGTTCACTAAATCCTTTCTCTATGTCAGCCTCCAATGCTCTCAATTTTCAATTGTTCTGGTTCTCCCCTCTTCTTCTTTTTATTTATATAAAAATATTTTAAAGGTTCATTTTTTTCTTCTGCCTCACTGCCTCTTTTCATTTCTCCTGTGTCTTGATCTTTATCAATAGTCCGTGTTTAAATTTATGCCCCATATCTAAAAGGTTTGCAATAAATGTTCTATACCTAAATTCCAGAGAATGACTTAAGCAAACCTTCTCCTGGGCATAGCATCTATCCAAAAACAATGAATCTCACTCAGCACAGTTTTGTAATCAATTTAGTTGTGGAAAAGTATAGAGTCTAACATTTTGTGCTGCCTTTATAGTTGTTTATAGATCTTTCTCTGATCTTTTATCTTCAGTGTTTCCAACTCAAGTTGTTTGGGGTGGGGGAGTTACAAGAAAATGGTGATTGCAAACATTTTAAATATACTGATTTTACATAGAAACAAAATGTTTCAAAGGAGAGAAAACAAAAATCAAGAAAAAAACTTTTGAAAAACATTACTGAAAAATTGGTTTAGTTCTTGAGGCTTCTGTGTTCGTTTTATGAAACTATAAAAAGTCTTCACTCAGTAGAATCAATACTATTTCCACTAGGTAAAACCTTTAGTAGATTCATGGGAACTTATACAAAAACAATACATTCCCACAGTTCTCCTATGAAATTTTTTAAACATAAAGAGAAGTAGGTATCGAATAAGAAAATATCATCTGAATAGAAATTAGATATTCTAGTATCTAAAATGTGGTTTGGCAAATTATTTATCCTCTATTTTCTTTTCCTGTATATTAACAACACTGCCTGAAAATGAAGTTCTAAGAATTCTAGAATCCATTAATATTACTGATGAATTGATATTTTCCTTTGTCAGAGCTTTAACATAATCATAAGGCATATATTATCAAAAATTATATTTTTGTAGCAAGTTGTATTATTGCTTGGATGATAAACTATAAGAATTCTTTATGTCTGAAATAAATTAGTCCCCAAATTAACAAATAATTCTATCAGAGGCTATGTAGCATCTGCTTGTTTAACTCACAATGTCATTGAAATAAAATTATCCTTTGTAAATGGATATATGAGAAAGCAATAACAATACTACATTTGAAAGAAAAACTAATAAAACTAAAAATAAATAACAAGCCCCTAGATGTATTTGAGCAGATAATGGAGACTCAAAGATTCTGAAAAAAATTTTTAAACAAATATGTAGGTTTGTGGAGTTGATGATATTTGTTAAAATCGTGACTGAATTTGTTTTAAATTCACATTTGCTTTATATTTTGAGTAAGTTGTCCAAAAAATCCAGCCTCTCCCTCTAGCATATCTCAGTAAACCAGATCTTCTTCTGCTCATGCCCCTGGGTAGTCCCTCCCACATGAAATCTGTGTAAAAACTAGAAAGCACCAAATATTAGGCTTAGGTTATTAGAGATTGTACAGATTTTGCTTTAGTGGTTTCTTTAATTTGTTCTAATTAGTGATACATGACAGTAGAATGCATTTTGACAGGTCATACATAAATGGAATATAACTTCTCATTCTTCTGGTTGAACATGTAGAATCACACCAGTCCTGTAATCATATGTGTACATAGGGTAATAATGTCTGACTCATTCTACTATCCTTCCTATCCTCATACCTCCTCCCCTCCCTTCATTCCCCTCTGCCTAATTCAAAGAACCTCTATTCTTCCCTAGCCCTGCTCCCACTTCACTGTGAATTAGAATCTGCATATAGGAAAAAACATTTGGCCTTTGGTTCTTTGGTATTGGCTTGTTCTGCTTAGCATGATATTCTCCAGCTCCATCTGTTTACCTGAAAATACCATAATTTCATTCTTCTTTAAGGCTGAGTAATATTTCATTGTGTATACATACCACATTTTCTTTATCTATTCATCTGTTGAAGGGCATCTGGGTTGGTTCTATAGTTTTGCTATTGAGATTTGAGCTGCTATAAATATTGATGTGGCTGCCTTGGTCTTTTAGAGTACTTGCTCTAGGGGAAACTAGCTCCCATGTAAGAGGAACAGTCACCCTGAGACTAACATGCTGTGAGGAAGGTCAAATAGGTACCAGGAGACAGACCATGGAGAAAGGATGGAAGGAAAGACAAGAAGAGAGGAAGAGGGGCAGGGAGAGGTGAAAAGAGAGACTTGCCCAGTGCCCTGTTGTTTGAACTATCTCATCTGAAAAGGAAGCTCTGGGTAATAAAATGTTCACTGGGATGCCCTTCCCAGGTGAGCCGTCACATAACACCACCTTGGGCATGGTTTTACACCTGCCAATTGAGAGGAACCACGGGAAAAAAAAAAAAAAAGCATCCAGCTGAGTCCAGGCTTCCCACAAACCATTACAAATAATAATGCATTGTCTTAAGCCACTGTCTATGGTTTTGTTGTTACCCAATAGAGAACTAGAATTGTCTTCTCTTGTTAAAGGTATAGTACCAACAATTAATTTCTCTCATCAACTATTATTAAAAGAACGTAGAGAAAGGAAATTATTTTCCTTATTGACTTCACAAAAGTGAAAAGTTGGCCAGTAGGTGATAAGTTATTTTCTGGGCACTTTAATTGTTGTCTAGACAGTTCTACGGAGTTATCTCATATATATAGTGTTGACAAAGTGGTCTCTAAAACTTTAGAAAGGTCTCTGTTTAAGAAAGTAGTCTTTCTGATTTATAAACAGCATTTCCCAACTTTTTAGTAAAGACCTATGGAGTCATAACAAAGGCATAATATTATATTCTGTGATACTCTGTGTCAGCGACAGGTCATAGATAACCATGGGATATATTTGTTTATGTATGCAAATACGTGCCTTAATGTAGTCATTCTTCAACAGTAACATAATCCTACACCCTGGAGAGATTTTAATACAGTTCATAAAATTGGAGTCAGGAGATTCAATTTAGTTCAGTCTCCTTTTTGGGGGGACCAAGGCTTTATCTGAAAAGAAAAGTTAGAATATTACATGTTGTGTTAGAACATAAAATTAAATTCAGCTATCTCAGAGGACAAGTTCAGATTTAATAAAAATAAATGTGACTGCTCATTCATTCAAGGAAACACACACTCATTTTCCTACAGATGCTTCAGTAAAGAGAACACTAATCTAATTATAGTATTTAAAAAAATAAATTGTCTTTGTGCTTGCTATAAAATAAACAACACAGCTGCAGGGCCTGCAGAGCTTCACTTATTAAAGAAAATACCTTTTGATGATTAACAAAGGCAGATTTGTTTGAAACATGAATGTGCTCACTAGAGTCTTCTGGATGGAGGAGAGTTTCAGAGAGGAGAGATTTCAATGAACTGAGGGAAAAGCATACCTACATAATTTGAATTATATAACTTGCTTGCTTTTAATTTACAGTATTAGTAAAGGTAAGATTGGTGGGAGAAAAAGAATAAACAAGGAAACAAATGTACTGGTATCCTAAAAAATGTTTATTTTTGAGAAATAGTTTGTGTATTTAAGACCTTTTATATACAATGACTCAGTCACTGTACCAATTCTAAAAAGATATTGCCTAAATCAGACACTGGTGGGTTTGGTTGTTGAACTTGGATCAGGCTCAGCTTAAGCTCTTTGAGCAGGTAGGTCTCACCTATGCTCACCACTATGGGGTTATCAGCATAGTTATAGCAGGTTCCCTATCAACTAGAAATTTGACACAAAGTCTTCTGGGAAATCAAAACTGAAACAATTTGAGGAGTGAACGGGGCACCATTAATAATTAATTAATATGCTGAGGTAAGGCGTAAATTGTCACTGTTCCAGGCAAATTGGAATGTATAGTCAATTTACACAGAGAAAATGCTGTTAGCCATTGCCAAGGTCTCTTTGCATGTAACATTGTAGGACCAGATGAGGACACAGAAGAGGGTTGAATCTGTCATTTGAAGCCTCTAAGTACACTCGTGGTGGAATAAAACACAAATCTAATGCTTCTCCAAAACAACTGCGGGCAAAGACCCGCCCCTGCTGCTGGTTTACCTAAAGGCTTAGCATGAGAGGTATTTCTCTGATTTGTAGACACATTTTTAAAGATTCTGCAAAAATATAAATGTTATTTCTGAGTGCTTCAGTATTAATTGAACACCAAATAACTCAGCTAGATTACATTTATTACATTAGCAACCTATTTCTTGGAAAAAAAATGAACAGAGTCCTAAGGAAATGAATCACAGGACAAGCATTTTGCAGTGAGAGTATCCATGTAAAAAGAAATGCCCAAAGCAAGGAAGGCACCACTGTAGCAGCAGGTAAACACAGGATGTCTGAAGCCATTTCGCATCTCATAAAGTTTACCAGGGACCTCAGAATGACTGTCCTCTAAACCCAAAGAGCAACATTTCTACAGCAATTTTTTTTATTGTTGTTGTTCTACAGCTACCCACATTGGTTTTCTTGTCCTTATCTCATATTTCCTTACCAGAGTTCATACACCACAACAAATCTCAGCTACAAATTATTGAATTTCTTACCGCATATGTGCCAGAGTGAATTAAAGAGAAAAAAGAAAATGAAAATACATCTTGCTTCTTCACCTTTAATGGTGGGCTTGTTGTGATATTTCTGACACTCCCTCAGGTTTCTTCAGAAGGGAGCATTCACTGCAGGGATATCTGTGGAAAACAGCAGGGTGTCTGTGTGGTTAGGCCTCACAGGAACTTGGAAAGGGCATGCAACCCATTTCATAGGGACATAAAAAGCACATACAACTCAGCCTCATTTAAGATGCCTGGCAGGTGTGCCAATTTCTTCCCCCATCTCTTGAAACATTAGAGAAGAGTCCATGAGTTTACCCTCACAACAATTGAAAGTTTGGGGTTCCCCAAGACCACCTCATTTTCCAGAATTCACCAGAAGGATTCACAAAACTCACCAAACTATTATACTGATAATTTTGTTTTATTCTGGTGAAAATAGATTAAAATCATCTAGGGGAAGAGGTACACAGGGAAGTTCCAGAGTTTATAGTTGTCCTCTCCCAGTGGAGTCATGGATGGTGTTCATTCTCCCAACAACAAGGTAACAATACACATGAAGCGTTGACAGTCAGGGAGGCTCACCTGTGCCAGAGTTTTATTGAGGTGCCATCATGTAGGCATGCTTGACCTACCATGTGGCTGACCTCCATCTCTAGCCACTTGGGAACTTTAGCTGATACCATAATCACATTGTTAGGTTATCTCACAGGGCTCAAAACCTTCAGGTGAGCAAACACACTTTTAGAAGGCAGAGCTTCCAAAGGAGTAAAGATGACCCTGTAGAAGCCTAGGATGAAAGTCACTCTTTGGGGGCTAAGGTGAAATTATTTATCGTAGAACTCTATAAGAGACATTCCTGAAACCCTGCTTCTGGGTTGTGAACTATCAGAGCTCTGCTATCCCCTCTCCTACCTGCTAGCCACTCACTCCCTCACTACTTTCCCCTTTGTCTTTATCTTTTGGTACTCTAATTTCTAAAATAATTAGCCAGCTTACCCCCACTATCTGTATGGGTGTGGAGATATGCTCTTTCATGAGTTCTGATGAATGTGACTGACTCTCAGTTTGTCTGTGTTTAGGTGAAAACATAGCCCTCCTCCAAACAGCCATAACCAAGAGCAATGGATCCTTGGTGTTTAACCCTCATAAGTAATTGTCTGAACTGTTCACATTTGCATAATAATGCCAGCACCTGTCATGAAATACCTGATTTGTTGTTGCCAGGTATGAGAGTCTCAGTAAGAACATTGCCTAAATTTAAAATGATAATAAAGAAGTCTGATTTCAAAAAGGCGGTATGAAAAACTACATCCTTTTGTTTCATAACCACATTATTGATCAGTTGCCTTTAAGATTTCTATTAGTGTTATTTACAAGATTTATTTACTACAGAGCTTCAAGATTATGTCAATCTAGGACCAATAATTTCTTTGCCAATTTGGAGTTATAAAATATACATTTTCATTGTCTCTTGGCAATGAAAGGAATAGAAAACGTTATGTCCCATCATGAAATATCAAAAGAAATGTTCACTTTATTTTACAGTGATGAAAATGGGTATGCTGATGTTATGGATGGACTTGTATCTCCCTCCCTGCAAATCACGTTGAAGCCTTAGCACCCATTGTTGGTGCATTTGTAGACACAGCCTGTAAGACATTATCAAGGTGAAGTGAAGTCATATGGGTAGGGCTCTGATCTAGTGTCTTCCATAAACAGGAAGAGGAGGAGATATTAAAGCTCTCTTCCTAACACGTAAAGACATAGCAAGAAGGTGGCCTTCTGAGGACCAGGAAGAGAAACCTAACCAGAAACTGAATTATTGGCAACTTCATCTGGGATTTTAACCTCTACAACTGTGAGAAAATAAATGTCTGTTGATTAAACCACTCAGTTTATTGTATTTTTTATAACATCTGAAGGAATTGAATACAGTTAATCATGAAATGAATGACTGAATTAATAAGGGAATAAATAACTGTTATATGTAGGCTTAATGAATAACTGAGTAAATGGAAAAGAGAAAGTATAAAAAGGATACAAAAAGAAGGATATGAGTGCATTATACTGTCAGAAAAATCATTTTGACTCTTACATATAAACTCAGAATTTCCCAGTGAAGGACCTAGAAACTTAGTAAGTCTTTAATTTGATGTAAGCCTATAAAATTCATATAATTTTGTCCTAGAGATAGTAAGATAGTTTACATTTTGTGAAGACAATTGAGAATTTTCATTTACTATAGATCTGAATGAGACTCAAGTTATCTGAAGATCAAAAATCAGTGAAGCAGCAGAAAGCATTAGTGGGTGAGAACAATATGCCATGTGACCATCTGTCCCATATTCTCAATTCAAGGGACTTGGCAAGTCTATAAAAATGTCATGCATCAAGTTTCTTTAGTGGTCATATTTTTTACTGCCAGATATATTAATTTTCAATTGCATTTCAGTGGAGCATTAGTGATAACCAGTTAAACAAATCTGGGAGTTTAATGGATATATAACACAGACTTCTTTTTCATATTTAAAGGTAGCATCAAATTTATGCCACATTGTTCAGGAATTCACTTATTTATTTTCTGTGCTTTATCGGAGCTGTGCTGCCTCATAAAATTTTATATTAGCTAAGATCTCCTGCTAGGAAAATAATATGGTAGTTAAGTTAATTTGCATTTCTCTACCATATCTATTTAGCTTTGTATTTTTGTGTTACTGTATATATTTTCATCCATTTACTGAACTTCCTCACAGACAGAACTGAATCACAGTGGAGAAGTCAGATCATAACCTGATATTTCAATATGATTTTTGTACAGTTACAAAAAATAGAAGTGGCTTAGGTTATTTTAAGGGTGTTTAGGCAGGTGTTCTTATGTAAGAAGCATATCCCTAGAGCAAAGTACCACAGTTGCATGAGAGAATATCTATGTGCTAGTCTTGTTCTGGCTCCTAGACTGGAACTGATCTTAGAGGTGTGAGGTTACCATTCAGTGGTCAGGAGAGGAAATTCAGGTGGTTTGCTTCCCTTCTCACTTTGAGGGTGTCAGATTTATGAGGACAGATCCTTAGTCTCTTTTGCTGCCCACTCTCACCCTAGAACCTTCATTTTCTTGACACATATAGGAGTTATTCAATAAATATTAGTTGACTCATTGAATTAAAAAAAAAAAAAAGAAATGAAATACTTTCTTACTTGCCCTGAGAAGAAAAAGGAAAGGAAATAAATTAGGTTGTTGAGATTTCTCCCTGTCTCAGTCAACTCCCTCCTAAGTTGGAACTATTCCTGAGAAGAAGGTAAGAAATAAATGGACCTTTGTCTTGAAGGCCAAAAAGAATAGTCATACATTTTCTATATCTTCCTATAAATTAAAAAAAAAAAGGGTGAAGGCAAAGAGAAAGTATGCCTCAGTCATTGCAGTCATCACAGGCTCTTTGGGTCAAGGCAATAAGGAATTTTGAAGTAAGGAATGGGACCTTACTCTCTGCAGAGAGAGAGAGAGAGAGAAGAAATTGATTGTTCTGGGAACACTGTGGCTCCTTGACAATTTCCTCTGGTGTTATGCATTGTGCCAAAGAAGACAGCAGGAGAGGAAAATCTTCATTTACAATACATTTGGACACTATCTTTCCCAAGGGATCCAGTAACACAGAGCTGAGACCTAGAACTGTTACACACAGTATTTCAGCCTGCTACTATAGGCTGCTGTAAAGGAAGGAGTTGACTAAATAGCTTTAAGGTAGAAGAAAATTCACAAAGAAATGGCAAACTTTCACTTAAGTATATTGAATGGACTAAAGCAAAACGTATTCCAAATCAAATTTAGGATATTAGTGATAGCTAGAATTGCTCTCATATCATTAGAGTTTCTATATAAGAGGGAATTGAGATATAACCAGCTGAACAGAAGAAATGTTTAAATAACAACATCAATAAATTTTGCTTTATAGAAAAACAGTAATCTAAAAATGCCTTTACTGGCATTTATTTGGCAATCTATTCTCAGAAAATATGGATTCTTCTTTATAAGAAATATTATTTTCTTTCTTTGGCATGGGTTGAGCTGGTGAAGCTATTGTTACTGACTGCTTGTAATACAAAATGATGGCTGTAATCAATTAACTTTATAAACCACAACAATGGCCAGAAAAGTATAAGAAAGTAGTCTGATTGGGGGTTGGGGATATAGCTCTGTTGGTACAGTGCTTGCCTCGCAAGCACAAGGCACTGGGTTCATTCCCCAGCACCACATAAAAAATGAAACAAAACAAAACCATCAAGAAAGTAGTCTGATCAGAAGCAAGTCAATAGGGAGCCAGAAAAGACACATGAGGAGCCACTTCCAACTAAAATCTGCAAGAAGTCAAGATTAAGCATCCACTATTAGTCAGGTGTGGTGTCCTACATGTGTTATCCCAAAGACTCAAGTGGTTGTGGCAGGAGGATTGCAAGTTCAAGATTGGCCTGACAGTTTAGTGAGACCCTGTATCATATTGAAAAATATAAAAGGGTTGAGGATTTAACTTAGTGGGAAACAGATCTGTAGGTCCAATTCTCAGTATTACATTCATACACACATACTCAATGCACACACATACACACACAAATACCTGCTATGACTTGAATGTGTTCCCTAAGGAGTGTGTTAGAAATCTATCCTCCATACAGCCATGTTGGGAGGTGGGGCCTAATGGGGGGTGTGTGGGTCACGAGAGCTCCACCCTGGTGAATGGATTCATGCCAGTTATAATAAGGCCAGAGGCTGAGAATTTGATCTCTTGTTCTTTCATGAAGTGATCCCTTCTGCCATGTTATGGGACAGCAAGAAGGCCCTCAGCAGATACACCTCCCAGTCATGGAATCCCTAGCCTCTAGGAATGTACAAAATAAATCTTTGTTCTTTATAAATCATCTAAATGGTGGTCCTCCATTATAGCAGCATAAAATGGACTAACACAGCATCACTAATGTTATGGTGGAAGTCTAAGTGAAAATGAGACTTGACACTATTTGTGACACTATTTTCAAAGAAATATAGTCAGTGTATACATTGAGTTATAATGTTATGAGACATCTACAAAACATAAATGCACTGGCTTACATACTAAATGCCCTGATGCATACATATTAAGAATAAAAATATAAGTGATGTAAAAGTGCTTTGATTAAACTATAATGTCAAATATTTAGTATATTTTCTGCTTCATTCTTTTCTTTGCTTAGATAGGTGAGTTGCTTTCCCTCCTGTCTGTCTAGACTGCAGAGGTTTCTGCTCAACTCACCCAGACACTCTGAGACAGGATAATCAGTGACATCATTCTCAAACAAAATAACCTAGCTACCTGACAAATTTACAGAGCTCTGTCTCTGGACATTTTATATACTTTATCATGTTGGTGTACAATACATGTTGGTTGAGAAGTAATTTAATGACACACACACCCACACACACACACACACACACACAAAACGCACCTCAGATAATGGAAGAAGCCTCGTCAATTCATTCTATTAGTGTTAACTTACTAGAGAATTTTCTCTTTTTTCATATCCTTATTGTTTCTTTTTTTCTAGAACAAGTCTATTTCCTTGAGCTTTGAGCAGAATCAATGTTTACTGGCTATGCTAGAGAACATTTCTTTTGCCTATATTAATCCAGACTAATTGAGATGTAGGATATATATTTTAGTCATCATTCTTTTTATCAGTTCTTATTACTCTCAAATAAGAACAGCCCTGCTTAGGGACTGCAGCTACTCCCAGTTAAATAGTTTAAAAACTCAATTCTGGATTCAGAACAGTTTATTAGTTAACAATAAGTTATTTATAATTATTGTTGTTATTGTGAGCTGAGATCTTAATAAGTTCTTACAATTATGAACTCAAGGCTATATCTTAGGTAGGTTGACTTCCTGCAACTATTAAAATACTTCAAATGAAAGGAAATATATTACTTGGTGTCACATGATATTCTATTTTGGACTGCTGATACTTTAAGATTCTGGAAGGAATAAAAGGATACTATGATCAGAAAAGACTGTACAAGAATAAGAATGCATTATATATTTAGTTTTCCACAAACAATTGATACAGGAAAGTGAGAAGATGGCCTGACAGGTCACTAGAGATCTGGATGATGGAGAGTTAAGGAATGGGGCTTTATCCTATGGGGAGAGATTTGAGTACAAGGAGATTTGCATATTGCTATGACACTCTCATTAGAGAAGTGAATTTTTAGGGAATTATCATTGGATTATTCCATCAGTCTAGACAGGAAGTAAACTTAGGTGATGAAGAAGAGAATAGATAACAGGAAACAGATTTGAGGATCATTTTGTGGACTGACTGACAGAGACTTTCATATTTCTGGCCTAGGAGATTGGCAGTAGTGACATTTACGAAAGTTGGGAAGTCAAGGGGAAGAGAAGAACTGAAATAAGGGTAAAAGAGGGAAAATGATGAATTTAAAGCCATGTTGAGTTGGTGGTACAAGTGGAGAACTAAAGTGCAGATCTTGTAATAACAAGTCAATTTGGTGGCATAATAAGAGCAGTCTGATCTAGAACATTGGGAAAAATGCGAATGAAAAATGAGAATAAGAACAAATGCAGTTATAGGAGGAATGGTGAAAATGTGTTAAGCACAAGGAAATATTGAAGTTAGTTTCAATAAACTTGTCCCAAATTGATTTAAGATTAGAGAAATTATTGTACCTGTTAAGTTTCAGAGTCAGTGCTATGAAAGGTATGTAAATCTGCAGGTCCAACTCCTAACCTTTAAATGGAACTATAATTAAACTTAATTAAATTGTAAGTTTTATAGAAAATATTTCATTATTAGGTTACTAAATGTTAAATATAGGTCAAAGCAAATGTTATCCATTTTAGTGTCCAAACACCTGTTACTATGTGTATGGTCAATGAATGTTTATTGAACCAAATTCACATATGTATGATATAACTTTCATTATCTTGTATATTTATTCAGTAAACACTCAACAAATTCTTGCTATGGATCAGGCCTGTGTTTATTACTAAAGGTACAAAGATAAATATGTTCTAATATTCACAAAGCTTTTTCTAATATAAATACAAAATGAGTTACATAAGATGAAAACTGTTAACACAGAAGCAAACACAGGACTGTATGAAATAACAGAAGGGATATATACCACCTAATTCAGTTTCAGGGTTGGCCTCCCATAGGTGATGACTTTTGAGCCAAAATCTAGAGTTCCAGCAAGAGTGAGTCAGGTGCATTTGGGTTGTGGTGGTATAGGGAGGGAGGTATTACAGGCATCAGCATGACTTTGCATGAGTAGGACACAGGTCAGTGTGGGGAGAGAGAATAATAAATCATAGAGATGAAGATTCAGATAGGGGCAATATGTCTCCATGCCATGGTTATGGATCTGAGGGAAGAGAAGACAAATTAAAAGAACAGGCTAAGTTCGACACCAGTCATATTGAGATGGAGATCCATATTAGGGTAGGCTAACCACTCTTATAAATAACCATTTTAGTAGCTTATCACTATAAAAGTTTGTATTTTTTATTGTTTGTTCTATTTAGTTATACATGATAGTAGAATGCACTTTGATCATTGTACATAAATGGAGTACAACATTTCATTTCTCTGGATGTACAAGATGTAGAGTCACACTATTCATGTAATCTTACATGTACATAGGGTTTGTCACATTCCACTGTCTTTTCTTCCCCCTCCACTCCCCTCATTTCCTACTGCACAATCCAACATTCTTCCATTCCTCACTTATGCACCCCATTTTGTATCAGCGTCCACCTATCAGAGAAAACATTCAACCTTTGGGTTTTTGGGATTGGTTAATTTCACTTAGCATGATATTCTCCAGCTCCATCCATTTACCTGCAAATGCCATAATTTTATTCCTCTTTATGGATGAGTAATATTCCATTGTGTATATAAACCATAGTTTCTTTATCCATTCATCTATTGAAGGGCATTTAGGTTGATTCCACAATCTAGCTATTATGATTTCAACTTTTATAAACACTGATGTGACTGTGTTACTGTAGTATACTGATTTTAAGTCCTTTGGGTATAGACTGAGGACTGGGATACCTGGACCAAATGGTGGTTCTATTCCAAGTTTTCTGAGAAATCTTCACACTGTTTTCCAGTATGGCTGTACCAATTTGCAATCCCATCAGCAGTGCATGAGTGTGCCTTTTCCCCCACATCTTCGAAAACATTTTAATTGATATAATGTTTAAAAAACTAAGGAAAACTTTAACATTTCATGGATACAGAAGAAGAGGAAGAAGAAGAAAAGGAGAAGGGAGAAGGAGAAGGAACAGAAAGAAAAGGAGGAGGGGGAGAAGGAGGGAAGGAATAGAAATGAACTGAATATAAATAGCCAGAGAAGTAGAAGAAAGACTAGGAGAGAAAAAACAGAAATGAAGGGATGAAAACAGTTCAAGAGGGAAGGAGTGGCTGAAAGAACAATAAGGTCCTAGGTAGTAAGAGAGGCACCATTGGCTACATTCTAAAACATTACTTTGACTTGCTGTGCATTCATCATGCCATTTAAATAGTTGAGTGACCACAGGAAGGGCACTATGATTATATCCAGAGCGAAAAATTGCCTTGATTTATGATTTATTATTTATTCCAACTTGTTTTAAAATTCAATAATAAATTTTCTATATAACTTAATTGCTGAGATTTTAAATTATCTTTAACAAAACTTTAAATCATTTAGAGTTACTTTTTGCATTTAAGTTTTGTATGAGATGCCTTTCACAAAAATATAAAAAAGCAATAAAAACACTTCTAGCTGAATTTAACTTTCATGCTTGTAATCTCTCTATTAAATACAGTCTTCAGTTAGATGGCAGATCTCATGTGTATTCAGAATGTATTGTATAACATATTTAACTTATTTGCATATATGCTTTATGTATCTGTGTATATATACATATCTTCGTATTGCTTCAAGGAAATGTATAATTAAATTTAAAATAGTGACAAATAAAGCATATTATAAAACTACCCTGTCAAATATCTCAAAATTGTGTTCTCAGTCATGAAAACCATTAATGCCACAATTTAGAAATTGCACTGCTTTAAGGAACAATGCAGATGGAAAGTGGATTCATTATGTGTATTTTTTTATTTTTTATTTATTTTTTATTTTTTTTTGTGGTGCTGGGGATTAAACCCACAGCTTTGTGCATGCAAGGCAAGCACTCTACCAGCTGAGCTACATCCCCAGCCCCTCATTATATGTATTTTAAAATGAACATTCTAAATGTTACATATTTATAATAAATATCTTGAATATCTAGGAGCAAATTAACACCAAAAATAATGTGAAAAAAATATTTTTTAAAATTCTTTTAGATTTTGGTCTTTCTTCATAAAATGGCAAATATGGATGGGATTAAAACAGACTGAGAATCTCAAATATGCTAAGTAGAAAAGATTGAGAGCTGAACATCAAGAAGTTGAATAGTGGCAGCCCCTCATAAAACAAAATAAATTAATAACAACTGCTGTAGCTAGTGGTTAGTGCTGAGATGGATCACTGGGCAGACCCAGGCCTGGGAATATCTTGAGAGGAAACCTTTGCTACAGGCCCAAAGAAAATAAGACAGAGGAAAATAAGAAAAAGAAAAGAAAACAAACAAAAATCTACACATTTAAAGTTCAGGCAAATGACATTTAAGAACAATGATTAATACTAAGTAAAATGAATGACACTTTATCCTTTTAATTATTACTTGCACACACTGTGAAATGTTCTCACCCTGATCTGTTCACTTGTATTCATTCCTGTGAGCAGTGCTCTCCGCTAGGTAGTGGCAATATGGAAAAGAAATCATGTATAACCTCTTCCAACAAGAATCTTTAATCCTCATATAAGAACAATGAGTACATAAAAATAATGGCAGAGGAGAAATATGTCATCCTAATGGAGCGCAGAAATAGGGTTTCTAGATTTGATTGATGGGCCAGGGATCACTTACTGGCAGAGAGGATACTTAAACTATGTTGGTAAAATACCAACAGTGGGTTCTTAGGCAGATTAGACATCAGCAACAGTAACATCAACAGTGACAGCAAATTAACAAAACCAATAAAGAAAAAGAAAACCACACATGGATATCTCTCAGGATAGGCCAGACACTGTACGATGTGGTTCACTGGAATTTTCATTGAATGTATACAATTAGCCCATGAACTATGACCTTGAGAGATTTAAACACATTTTATACACAGGATGATTAAATCCATTAAGTATATTGACTGATTTCATAAAATTCTGCTTTAAGCAAGAATATAGGCTTAAGCAGTCTAACTCCAGAGGTGGTATTTTTAAACATATTAGACGATGAAGAAGTATTTTTGAAAAAAACAAGAAAGCTGAACGGACCCCGTAGGGTGTCGGTGAAGAAGAAAAATCCAATTTTTGTTCCCATTTCCTTCTGAGTGATGTGAGCTTACTAGAGAAACCACAAAAAAACATGCAGACATGGCTGAGTATGCAGTTTATCATGTCAGGCAATATCTTTTTATAATCTGCAATATTTAACAGAATTAAAAAGAAAATCCCCCAAACATGGAAGATGGTATAGTTTTTTTCTCTTGTTATTTTAAGAATAGAACAAATAAAATACAAAGAACACAGACAGTTGTGTGAGTAGTTACCAAGAGTGAAAAATCATAAGGACCTTTGAAAACTATTAAACCATAAATTCTTAGTTTTGTTTTTAAATTCAACAATTTTTAATTTATACAAATATTTCACACAGGAAAATTATTGCAGAAATTCCTGCCTATCACTAACCTACCTCCATTGGGTCTTTATTAGTGCCCAGACTCCACGTAGACTGTATGTCCATCATCATGACCTCTCCCTTGCTTAACTCACAACATGCATTGCCTCTTACTTTATTATATTGCCTTATTTTAACTGTAATCCCATTTAGGCCAACTGTCCACCAGCTCTGAGTCTGCACCCACCACACATGAATGTGGCTGGAGATAAGTAGTATCATGTTGTCTGGCATCACTTTAAATTCATGATTAATGTTACCTGCTATTGTGCTGTATTTTCCAAGTCTATTCATTCTTTCTCTTTCTTAGAGGTCTATATTGTACATCTTCTCAAATTCTCTTCTCAAATTCTCTCATTCATATTCACAGATAATGGCCATTTTCCATTTCATTCAGGAAATGCAAGCATGTAGAAGAGAATATCCACATCGACCTAACCACCGAAACTGGGTCTATAAAATAATTATTCTGCAAATTATTAAATTAGTGGATGCCAACTCTTCCTCCAGTGCCTTGGACCCCATCTCCTCTCATCTACTCAAGGAAATCTCTTTAGTATTCTCCATATTTCTGCTGCATCAGCAAAGTTTTCTATATTTCTAATCATTCTCCCTAGCAAACAGGCATTATTAGAAAGATGAAGCTGGATAATGGGTTGCCTGTAGGTTAGAGAGCATTATACTATTATCCTCAGCATTTTTTCATTAAAAATCTCTTTAACAAAAAATATCAAAAATGAAGCAAGAAAACTCATATTTACCCTTCTATTACCCTTTACATACCACATCACATGACCACATAAGACCTCAAAAACTCGCAGTACCCTTCATTGTCACTTTGATTTTCTCTGGAATCCACTACATTCTGGTTTCTGTACAGCACTCCATTGGACATTATTACCCTCTATACATATATGATTACACAACCAGTGTGATTCTACATCATGTACAACCAGAAGAATCAGAAGTTATACTCCATTTATGTATGATGTGTCAAAATGTATTCTACTGTCATGTAGAACTAATGAGAACAAATTAAGAAAAAGACTTAATAAGAAAAAAAGACATTTTCAGTGAATAAGACATCATTCATAAGTTGATGTCTGTCTCTCAGATCCCTCCCTCTTCTTAGAAAAAGGACTCATCTATTGTTAAACTCTGAAACACTGCTATAAAAGATTGGGAAAAATGAAAAATCAAGAGCCACAGTTACGAAGCAAAGCGAGAAACTCTTCTTTGAGAACATATTCTCCTTTTATTTGTTAACCACTTTCCCCTGTGTATCATCTTTATTCATCAATAAGACTTTCAAATATAGATATCATGATCTTCATTTTCAATCAACATTCACATATCCAGTGGTAGGCAATTTGACCAATGTTATATAGTTAATAAGAAATAAAGCAGGATTTAATTAAGAACAGTACTTTCATCAAGTTCACTAATGTTTTCCCCCTTCATAAAATTAATGACCAATTTTCAGTATGCATGTTACTTGCAGGTCTGTCAGAACTGTTCAACAGAGATGATCACTCCCTTTTGTCTTATGTAAATCCTTCCTTGGTTACTAAAACCCTAAAGACTCCTGGTTGTCTTCAATATCCTGGCTCCTCCATCTGTGTTTCCTTTCTTCATTCTCTTAACATGGGAGTGTTTGTGGAATCAGTCCTTGGACATCTCAACTTAGCAAATACTTGCAGTTTCAAAATATACCTGAATCATCACTTCTTTGTGAAGATTTTGCTGGGGATTGAACCCAGGGCCTTGTGCTTGCAAGACAAGCACTCTATCAACTGAGCTATATCCCCAGCCCAAGTCATCACTTCTTACTTGGGTCATCTCTAGCTTCTGCTTTAAACTATCTAATGGTTTCCATTCCACAACAAATTCCCTTTATATATCTATATATCTCTCTATATATACATAGATATATATAAGATTTCTTTCTTTCACTTTGAATTCTTCAAGTTCTAATACATGTCAGTAGAATGCATTCTGTCACATGGTACATAAATGGAGTATTATATCTCATTCTTCTGGTTGTAGATGATGTAGAATCACACTGGTCATGTAATCATAAATGCACATAGGGTATTAATGTGCAATTCATTCTACTATTTTCCCTACCCCCATATTCCCTCGCCTCCCTTCACTTCTCTCTAATTCAAAAGTCTAATTCAAACTACTGCTATTCTTCTCTAGTAGCGCCTCCCCCCCCCATTGTAAATTAGCATCCACATATCAGAGAAGACATTCAGTCTTTGGTTTTGGGGATAGGCTTAATTCCTTAGCATGCTATTTTCCGGCTCCATCCATTTACTGGCAAATGTCATAATTTCATTCATCTTTAAGGCTGAGTAATATTCCATTGTGTTTATATACCACATTTTCTTTATTCATTCATCTGTTGAAGGGTTCCAAAGTTTAGCTCTTTTGAGTTCAGCTCCTATAAACATTGATGTGACTGCATCTCCGTAGTATGCTGATTTTAAGTCCTTTGGGTATAAACTGAGGTGTGGTGTTTTAGTCAGTGTTTTTGCTGCTGTGACTAAAGGACCCAACCATCATGATTGTAGAGGAGGAAATGTTTATGTGAGGACTCACAGTTTCAGAGGTCTCAGTCCATAAGTGCCTGGCTCCATTCCTTGGGGTTCAAGGTGGGGCAGAAAGGATGTCATGGTGGAAGAGCATGGCAGAGGGCTCACATGATGATCAGAAAGCAGAGAGAGAAGGACTCCATTCTTCAGATATAAAATATATAGCTCATAGCCACACCCCTGATGAACCACTTCCTCCAGCTGCAGCCCACCTGCCTCCAGTTACCACTCAGTAAATCCCATCAGGGATTAATTGTCTGATTAGGTTAAGGCTATAACCCAATCATTTCTCCTTCAAACCTTCTTGCCTTGTCTCACATGTGAGCTTTTGGGTGACACCTCACATCCAAACCATAACAATTGGGATAGTTGGGTCTATTCCAAGTTTTCTGAGGAATCTTCATACTGCTTTCCAGAATGGTGGCACCAATTTGCATTCCCACCAGTAATTTTTGAGTGTATCACCAACATTTATAACATGAAGAGACAGTCTACAGAATGGGAGAAAATCTTTACCTTATGCACCTCAGATAGAGCATTAATCTCCGAGGATATGTAAAGAACTCAAGAAAACAACACCAAGAAAATCAAATAATCTAATCTATAAATGGGCTAAGGAACTGAATAGACACTTCACAGAAGAAGAAATACAATTGATCAGCAAATATATGAAAAAAGGTTCAACATCTCTAGCAATTAGAGAAATGCAAATCAAAACTACTCTGAGATTTCATCTCACTCCAGTAAGAACAAATTCCTTTTTTATGCTGTATAACCTCAGTACTCAAAGTGAACTTGTATAGTTCAGTTTCAGGTTCCAGTTCAGTTTACTGATCCAAAAATCTGTAGTATACTAAGATGCTTGGATTCACCTGCATGTTAAAATCACTGTTTGGGCAAGGCCTTACATGATTCGTAACTATCATATTATCACTCTGATTTCCTCTCTTGCTATTCTACTTCCATTTAATGTCTTCAAGCTAATGTAATCTCTTCACTCTTTCTCAAACACTCAAGTCATCCTCCTTCTTCAGGGGTTTGGCTCTGCCCTATCTGTGGCTTGGTGATGTCCTAAGATACTTGTACAGTGGTGATTCTACTCAGAGCTACATTCAACATCTTTCCTGGTTCACCATTTATAAAATTTCACTTCCTCTTCCCCTTATTCTTCCCCCACTTGTCAATTCCTTTCTTTTTCCCTCCATAATCATAACCTTACCCAGTAAGTATTTTATTCAGTTACCTTGTTTGTTAGTTGATTTTACTAAGGTTTTCTGTTTTTATTTTGTTTTCCCTTTTATGACAGTGAGGTATTTTCAGAACTGAGATTCTTTGTTGCCTAATTTGTGGTTAATCTGTTGAATAGACAAATGCTGCTTCTTTATTTTCTCAAGTATCCCTAATGGAAAGTTCTTCAAACCTTCTTAAGAGATTCATTCCATTGATCAGAACCTTGTCCTCTATATGTGAATGCTTCCGTGTTCTCTCTTCCATGCCTTCCCTTCCTGGGAAAAGGCTTGACAAACTGGAAGCTTCTGATTGACTCAATCACTGCCCACCTCCTGCCAACCAAGGCTAGGCAAGCACAGAGAACTGCCACTGTTCTGTGAACCAGATCACCAGCCCCAACGCTCACCAACACCATCTAGCAAGTTTATCATACTTTGCTACTTAGACTATTTTACGCACTTCCAACCCCAGAACAAGCATTAATTTCCATACATGGAAGAGGTTCCCTGATTCTTTTCTCACCTCAGACGAACAGACTGTGCTCAGAGGAAAACATCTAATATCCCAAAGGGCCCTTTAAGTTCTATTCTTATATGTTCAATATTTTCCCAAAAGGATTTCTGTGGTCAGTCTTTAAAGTAATTATTTTCCTTCCACAATATGTGGAGAAAAAACAGAAATAGTAATTTAGAGTGTCATAATGAACTAATAATGTAAAATATTATTTTCTTAACTTGCATACAGTTTTAAAGTGATGATAGTCTATATTTGTTAAATGGATCTGTAAGATCAATATTCCTGTGACAAAAAAGAAATGTTTTTTAAAAAGCACTGAAACTGCTTAAATGTACAGGCCCTATAGATCACATTCCTTTGTAAGCACATTAAGATAATTAATGATTCTATATAAAAATATTATTTAAGTTAAAATTGTTATTCCTATGTTTAGGCTAAGAACTAATTTTTACATTTAAAAAGATGTATTTCCTTCTCTTCCCCATGAAAGTTGTATAGGGATTTTTGTTGAAGCGTCTCTTTTTTCCTAATTTCACATAATTTATTAAGCCATTAATTGCCATTATTACCAATATAAATAATGCGAAATGACATTTTAAAAGATAATGGCATTTAATCTTCTAAAATAGATTTATTATGTACTGAAATAAAAGTACCATGTAAGTGATAAATTAGACCAATTTCATTGATACAATTAATCTATTAGTGATGATATAACTAACCAACTTTACAAACTGAAAAATCAATGAACCATTATATGGTCAGGACTACTTTTGCTGCAAGTGACATAAATACACCTTGAACTACCTCTTGCAAAGCAAGCCTAATTTATTGGTTACTGTCACCAAGGTAAGAGCAGGGTTAAAAAGAAGGCTCAAGGATAAGCACTTCCCTCTCAGTGCAGTTCTCCTTCTGGTGACTTCTCCTATAATAACTGGACACAATGTTACTGGCCAGTTTATATTTAAATTTTCTAGTATCTAAAACCAAAGAAATGAACTGGGGTTGTCAGCGGTAGAGCACTTACCAGGCATGTGCAACGCATTGGGTTCAATTCTCAGCACCACATATAAATAAGTAAAACAAAGGTCCATTGACAACTAAAAAATATAAAAACAGATAAATAAATAAAACAATAAATAATTAAATAAAACCAAAGAATAGGAGCTTCTGTGTATTGTTGCAAGTTCGCAAATCCCAGGGACAAATTCTTACTGATTTTGCCTGAGTCAGGTACTGACTCCATTAAGAATAATAACCATGAACAGGAACCTACAAGAAGATGGCAACTTCTTTTGGAACCATCTGGTTAGTATTGGGGCAAGGAAACTTCTAGAATGAATTAGTAAAAATGTTGTGACATTTGGGGAATTGTTTTTCTGTACAAACCAAACTACAGATGTTTGGTAAAAAATTATTTGTTTTAGATCTTCCTCCTTTCTAATTGGAGACCATTGTTTTAGAAGCTTAATTGTATTTTTTTTTCAGCCCAACACAAAGTATTCACAATGTTCAGGTGGTAAATAGAATAGTTTATTGCCAAAATCACACAGAGGGAAACTCAGTCTAATTCTAAAAGAAAATTCTTGCCTTAAGCAACTTAAATCAGTTACAAACCTTCCCAAAGATAAGTTTCTGGTGCCAAATATCCAAACTGATATTTTGATGCTTAACATGAAGTTTTTGCTGTTAGGAGTTTTTCATAAGCTCAAAAATCTTCAAAAAATAATAGTAGTTAAAAGAAAAATTATATCATGCAAAGTAATAAAGGTAAGAATATTGGCAAGTCACAAAAAGTATTTATCTCTCATGCCTTTTAAATAAACACCATGCTTTCCCATCATAATTTGAACATATGGCCACTGTTTACTTTTCAATAGTTAATATTTTTCTTTTGTGCTTGAATAATGTGCACTAAGTCTATGAGATCCCTGATATCCAGGTAGGGATTTAAGTAAGTTGTGAAACAACTACAAAAACAACAAATTGATTTAGCAAATAAACTAAAAGAATCAACTTCTTTGCTATAGTTTAAAAAATTGCCAAAGTAGTTAGCTTTGTGTTAATTATGTCATTAATATTTTATTTTGTTCCATGCAAGCAAGAGTTGCCAGGTGTGCTACAGTAACATTGAATGCTCTTGGAAGCATACAGTGGCGATCTGTTACTCTGTAAGCTCCATCATGGAAAGAGTTTCAGTCTGTTTGTTCACCATTTTTTTTAACTTTTAAATTTTTTTTAGTTTTTGGAGACAGGGTCTCATCCAGTCTAACCTCAAATTAGCAATCCTCCTGTCTGACCCTTCTGAGTTGTTGGGATTACAGGCATGGCAAACCTGACTTTCATGGCTTTATTCTTGATGTCCAGGACAGTGTATGTCCCATAGTATAAAGAATAGTGTTTATTTTAAAATAAATTAGGTAATCATTGACATGTTATAATTATAGAATATTTTATTTCATATATTTAAAATGCATTCTGCCATTATGATTGTGAACATAAATCCAGCTCAAGTTAGCAAATACAAATGTAAACAAAGGAGGAGATGAAATTTTTTACTTATCCTTTGATTTCAACCAGCAGATTACACTTTTGAAAATCATGGGGCAAAAATCCTAGTGTCCTTAAACAAATGGCAAGAAAATCCTCTGCTTCTCAATCACAAAAAAACACAGATAATGAAGATTGATTCTATGGAAAAATTTTAATTTTTAATTTTGCATACTTAATAGAATCCAGATTTTCCTAAGAAAGAAAGAAAGAAAGAAAGAAAGAAAGAAAGAAAGAAAGAAAGAAAGAAAATACATTAGAGCATCACACAAATTTGCTTTCCTCATTCCCAAACAGAATGAGTTGTCATGTTGCAGAGAAACTTGTGGAGCCACATTAGTGTGGTTGTTAAACATTTTTGAGCTCTAAAAGAAAATTACCTTTGTCAACAAATGTTATTCATTCTTGAAGTCCTGATGCATTTCCCACTACTTAAAGATAAGACTCGAAATAATTGGCAGCTAAGTCATTTGTATTCTGAATGCAATTGGACAAAATTATAGATGCTCCCTAGTGAAGCCAGTTTCTAGTTTGTACTTTTTGCATGCATACCGTTGCCATCTAAGAAAAACTTGTATTTTATGGGCTACTTTGGAGCCTGGAAAGGATTTCAGTGTTTTTTAAAAATGGTATAAAATTTGCCAGGGAAAGCTTCCACTGGAAGACAAATCTTGGTGTTTTGTGCACAGGTGGAGCACCTGTGATGCTTGGCAACACATCTGGTTTGGCTGCTTTCTTAAAGAAAGGCTCTCCACATGTCATAATGACTCACTGTCTTTTCTATCAGCACCCAGTGTCATAAGAGATGGTGCCAGCATTCTGAATGGAGCTTCATCCTCCACTACAGAATGAGAAACTTTGTAACAGCCAAGGATTTAAACCATTGTTTCTGTGTGGGAACGAAATTTGCACTTCTTTACCATGCATTATGCAAACAAAACCTTAAGTGCTTGATAGTATTTGGGGAAACAGTTTTATGGTTTTCTTTCTTTTTTCTCTTTCTCTTTTATTTTTAGGGGGAGACATTTTGAAAATAAAGTGGCATGTAGGAAAAGCAACTTAAAACTACTTGACAAGGAGTTCATCCACAACTTGGATAAAGGAAGCACACTTTTGACAATATAAATCAGATAATTAAGACAAATTCTTGAATTATAAATGCTGCTAAAAACAAAACAAGATCACAAGACATACTTCAAATCAGTGGCACAGGAGACCATGAACTATTGATATCACACAACTATTGCAAATAAATAAATGCTGGAAAAATCTTGTTTTTAGTTTGTATTTAGAGTGATAAAGTCTTCTAAATTTTTTTGTGGAAAAATATATGCAGACCCCTGGAAAAACTATACAGTTTAGTCCAATCTTCTACCCAAACAATTTCAATATTGAAATCTGGATTTCATAGTTTCCTTGAATCCTCTTGCTGCTGGAGAAAAATGTATTACTGTGGCAGACTGACCTAAGGGAATGTCGGACAAAGGACTGGCTATGCTAGAATTTCAAGTCAAGTCATCCAAGAAAATTCAGTAGCTACTTGACTATAAATATATATATTATATATATATAATATATATATTTGACTATAAATATATATATTATATATACATTAGTCATTATATATATGACTATAAATATATATATTATATATATTAGTCATTATATATATGACTATAAATATATATATATATACACACACATATATGTATTTATATTTATATTTAAAATATACCAATACACACACATTTATACACATGTATTTGACTATATGTGCATATATGTATGTGTGTGTGTGAGTGTGTGTATATATATATATATATGATTATGATTATAATGGTTAATTGGCTAATTTTAGTTGTCAGCTTGACTGGATTAAAGGATACTTAGAAAACTGGTAAAGCATTATTTCTGGGACAGTCTTTCTCTGTCTTTGTCTCTCTACCTCCCTCCTTTTCCCTCCACCTTTCTCTTTCATTCCCTCCTTCCTCTCCTGGAGCTGGAACAGGCTTCTTCTTATGCCCTTGGACGTTCAAAATCAAGACTCTCCAGCCTTTGGACTCTGGGACTTGCACCAGCCTCTGGCCTGAGACTCAGAGCCATACCATCTGCTTCCCTGGTTCTGAAGCTTCCAAATTTGGATTCAGCCATATTACTAGCATCCTTGGGTCTCCAACTTTCAGATGGCATATCATGGAATTTCTTAGTCTCCATGTGTTTTTGGAAAACCCTGACTAGCACACCTGGAAGTCATTTGTAAAAATATTGATGCCACCATTATAAAGGTAGTTATTAACTCATGAAGTCACAGAAACTAAACACACACACACACACACACACACACACACACATTACACGACATGTCAAAGATAACATGCATGCTTTCAGAACAATAACATTTACAGAGTTTTTGAAGATGAATAGCAGTTTCTTGCTGACATTTGTTTTGAGACAGCATTTTTTATATGAACTAAATTTGCATATATTTATTTATTTGATAATTGGTCTCAATATTTTTGTGAATACATGAGAGCAAGGGAAACAGTTATATCCTTATGTTATATCTCTACCATTTTGCAATGGAATGGTACGATAAAGGTATGATTTCCAAACTTAGGAATACCAAAATGACCAGAAATCTGGATCTTTTATTTTCTCCAGAAACCCTTATTTCTAGTTTCCACAGAGACAATGCAAACTTCTTCATATGTCAGATTTATAATCCTATAATGCACTGCTTGATCTCAGGTGACCCTGATTTTCCCTTCACAGCAGGAATTTACTTCAAATTCTACCATAAAACCTGTGAACTATTATGAATCTCTAGATCCATTCATTCTTTCTCTCCGTTTACAAGGACAAAGATTTCTTCTCCAGTGAGGTGTTGTTTTTTTTTTTTTTTTTTTTTTTTTTTTGCTGTTGCTACCAAAAGAACTGACAATTAGAGGACAAGTTTATTTGGGGGCTCACAGTTTCAAAGGTTAGTTCATCGATGGCCAACTCCATTCTTTGGGCCCCAGGATGAGGCAGAACATAATGGAAGAAGAGCATGACAGAAGAAAGTGGCTCAGGACATCACAACATAGAAGTTGAGAGAGAGCAACTCTACTCACCAGGGACAAAATCTGTATCCCAAAGGCATACGCCCAATGACCCACCCTCCAGCCACACCCTATCTGCCTTCAGTTACCACTCAATTAACCCCTATCAGGGGACTAATGCATTGATTAGGTCAATGTTCTCATAGCCCAATCATTTCACATCTATATTTTTGCATTGTTTCCCACATGAGCTTTTGGAGAACACCTAATATCTAAACCGTAACAGGTACAAAAGGAAGCAGCTCTCCAGCCTCAACCCTACTACAGATGACTCAACACAATGGCAGATCACCCAGATATGTGTCCAAAATACCTGAGATTAGTTGCACTATTCTACCAGTTCAGCCTCTTCACTGTGAGATTGTTATGGAAGAGAAAACTGAACTTTCGCCTCTGAGTCATGTCAGTATGGGGTATTTCTTTGTAGAAATTTAACATTTACCCTAATTAATTCACCAAATTCTGTCACTCTTTCTGTATGATCTCACCCACTGCTGTGGCTTCAAATATTATTTTCAAATGTTATTAATTCTGGTATCTCTCTCTGCAGCCCAGAACCACATATCTAAATGCCACACTGGATACTTGGGATAGCCCACAGAAATTAAAATTCAATAAGCTCAAAACTTAAATTAATCTCTTCTTACTCAAGCTTTTCTTTCTCCTCTGGCATGTATATGAATGAGTGGCACCATCACCTATGCAGGGGCTTACTGAAGAAATCTTAGATAATTTTAAACTTCTCTCATACTTCTCACATCCAAATACACAAAATCCTATCTATCCTACTTCTTATAGAACTCTCATAAATTCAACCATTTCTCTGTGGACTCCTTGCCAAGATTACAGGGTGTTATTATCTTCTCCCTGGGTTGCTACAATTGTCTTGTTACTCCTTTCCCTCATTCCAGTTTTGTCACTTTCTGGTACATTGTCCATAGTACTCAGTGAGCTTTCTACAGTGCAAATCTAACTATAACTTAAAACCTGCAAAGACTCTCTGATGTTAATAACTTTAAGATCTTTTTAATAGTGCTTATAAGGTCCTGTGGAACTGAACACCCTCTCCTTTCCAATTTTATCTATTATTCCTGTCTGTCTTCTCAGAAAAACTAGATTCTTGGAGTTCTTTGACTACTCTTTTTTTTTTTTGGACCACATCTTTAAAAATATTTGTTTCCTCATCTAAAATAAATGACGGTTTTATCAACTGGCTAATGCCTACTTCCTCACGTCTTAACATATAAGCCACTTACCCAAGGAAGTGTTTCTTGATTCTTTCAAATGTGGGCTAGATGCTTCTCTTACGTAAGAGCACATTGTACTGCCAGTGAATAGCACTAGTCACGTTGGATCATAATGTCTTTTTACTGTTCCTGTCTCACTGAGGAGTGACAAGGTTTGTCTTATTTATTTTCACATGCCCCATGACCTGCAATTCCATTTCTTATACTGTAAGCAGCACATAGTTGGGATTTAATAATAACATCCTGCTATGGTTTGGATATGAAATGCCACAGAAGAAGCTCCTGTGCTAATGTAATAATGTTTGGAGGTGAAATGATTGGATTGTGAAAGCTATAACCTAATAAGTTTATCCTAGTTTTAATGAATTGGGTGGTAATTATAGGCAATTGAGACTCAGCTGGAGGAGGTAGGTCATTCATTGGGTGTGTGCCCTAAGGGTTCATCTTCCCTGCAGCCTGGACTCCTGCTTTCTCACTGCCATGAATGAAGATCATGCCCTTCCACCATAATGTGCTTCATAATGCTTCATGAGGTTGGGCCCAGAGCAATGGAGTCAGTCCACCATGGACAGAGACCTCTAAATGCATGAGACCCAAATACAGGTTTCTTCCTCTAAATAATTCTTATTGGATATTTTGGTCACAGCAATGCAAAGTTGACTAAAACAGAAATTGGCTGTGAGAAGTGGGATTGTTACTGTGAATAAACAGACCATGTGGTTCAGAAGTCTTTGAAACTGGTTTGCTTGAGGATTATGAAAAAGTTTGGCAATGCAGAGTAAAGAAGCTGTAACCTTTTATAAGAAGACCTTAATGGTCAATCTGGTGTGATCTTAGAAAACCAGAATGTGCCATAGAAATGAGATTTCTGCCTTCATGTGGTTTCAGAGGGAAATGGGGACTCTATTAGGAGTTGGATTAGAGGCCATTCATGTTTTATTTCAGCAATGAACTTGCCTGTATTTTACCCATGTCCTGAGACTTTCTGTGAAACTGAATTTAAAGGTGGTAGACTAATCAATCTGGTGGAGGAAATTTCAAGAAAGCACAACATTCAACCAGTAGCATGAATTTTGCTGACAGCTTTTAAGCTAGGTTTATTGTAAGAATGAGGAGCAAAAAACAGAACTGAAGTATTTTAAAAGCTTGCAGTTTGGCCAAAAAACTGTGTAAAACTTGGGCCAAGGAAAATGTGGTTATTGAAGAGATTACAGCCACTAAAGAGAGGCTAAGTGCTTTGCCTTGAGACAGCAAGCAAGGCAGTTTGAGGGCATCTCAGGAATTCACAAGACTACAACTACTGCAGGCTTTAGGATATGGAAGGGGAATGCCTTTAATAAGAGATCATGATTTCATAGGGTGCCTAGAATGTTATTTCATTGTGCTTATCTTCCCAGACATTCAAAGGTCTATGAGGTTACTATAGCCATGATTGCGGGGGGCTCGGTTCTTGCACATGGGCAGATTCTGTAGCAATGCAAGAGACTGAAGTTAAAGGGTCATGGAGGCTTTCACCAAAATGTCTATGGAAGGTGTTGGAGGCCAAGTAAAGTGAATCAGTGTCTAAACCCCTGCAGTCTGTCTTTGAGAAGACAATGTCAAAGCCTTGAATGTGAAACTGAAGCAGGAATGGAGAATCCAGGAATCAAGAGATTCCAGTAATGTGGACTCTCTTTTGAGAAAATATCCTGGCTATAGAGACAGTCAATCTAACACTGAGCTTATGTGTATTACAATCAGCAAGGACAAAGGGGCAGGACTGCCCAATCCCTTACAAGAGAATATCTCCAACCACCATGTGTCTAGATGTTGTATGCAGAGTTATAAGACCTGTTTGTTCTTTCAATTATAGTCTTGTGTTGGTTTCATCCTTTCATTCTATGACTTTCTTTCTCCTTTTTGAAATGGAATGTTTATTCTGTGCCACTGAGTCTTGAACATGTCTAACTTGTTTTTTATCTTTTCAGGGGTTCACAGCCAAGAATTTGCTTTCAGTCCCAGAAGAGACTTCGGACTTTGAAATGATGGAACTGTGAAGATGATGACAAATTTGGAGGTGAATTAAAAACAGTCATTGTGAGATGGACATGAGTTTTGGGTGCAGAGATGGAATGCTTTGATTTGGATATGAGGTATCCCCCACAAAGCTCCTGTGTTAGTGCAATGAAGTTCAAAGATGAAATGCTTGGATCATTGAGAGCTGGATGCTACCCAGTCCATCCTTTGTTAAATAGATGGACTGTGTGGTAACTGTCAGCAGGTGGGCATGGCTGTAGGAGGTGGGTCACTAGGTGTCATGTCCTGAAAGGGTTCATCTTTGTGGCCCCTTTTATCCACTCTCTCTTTCTGCTTCTTGGTCGCCATGAACAGAGCAGCTCTCCTTTGCCATGCCCATCTGCCATGATGTGCTGCATCACCTCAGGCCCATAGCAATGGACTTAGATGTCTATGTACTGAGAGTTATGAAACCCCAAACCTCAAATAAGCATTTTTCCTCTAATTTGTTCTTATTGGGTATTTTGGTTACAGTGACAAAAGCTGACTGATACACACACAGTAAGAAGAAATGGCACATATTATTTTACTTGAATTAGTTTAACACATTTTCTTGGGAAGTGCTCATATCTTTCATTAAAATCTCAGAAAAGTCCATGGTTCCAACCAAAAGAGCTAAGCATACTTGCGTGCTACTAGCAATGTGCTGATATAACATATAAAGATAGTGTCTTTTAGGTTCTAAGAGAACATATAATGATAATGCTTTTTCCACATATCTATACTAATAGCCCATTGAAATAATTTCATTTAGTTATCCTCTTCACCTTAACACTACAAATATACAATATTACCCTCCCCCCAACACACACACACACACACACACACACTGTTCCTTTTGGGACCACTCTTGTACCTATGGGCAGGGGCATTGCCAGAACAACTCTGAAGGCTTTCAAGAACCTATGGTTCCGGAGCAAAAGAAGGAAAATAGTCATGAAAATAACAAATCAACTGTTAAATCTGGCTCAGAGATGAAAAGACTGGGTTGGTCTATTATTTTTTGAAAGTTTTTATTGTATAATAGACACAAGTTGTGAAGATATTAAAGAAAACTTCCATTTACTCATTCCTCAACTTCCCCAATGGTAACATTTTACACTATATATAAAACATATTCTCAAAACAAGGATTTTCCATGTGCTGTGGCACATGCCTGTAATCCCAATGATTTGGAAGACTAAAGCAGGAGAATTGCAAGTTCAAGCCAGTCTCAACAACTTAGTGTGATTCTAAGCAACTTAGTGAGAACCTGTCTCCAAATAAAAAAATAAAATAAAAAGGGCTGAGGATGTGACTCAGTTATTAAGCCCTGAGGGTTCAAACCCTGGTATCAAAGAGAAATAAAACAAAGAATTAAGTTACTTTTGATACGTTTTTCTGAGGGAAAATAACTCATTTCTCTGACTATTATTTTTACCATGTAAAACTATCTAAAATTCATCAATTAAAAATCATTTGGATTATTTTACTGAGCAACATCAAAGAGTGTATTAAATGTTTTAAGTCCTCGGAATCAATTCGTGGAGGAGATACTTATACTATTACCCCAATATAGAGATGATGAAACTGACATATATAGAGAAGTTGTGTAATGTATTTAAGATCACACAGGTAATAAGTATCAGGGCCAACTTTATGAATATAATTCTCTGTAATCTAAATCCCCATGTCGTGGTGTGTTTGAAATAAATCACCAGGTCATTCTTGAAGTAAGACATGGAACTTTATTCATCAGTGGGTCGAAAGAGAAACGAGCAAGTTGCCTCTGCAAACTTCAACCCCTTGCAGAAGGTAGGGTATCTCTTTCATAGCCCAAGCCAGTAAGTCAAAACCACAGCAATGTAGGAAGTGGGTCAGAATGACCCAGTTCAGGGTACAGTACACTCCCAAAGAAAAATGAGCACTAAAAGAGAACACTTTACTAATGTATTTCTTTCTTTTTTCTTTCTTTTTTTTTTCTTAATAATACATTGTATATTTCTTAATAATACATTGATTAACAGAAACATTTTTCAACTGCCTGGGTCTCACCAAATAGGGTGTGCTTAAGAGGAGGTGGCAGAGGCAGGGTTTTCTCTTGGGAGAAGCATTTCTTATATATTATGGAGCCTCAGGGTAAAATGGAGTTTGTCTGGTCAAGGCACATATTGTTTGTCCCATAACACCCAAAGTTATATATATTTATTTTCCATCCTTAGAAGAGTTAAGAGTTGACTGACCAGCTCTTAATATGAATTAAACTGCTTACACACTTGTTTGCATTAGATAAAAACTATTTATGATCAACTTCCTTGAGCAAGGGAAGGAAGTCAGAAAGAAAAAAATAAAGTTTATCAAATTTAGTAGGGTGGATTGGGAAGGTCTGGAGTATTAAGTCGAAGAAAGTCCTGAAAGTGTGTTCTTTCTACAGTGTCTGTGGATACGATTCCCCATAGGAGACAGGAAAGTGGTAGGACATTAAAGGACAATATCAAATGTCTCATAGTATTACTCTATGGATCTCAGGCTCTGGATTCAGCAAGTATTCAAATCTTTCTATCATCCTTCCTCCTCTAGAATCACAGTGTCTCCTAATCCTAGATTTCAGACTCCAGATATTCTATCAGCACTTTGATCATCCATTCCTGATTTTATGGGTTGATTCTAACTCTGATTATTCTGGTCTTGTCAGTTTTAGATATAAAACATGAGCATCCTAGAAAATTCAGCATTTTGCATTACCTTGACAACATTTTCAAATTATGTCTCAATGTTTTAAATCTGAGGATCTCACAGCAAGTCTGACTAGAATCCTCACTCACAATCTCCATTACCACATTTTGCCCCTTCTGTTACCATAAAATCAGATTATTTCTTCTGATTTCATATTTCCTCTAACCCTAGTCATAGCTATAAAATTCTTCTTCCTGTGAAGATGCATTTTGAAATCCTAACAATCATTTCATGTAATATTTTCAGTTTCAAATTGTCCAAAAGTTGGTACTATCTGGTATTACCTGCGTTGACTATAAAGAGATTATCCCTTAAACATCTTCTCTACAGGGAAGTTGATGGTGAAGAAAATTCCATTGTTTCATTTCTGGGATAGGTTGTGGTATATGTCACAGGACAAACTCCTTCTCCCACTGGTTCTTGGCAGATGTCTTAATCTTTTATTCATATTAATAAAAGCGAGTCTGCACCCAACTCTTAAAAAAATCTCTCTAAAGTTAATAACCTCTGAGAATTTGTAAAGCTGGCATGGAATTTACAGAACAAAGCTGTGAAGAGCCACAGGCCTTCTCTAATAAAGACATTGCTTGTTTCTTCTGCATAGTTTTGCTTACACTGCTTTATAGGTATTCTCTGTCTTGAGGGTACTAAACCCATTCAAACGCCCAATTTTTCTTCTAATTGCTTTTCTGCCACTGCCATGTTAGGAGTTCTCTCTCTCTCTCTCTCTCTCTCTCTCTCTCTCTCCCCTTTTTCAGTATTTACCTCTATACCAGCATGTCCATCTGACTCAGGATGCAGGAAACTCACTACTCCTTAAAAAGCCTGCAGAAATGTGCATATCAGAACCTTCTTGCAACATTTATGAGCTCTGTCAGTTTCTCCTATTTTCTTTGTGTTCTGTGATATTCAGCACTTTCTGCAAAGAATGTAATGGAAAAAAAAAGTAAGAAGATCAAAGGAGGTGCTTATCTCCAGTGACATGTCCAAACAGGCACTCTGGTCCTCTCTAATATGCTCATCTAATTTGCTCCCAAGCCCAGACCTGGAAGAAAAGCATCTTGAGGAAGTTTTCTTCCACTGGCCGAGCCATCTGCTAATGCGGGCCTGTGCCAGTAATTTACAAGTAATGGTTTACAGCTGTGAACCCTGGCTTCTGAGCTGTTTTGGTCATTTAGTAATTACAACAGTTTCATTAACATTTAAAGGGAATAGTCTGCTCAATATCAATTAGGGACTATCTGCAACTGTGTAGCTCCATTTTCATATTTGCATTTGACATTTAATATTCTGCACACATAAATTCTTGGTCTTGGAAATGCATTGCCACAGAAGGTCAAAATTAATCCAGAGCCCATTTCTACCTAGCTCGACTAAGCTTTAGGAAATATTTCTGCAGAGAGCAGGAACATAAAAGGTTATTTTGGGGCGTTTTTACACATCTGAACATTTAAGCACTTTTTCTTACCACTAAAGTTAAGGTTAAAGAGTTCTCCTCAATTCTTGTTATATCTCCTGTATTCTGGGGGAAATTCCAAACTTATCTGATTCAGATTTGCATAGTATTAAGTAGAAAGATGACATCTATTACTTTCAAATCTTACATAACTGCAGTGATATTTAACTTTAATATTTGAGGGTATTGCAGGGGGTGCTGTGGATTTCAACACTTAATAAATAGAACTAGACTATGAAAAAAAATTCTTCTTAAAATCATTTGCATCTGGAAATAGGTCTTGATCTCTAATTATATTGTTGAGCTGGAAGGTAGGTATCTCTCAGAAGAAACAAAAGCCCAGTGATAATTTGAATTTCATGTGGCTGAGAATGGTCCAAGGATTAGGTCCCTGCTGATGTGTGATTTTGTTAGGGTACAGAGTGAGATAGATGAGGCGAATTTTGAGTGAGTTAAAGGCTTTTACAGGAATAGAAAGACAGAAGCTGTCATCAGGACAGAGAGAGGTGATTTGAGATTACTAGGGACAGATCGCAAAAGATGTCACTAAGAATGGTTTGAATGACAGAGGTTAGAACTGAAAAACCAGGGCTTCTTTTGACTCTTGAGTCTCAGGATTTGGCTGTGATAGGATGTGAATCATGAAACATGTGCCATTATTCTAATAGTCAGAGGTAGGGACCAACCCATTGAATGAAGGAAGACTAATGAAGAGGGTGTTGAAAGAAATTCCCCAGGGTCAGTGTACATGGGTTCCTTGCAGATGTGAAAACTTAACTGACCTACATAGCAGAATCTGCACCTTGAGTTGCATTAGCATGGTTTTATTTCAAAGCTATTCAAAATCATGTGTTACTCAAACAGTTAGGGTGACTTTAGATACTTGGATAAAGAGAGAATTAGGGAAAAATCCATATGTCCTAAGGTCTCAACATTTGGAAAAATGACACACACACCTCCTCCCTTCCTCTTCCTCAGCAAGGCACTTGTAAGGAGATAGAAAGGGGTTGTGCCAGTGTATTAGTCAGCTGTTTTGCTGCTGTGACCTTAAGATCTAATGAGAACAATTTTTAGGAGGAAAAGTTTACTTTGGGGCCTATGTTTCCAGAAGTTTCCGTCCATAGATGGCCAACTCCATTCCTCAGGGCCTGGGATGAGGTAGAATATCATGGCAGAAGTGTGTGGCAGAGAAAAACAGCTGGGCACATGATGTCAAGAAGCAGAGAAAGAGAGAGAGATTCCCCTCACCAAGGACAAAATACATACCCCAAGGCATCCCCCCAGTGATGCATCTCCTCCAGTCACACCCTACTTGCCTACAGTTACCATCCAGTTAATCTCTTTCAGGGGATTAATGCACTGATTGGGTTAACTGTCTCATAACCAATCCTTTCACATATAAGCTTTCTGGCATTGTCTCACATATAAGCCTTTGAGGGACACCTCACATCTAAACTGTGACAACCAGTTTGTGGGAAAACATCTTGAGCACATCATTTTTGTTGTATTTAATAATTCTGAACTATAATGTATGTATCTATAAAATGTAAGGTATGTTTTGTAAAAATAAATCACTCAGGGTCAGTTTCATTCAGGATACATAAATGGCACTGTATCACTTGTTCCTTGGCTCTTCTGCAACACATCATGCCAGGGACCCAGGTTACTAGGTAAGCATGAAGTTTGGGACTAGAAAGTAGGTGCCCTCATTTGGCAGAATGTCAGACTAAAACTTACTCCACTGGCTCATCACACTTATGGAGCAACTCTTTTCCACTTTGGACCCACTCTCTTCTGCATTAAATAACTAGGTGGGGAAAGGAGTATTTATGATTACCCTTGAGTCAGGCTACAATTGATATCAGCCACAACTCAGCACCAAGCTTCAGCAAGAAGAAGCTAAGAAATATAATCTATCTGTGTACACAGTAAATTCTAGATGACACAATGACTAACACATTTTCCCTTGAAATTATGGAATGCAAATTTAACAGAAGAATGAAAAAGAGTGAATTGTTTGTGGAGTTTTAAAACTTTTATAAATTTTAAGTTATCCATCGAAGAATATTAAGGTTCTAATGCTTCCCTCATTCTTCAAAAAGGGATAAACAAGGCAGACAGTTATGAGGGTTAAACATACAGGTGATAATTACAGAGCTGAAGTTGGAACCCAGATCTTTCTATTTCTTAAGTCTACCAGAAGTCTTTGACAAGTCTTATGATGACAAAATAAAGGGAAAAATCAAATTCAGATAAACCTAACTCCAGAGTGTGCATTTGCCACTTACTTATTTGTGTCTCTTGAATTGGTAATTTCTCTGAAGCTATGTCCTCAACTATATAATTGAATCATGCTTTTCCATTTTTAATGATCAAAGAAAAAATTTACCATTTCTAAATCCCTAAATATTAGAATTGTCTAGGATGCTTACAAGAAGTACAGACACCATAACAGATTCTTTAAAATTCTGATATAAAAGGTCTGCATTGAAGCCTGGGAATTTTTAATTTTAGAAACTGAACTAACTGGAATATCTGAGATAAGCAAGTTAATGTATGTACATAACGTTAGCAAAGTTGTGGTCACCTAAGCTGGAACCAGTTAGCTGTTGCAGTTGTCATTGAAGTTGCCATTCTTGTTATTTATATTTCCAAATACTGCCTTCTCTGAAAGTCTCCATCACTACCTGCCTACCCATAGAACTACTTTTATTATTTCATGCTGCATACTCTGGAGCAGCTTGATATATACATTTTACTCTGAGTATACTGAGTTTAGTTCTTTCCTTCACGTAGACTTGATAATTTGAGTTTATAAGCACTTGGTTGTAAGCATCAGAACTCAGGTTTGGCAAAGTCAAATAGAAAAATGATTTATTATAAAATATTAGATGAAACAGGGGGCAAGAGAAGAAGGAATTTGTCCAACATTTCTCATCTCATAATCCATAAAGACTCTACTGTTGCCAATGCTACATCCAAGCACCACTCTTTCTTCCTCCAATTTCACCAAAGTTGGATAACAGTTGCTCCTTGTCTCTTATATTATTATCTTTCTCTGTTCCCACTCCTGATTCCAAGCTGCAAGGGAAGCTGAGGAAGTGACACTCCTATTATGTCTGTCTTTTGCATGATGCAAGTGTGGAATTTCCCCAATAAGAAATAACTGAAGGAAGAAAACAAAACAGAAGGAAGGATGAAAAGAATAACAAAGGAAGGTTTCTTCGGTAGTTCCCTTTTGATTAAGATTCTATGTGATCTCAGAGCAGTAGATTCCTACTTTACAATTGATTATCAGTGTATCCATCAGTAGTTTACCCAAATCATCCTAGACAGAGACCAACTATAGATTCTCCCTAACAAGACCCCAAGCAGGTAATACTGGAGCTCCATTATGCTGCTCTGGCTAAAGTGGGCTCTGATACTATTTTCTTCAGAATTCTAGGGACATGGCCTCCACTTGAACTTTGCACCCAAAGACTGAGGCTGACCCACAGTTTCACTTGAACACATTCATCTTCTAACTTACTGTTAGGGTTCAGTCCTCCCACTGCCAACCTCTAGTTGAGTGTTCTGAAGACATTTTGTTTTATTTAAATATTTAAATCACTGGTGTCAATGATCTGGCAATCAAGTGGGGCTTTAAAACATATATGCTTCACAAGAAAGGTATTGCTATATTTTGTATTTCCTTGCTCTTTGGTCAACATTTTCTCTCCAAGAAGAATTTAAAATTTTTTTTTCATTTTATTTGCTCTAATTAGGTGTACATGACAGTAGAATGCGTTAATACATTTTGATTGAACATACATAAATACAGCGTAATCTCTCATTCTTCTGATTATATATATTGTAGGATCACAGTGATCATGCTATCATACATATATATGAGGTAATAATGTCTGTTTCACTCTACTTAGGATGGATTTTAAAACATGCTTCAAACTCATAGTTACATCTGTGCTTCTGAAAAACTATCAAATTTTTGAAATACGTTTGAGAAGACAAGAGTAGAAACAGTTTTTAAAAAGTATACCTTTATTCAGATCTCCAAACACACACACACACACACAAAGATTTTGCCATGGAATAATAATAATTCATTTAGGAAGTCAGCTGAATAAGTCATAATAATGAGAGGATTATGTTTCTAAGAAAGTTGGTGGACAAAGAAAGAGTGAGCATCCTATTATACCCTCAGTGCGTTTTCATTTTCAATTTTTCTAACTGTATAATGAGTTGTAGTAGTTTACCAAAACCACAGTCTAGGAACTTTGGGAAGAAAACCCTAAAATGTAGATAGCCAACAATAAATCTCATAATCAAATTAAAATTACCACCTAAATCACTGGTGATTTTCTTTCCAGGTCAGTGATTCTTGCTGTCATTAGGTGAAACCCACTTTTTAACCTGAGCAAGAGTAGTTGAAATTATGCGATTTGGTAGGTTTACATAGACATTTTTATTACCTAGAAGGTTCCATTTTAATTATAATTAATTTTGGAATAAAATTTTCTAAAAGACCACAATAAAAGGGGTATTTTCCTTTCATCACAGTAAAAAAAGGGTATTGACAGGAATGAAAGAAAACATGAATTTTAACATTTTTGGTGAGCTAATATCTCAACATTTAATGCTCCTTTGGTTTGTGTTAAGTTTTAATGAGATCAATTTTTTAAAATTCAAGATTAATATTTTCTGTGTTATTGTTATGGGTTGGATATGAGGTGTCCCTCAAAAGTGCACGAGTGAGACAATGAAGAAGGTTCAGAGGAGAAATGATTGGGTTGTGAGAGTCTTAACTCAATCAGTGAATTAATCTCTTGATAGGGATTAACTGAGTGGTAATTGAAGTGGTAAGGCAGGAGATTGGAACTGGGGCATGACTTGGGGGTATATATTTTGTATCTGGAGAGTGGAGACCCTCTCTCTGCTTCCTGCTCACCATGTCAGCTGCTTCCCTCTCTTCTGCCACACTCTTCCACACTCTTCTGCCATGATGTTCAGCCTCACCTTGAGCCCTGAGAAATGGAGACCTCTGAAACCATGAGTCCCCAGATAAACTTTTCCTTCTCTAAAATTGTTCCAGTCAGGTCATTTAGTCACAGCAGCAAAAGCTGACTAAAACAGTTATTTTATTTATCCTCATCCTCTGTATTCTTCTTATTTAATTATATGTGTTTCCTATTCATTTAAAAAATAATATCCGATTTCTGGGAAGTTAATTCAGTGAAAGCACCAGAAATTTGTCTCCTTATCTAGATAAGAATTGAACAGACAGAATCTGTCTATTACAGAACTCTGGAATCTCAGGAAGGCTTGGAACTTCCAGGGGAAGTTCTAGGGGAAGGCTTGAACAGGAACTTGTGGTTAACTTTAGTCAGATCCTAACAGTAGCAGATACCAGCTCCTGCTCTCCAGTCCTGTATCAGGCAGCTGTGCATGTGCCCCTGGAGAATCTTGCACAGCTTGTAAGAGTAAGGGTGGGAGAAAAGCAACTTGTCTTCCAAGTACCAGGGATCTATGTCCTGATAATTGACTGCTGATTCTGATAAGAGCAGTTCAGAGAAAGAGGAAGTGCCATTGTTTTGCACCCCCTCCCATTGTGGCAAGCTCTCCTTGTCTGAAGTGACTTCCAAGGGAATTAAAGGATCAGCCCCTTTTAACATCTTGGTTTTTCTCTCTTCTCCCATTTCAAAATAAGGAGGGGGTGGGGAAGAACAGAAGTTCATTGGATTAGACAAAGGGGATTGAGGGGAAGGGGAGGGGAGGGGAATAGGAAAGACAATATAATTAATGGGACATAATTTTCCTATGTTCATATATGAATACACAATCAGTGTAACTCCACATTATGCACAACTACAAAATGGGAAGTTATACTCCATGTGTGTATAATATGTTAAAATATATTCTTCTATCGTGATGCTTTCACTGGTGAATTCTATCAAACATTTAAAGAAGAACTGAATCATTTCTTCTCCAACTTTTCCCCCCAAAAGAAGAGGGAATACCTTCAAATCCATTTTCTGATACCAGAATTATCTTCATACCAAAGCCAGATAAAAATACTATAAGAAAATAAAATTATATTCTAATATTCCTGATAAAGTTTGATACAAGAATCTTCAACAAAATATTAGCAAATTTAATTCAGCAACATATTAAAAAGATTACACACAATGGCTAAATAGCATATATTTTCAATATAATGATGTTTCCACATAAGAAAATCAATGAATGAACACATATCATCCTTCCTAATGAATAAGAAAACATTTTACATAATTCAATATTACTTTATAATGAAAACATTCAATAAACTTTGGAATATAAGGAAATTACTTCAATATAATAAAAGTTACATATGAAAAATCCGCAGTAAATATCGTATTCAATGAGGAAAGAGTAAAATGTTCTTCTGTAGGATCAAGAATAAGGCAATTAGCATCTGTTTCACTCTGCCTATTCAACATAGTATTAGAAATTCCAGTCAATTAGGCAAGAAAATGAAATAAAAGGCACCCAATTTGTAAAAGGAAAAGTAGGATTATATATTTTTAAAGAAGAGATGATTTTATATGTTAAAAAATTCTAAATATTCCATGAGAAAATGTGTCAGAATTAAAAAATACAAATTCAGTTAAAATAGCAAGATATAAAATCAACATGAAAAATTAATTTTGTTTCTATATAGTAATAATGAATGGTCGAAAATGGAAACTAAGAAAGCAATGCCATTTACAATAGCATCAAAAAAGAAAAAGTACTTGGAATTAATTTAACTGAAGAGATTAAGGAATTATACAAGTAAATCTATAAAACCATGCTGAGAGAATTTAAAGAAGACATAAATAGAAGTTTAATTTCATTTTGCTACATATGGATTTCCAGTTTTCCCAGCACCATTTGTTGAACAGGCTATCTTTTCTCCATTATATATTTTGGGATCCTTTCTCTAGTATGAGGTTACTGTATTCATCTGGGTTTGTTCTGTGTCTTCTATTCTGTACCATTGGTCTACCTATCTATTTTAGTGTCCAATACCATGCATTTTGTTACTATTGCTCTGTAGTGTAGTTCAAGGTCTGGTATTGTGATACCTCCTGCTTCACTCTTTCTGCTCAGGATTGCTTTGGCTTTTTGAGGTCTCTTATCCTTCCAGATGAATTTCATATTTACTTTATTTCTATGAGGAACATCATTGGGATTTTAATTGGAATTGCATTGAATCTGTATAGCACTTTTGGTAGCATAGCCATTTTTACAATATTAATTCTGCCTATCCAAGAACATGGGAGATCTTTCCATCTTCTAAGGACTTAGTTAATTTCTTTCTTTAATGTTCTATAGTTTTCCTTGTAGAGGTCTTTCACCTCTTTTCTTAGATTAATTCCCAAATTCGTTGTTTTATTTTTGTGAGGCTGTTGTGAATGGAGTGGTTTTCCTAATTTCTCTTTCACAGGATTCATCACTTATGAATAGAAATGCATTAGCTCTATGAGCATTGATTTTATATCCTGCTACTTTGCTGAATTCATTTATTAGTTCTAGAAGTTTTCTGGTGGACTTTTTTGGCTCCTCTAAATATAGAATCATGTCATTGGCAAATAGTGATAGCTTGAGTTCTTCTTTTCTTATTTGTACCCCTTGAATTTCTTTGGTCTGTCTGATTGCTCTGGCTAGTGTTTCAAGGACAATGTTGAATAGAAGTGGTGAAAGAGGGCATCACTGTCTTGTTCAAGTTTTAAGAGGGAATGCTTTCAGTTTTTCTCCATTTAGAATGATGTTGGCTGTGGGTTAGCATAGATAACCTTTACAATGTTGAGGTATGTTCCTACTAGCCCTATGTTTTCTAGTGTTTTAACATAATGGGTGCTGTATTTTATCAAACACTTTCTCAGCATCTATTGAAATAATAACATGATTCTTAACTTTAAGTTTATTTATGTGATGAAATACGTTTATTGATTTCCTCATGTTGAAACAACCTTGCATCCCTCAAATAAACCCCACTTGATCATGGTGCACTATCTTTTTAATATGTTTTTGTATGCAATTTGCCAGAATTTTGTTAAGGATTTTTGTGTCTATGTTCATGAGTGATATTGGTCTAAAGTTTTCTTTCCTTGATGCATCTTTGTCTGGTTTTGGTATCAGAGTGATACTAGCCTCATAGAATGAGTTTTGAAAGGTTTGCTCCTTTTCTATTTCATGGAATACTTTGAGGAATATTGATATTAGTTCTTCTTTAAAAAAGTCTTTTAGGACTCGGCTGAGAATCCATCTGGTTCTTCGCTTTTATTGGTTGGTAGGCTTATGATGGCTTCTTCTATTTCATTGCTTGCAATTGATCTGTTTAAATTGTGTATGTCCTCCTGATTCAATTTGGGAGGACCATATGTCTCTAAAAATTTGTCAATGTCTTAGATATTTGCCTTTTTTTGGAGTATAGATTTTCAAAGTAGCTTATGTATTTCAATGGTGTCTGTTGTGATCTTTTCTTTTTATCAAAATTCTAATAATTTAAGTTTTCTCTCTCCTTCTCTTCATTAGTGTGGCTAAGAGTTATCAATTTTGTTTACTTTTTCCAAGAACAAACATGGTTTTGTCAGTTTTTTGAATTGTTTCTTTTGTTTCAATTTCATTGATTTCAGCTCTGATTTTAATTATTTCCTATCTTCTACTACTTTTGGTGTTGATCAGTTCTTCATTTTCTAGAGCTTTGAGATTCAATGTTAGGTCATTTAGTTGTTGACTTTTTATTCTTTTAATGTATGAGCTTAATGCAATGAACTTTCCTCTTTGCACTGCTTTCAGAGTGTCCCAGAGATTTTGATATGTTGTATCGTTGTTCTGATTTACCTCTAAGAATTTTTTAAATTTCCTCCCTGATGTCTTCTGTTATTACTGTATCATTCAATATCATACTATCTAATCTCCAGGTGTTGGAATAGTTTATGTTTTTTACTTTATCATTGATTTCTAATTTCATTCCATTGTGATCTGATAGAATACAAGGTAGAATCTCATTTTTTTTTTTGTACTTACTAATGGCTGCTTTGTGCATAGCATATGGTCTATTTTAGAGAAAGATCCATGAGCTGCTGAGAAGAAAATGTATTCACTCTATGATGGATGAAATTCTCTATATATGTCCATTAAGTTCAAATCATTGATTGTATTATTTAATTCAAAAATTTTTTTGTTCAGTTTTTGTTTGGAGGATCTATCCAGTGGTGAGAGTTGTGTGCTAAAGTCACTCAGTATTATTGTGTTGTGGTATATTTTCCCCCTGGAATTGAGAAGGGCTTTTTTGACATGCATGGATGCGCCATTCTTTTTGGGGCATAAATATTTACAATTTTTATGTCTTGCTGGTTTATGGTTCCCTTAAGCAGTATGAAGTGTCCTTCTTGGCTTGAAGTTCACTTTACCTGATGTGAGGATGGAGACCCTACTTTTTTTACTGAGTCTGTGTGCATGGTACACTTTTCCCCATCCTTTCACCTTTAGTCTGGGGATGCCTTTCTCTATGAGTCTCTTGAAAGAAGCATATTATCAGGTCTGTGTATGAAACTGTTTTCAAAATTTTAAACACTTTACAAATTTTTATATAATTATATCTAAGTAGATTTTAAAGTGCATAAAATAATAATTACAACCAGTATATATACTATTATAATAATACCTATTATATCATTAAAATAAAAAGAAATAGAAAAACTACCCGCCAATATACAGCTTTTCCCCAAAACAAAACAACGTTTTCAGGCATTGATTTTTTTTTAAAAGCAAAAGTACATATCTTAAAAAAATATTCAAGTCTGGCACAGTGGGGCGTACTTGTAATCCCAGTGACTAAGGAGGCTGAGGCAGGAGGGTCATAAATTCAAGACCAGCTTCAGCAATTTAGTGAGACCTTCTCTCAAAATAAAACACTAGCCGGGTGTGGTGGCGCATGCCTGTAATCCTAGCACTTGGGAGGCTGAGGCAGGAGGATCGTGAGTCCAAAGCCAGTCTCAGCAACTTAGCAAGGCCCTAAGCAACTCAGTAAGACCCTGTCTCTAAATAAAATACAAAAAATTTGGCTGGGGATATGGCTCAGTGGTGAAATGCCCTGGGTTCAATCCCCAGTACCAAAACAAAAACAAAAACAAAACAAAATAAAACACTAAAAAGGGCTGGGAATGTAGGTCAGTGCGCCTTTCTTTTTAATCCAATCTGCTAGTCTATGGCTTTTGATTAATGAGTTTAAGCCATTAACATTCAGGGTTATTATTGTGATATGATTTGTATTCCTGGTCATTTTGGATTACTTTTGGTTTTTATCTGGACTTGGTTTCTCCTTTGTTTTTTCCTTTGAGGTAGTTCCTCCCTTTGCTGAATTGTGTTGTTGTTTTTCACTTCCTCCTCATGGAATATTTTTTTGAGAATATTCTGTAATGCAGGCTTTCTGTTTGTAAATTCTTTTAACTTTTTCTTATCATGGTGAGATTTTATTAAATCATCAAATCTGAAGGTTAGTTTTGCTGGGTTTAAAATTCTTGGTTGGCATCGATATTCTTTCAGAGCTTGAAATATATTGTTCCCAACTCTTCTAGCTTTTAGGGTCTGGGCTGAGAAATTTACTAGTATCTGTATTGGTCTCCCCTTATATGTAATCTAATGCTTTTCTCTTGTAGCCTTTAAAATCCTATCTTTATTTTGTATGTTAGGCATTTTCATTATAATGTGCCTTGGTGTGAATCTGTTGTAGATTTTTGCATTTGGTGTTCTATAAGTCTCTGTATTTGATTTTCATTTCATTCTTCAGGTTTGGGAAATTTTCTGATATTATTTCATTGAACAGTTTGTTCAATCCTTTGGTTTTTATCTCTGTGCCTTCCTCAATTCCAATAATTCTTAAATTTGGTCTTTTCATGATATTCCATAATTCTTGGAGGTTCCTTTCATGATTTCTTATCATCTTCTCAGTTTGGTAAACTTTATTTTCAAGATTAAATATTTTGTCTTCATTGTCTGAGGTTCTGTCTTCCACTGATCTGTTTTGTTGGTGATGGTTTTTATTGAATTTTTAATTTGGTTTATTGTTTCCTTCATTTCAAGTATTTTTGTTTGTTTTTATCTCAGAATTTCTATCTCTTTATTGAAATGCTCTTTTACTTCCTGCATTTTGCTCTTTTATCTGTTTATTGGAGTGATCATGCATTGCCTACATTTACTGTCTTATCTCATCTTTTGCTTCACATATCATTCTAATTATGTACATTCTAAACTCCTTTTCTGTCATTTCTACTGCCATGCTGTCATTAAATTCCATTAAAATAGCATCTTGGGTTGTTCAGGACACTTTCTTCCCCTGTTTTATCATGTTGTTCCTGTATCTTTTCCTCTAGCAGTGAGGATCTGAGGTATTGCGGACCCCCACTCCCATAGGCCTATTGTGACTCTGCTAATTTCCAATACCTCTTCTTTGAGGTGGAGATCAAAATTAGCAACGCCCAATACCAAAAATATGCAGCCTTAAAACAGATAGCCCCTATAAAGATGTTAACAGTATTGTAATAAACAGCATGCATTTGATTATTATCTACAGTATAGCCAGTAGGCTTGCAATGGCCTCTGGCACACAGCTGGTCCCAGTTCACAGCCTATAAGAAACTGATGCTGCCAACAGACAGCCACATGAGCCTGGAAGTAGTTCCTACCTCATTCAAGTCTCAAGTAAAAACATAGTTCCAGTTGACACTTTGATTACATCTTTGTGAGACTCTGAAGAAAAGAATTCAGTTAAACTATGTCTAGACACCTGTCCTGCAGCAATTGACTTAATGTGATTGTTTTAAGGTAAAAAAAAAACAAACAAAAAACGAATGTAGCCAAATTGTAAAAAATATAATAAATGGATTAATACAAAATAACCCAACATTCTATTTTATGCAATTTACTTTCCCAAAACATTTTATATTTCCTTTAAATTTTTCCCTAATATTGAATAATTTTATATCATTCAGTTTGTTTGCAGACATTTTCTTTTGCTTGCTATAACAGAGATGATGAGTTAAGAATGTATAATAGTAATTGTCCATTCTATTTACTCTTGGCTTACTATCTTTGAAACAAAATTAATGTAGAAAGTAGGTAAAATTATTGGCTAAATGATATGCAATTTATAATGGTTGTTCCTCATTTGTAATCACATATACAGATAAAAAGTGGTCACATTTTGATAGAAGGACATGTTAAGGCTATGTATTTGTGTTCTGTTGCTAATAACATAATACCACAGAGTAGGTAAATTCTAAAGAAGTTTATTTTGTCTCTACAGTTATGAAGGTATGTGGTCAAGGGACCATAACTAGTGATGGGTTTTTAGCAAGCAGAATCCCAAGGTGGTGTAGGGCATCCATGACAAGAGATAGGAACATACATATGTATATATTTGTGTCTCCTCTGGTCACTCATAAGAACTAATTCAGGGATACCATGAGAATTACCCTACTTCCTTCTGTGGTCAGTGCCCCCATTGACCTGAGGAGTTTCACTAGGCCCCACTTCTTAAAGGACCATACTACCTCCCAACATTGCCACGTTAGGACCAAACTTCTGGCACATGAACAGTTGGGGGACAAAGCACATATAAACCACATGAGGGTCCTTTTTGTTATCCTATGAGGAGCTGACATTTATTAAAAGAGAGAATAAACATTAAAAATTTATAGTGGAGACATTCAGGATGGGTTTATTTAAGATGTAGTGACAACTCTCCAAATCTCAGTGGTTTAAAAAAATACAAGTACAGTTTTCACTCAAAGCACTCTGTGAATCCAGAGAAGCCATTCACTATAGGCTAATGAGAATTTTTCAATCAGTTGTCTGCAACATCTCAATAAGGGCCTCTTCTTTCCACATAAAAGGGGAAAAAGAGCTAGAGATTCAACACTGCTAAGAACATCCTTTATATTTTTAAAATTTACTATTTTTTACATTTAAATAAACAAAGTAAATCCTGTGAGTAAGACTGACTACAAGGGGGCATAGTCCCAGAAGGCAAGGAGTTTTGGAAATATTGGCAATTAGCTGTAGTGTTTATAGCAGTTCATCTTAGTTACTTGCACATATCTATTGTTAGAAAGGTAAAATAATACCATAGGACAAAAATGTGTTTTTAGATTCATACTCCTTAATTCTTTTATTGAAATCTAAGAAGTCTCCTATATAGCTAGGGTTTTGATTTAACTTTTTTAACCATGAAAATGCAGATTCCTTCCATTTATAGATTCAAGTGTTATTATGGGAAAGTAAATGAACATTTGATCTGTTTCTCACACTATCAATGGGAAAGGCTAAATATTTACTGATGGTTTTAAGAGTTAACAGTCACTTTTACACTCATCAAAATCAATACTGATGATACCAGGCAGTCAATTTTTCATTAAGTAAAGTCAATAGGGATGATACATATCTGTATAAAATGGGAAAACAAAGGCTGTTGCACACTGTTTTTGAATCTCTCAATACATGTAAACAATATTTATGAGAACATAGCTAATCAAAATGGCTAGATATAAATAGAACTTTAAAAAATCTTCAAGGTTAAAAATGCTTATTATTCATTTCTGTTTTAGAAAAATCTTTTAGCTGATTTTCCTACAGCCTCTGGAAACAGTTTCCTTCCATCATGTTTTATGCAGACTATAGCTGTTGAGACCCAATGCAGGGTTCAATTCATTGAATAACCTAAAACCAACCATAATATCTGTTGAATAAATTAATATTGAGATACCATAGTGGTATCTGATTTTGAAATTCCCATTAAGGGATCACAGGTGATATGAAAATTGAATCACATATAAAAAGGGCGGGGGGAGAGCTGATTAGAGTAGAATGAAACAAATTCAGGAATAAGTCAAAATGACGGGGACTGTTGGATGCTAAAGGATTGGTTTTAATAAGCTTTATTCTCAATTTCTTGAACTTAGATATCTATGAGATTTATAATACTCCTTATGGCTTAAGTTAACTTAAGTAGGTTTCTATTTTTGAAGATAAGGATTTCTATCAATCACACATTGAGCACTCATTTAGATAGCATGTGTCATTTTGTGGTTACTGTTCTACATGCATTGTTATAGAAAACACCATTAAATCTCCTTCTGTTAGCATAGATTTGATTAGGTTGAGATCACTGCATGACGGTCACATGTCTAATCAGAACATCTTTAGTGATAGTAGATAAAGGTGTATTAAGCATTTACTTTGACAGAGGTTTTTTTAAAGTGTGACACATGACCTTTGACCCTATGTCAACCCTTAGAAATAGAAACTCTCCTTAGGTTTATTTTCATATACAAAGATGAAGGACTGAAAGATTAAAATATGTTCAATTTTAAGCAGACAACAAATGATGGAACTTAGACTTGAAAACATAGGTGATGTAAAGGGCATCTCATCCATTAGAATATGAAATATCTACTGCTGGATTGTTAACATTTTAACTCAGTTCCAGATTTATAAGGCACTAAGATATTTTAAAGGCTGTATTGTTAATTACTGTGTCTGTGTGAATTACATTGATTGCCCCTAAATTATAATATTTATTCTGTACATTTTGTATTTTAAAAAGTTTTGCTTATAAAAAGTCTAATTGAAAGTTTATTTTAAGGTTATCTAATGCTGATTTTCCTTTTGACTATAGAATATATGTTTATTTAATGTCACGAACTTTCATGGGGGAAAACTAAAGGTATAATGCTTATTCTTTGGAGTTTGTGGTAGGTTGGATGGTCTTGAGATTTCTGAGATGTCCTTGAAACATCTTTCTTATTATTCCAGTATAATACACTTTTACTGGCAATAGCAATATATCTTCTTAGGTCATACCTTAATGTGTACAACTTGGCTAGTCAAGCTGCAAATTTTCCAAATTTTTCTACTCTGTACCTTTTTGCACTTGATTCTCAATGTAAATTTTTCTAAAGCATCCAATAATACCTATGTTGCAGCCTGAATGCTTTACTTCCTTGAAATTTCCTCTGCCAGATAAACAAGTCCATCATCTCTCCATAATCTTTAACCTCAGCCTCACATAAAGTTTCAGGGCACAGATTATATGAATTCAAATTCTTTGCCATTGTGTAATAAGAATGACCTTTGTAAAATTCTCAGTAGAATTCTCATTTCTATCTGAAACCTCATCAGTATGGCATGTACTCTTCACATTTTTACCAGCATTATAGTCTTCTGAACACCTTCCAGAGTCACCTCTTAAGCTTGCCTTAGAGAATTTTGGGTTGTGTCTAGCCTGTTCCCCCAAATTCTTCCAAATAGCTCCTGTTAACCAATTCTAAAGGCTCTTCCACATCCTTAAGTATAGTTAAAGTCAAAAGTTCTACTTCTGAATACCAATTTTCTGTACTGGTCAGCTTGCTGAAACTCTAAGAAAATGCCAAGGCAATTAACTTGAAAAGAGAAAATATTTATTTCAGCTCAGAGATCAAGTGGCTTCATTGTTTTGGGTCTCTGGTGAAGATGGCATATCATGGCAGGAGAGTATCATAAAACAAATTACTCATCTCATGAGCAGGAAACAAAAGGGGGAAGAGCAATACCTCAGATCCCACAATTCTCACAGTACCTTCTGATAGTGCTACCCTGAGAACAAAGCCCTGGACACATGAACCTTGAAGGACGCTGTGCATATTTGAACAGCAGAACCATTTGAGTAAGGAAAGTCATTTTAATCTATGTTTTTTTTTTTTCCTCCTGGATAAGATAAAAACAGTAATATATATTTTGATGGAGTGAATTCATTATATGATGTATCCTGGCTACCAATGAGCCATACTGCTTGTGCAGCATTTGCTATTAGTGTTTTAATACCTTTTCAGATACACTAGAACGTTTGAATCCATAACTTTTAAGCCACAACAAATCATTCAGTGAATCACTCTAAAGTAGTAAAATATCTAGGCTTTGTCTGATATGAACATCAAATTAGCATCAAGTTCATGACGCCATCTCTAGGACTACAGAGGGAGCTAGAGCAGGAGGCTAGGGCCTTGACAAGTGAGTGAAGGATGGAGTAGGAGTATCTACTCATACTTCCAGTAAGGTGTCTATCATCCTGTCATTGGGGACCTCAGGATGCCCAAGGACGCCACCCTTGAGTCTGATAGAAAAAATAACAAACATAAGAGAGATCTGATATCCCTGGTGAAAGCTGTATTCCTAAAACATTAATTAAAGACTAAGATTAAGAAATTGCAGATAACAGCAAATGAAGCTCATTTTCAGATTTCCTATGAATTACTAAAAACTTGAAACATGGTAGAGCACTTTCCTAGAATGAATGGAGCCCTGGATTCTATTCCCAGTAAAGAAAGAAATTAAAAAAAAAATGATTTGAAGCAGGGCCTATGAAGCTATATCATCTGACCCCAGAGATAGAGGCCAGTTACTCTCATCTTTAGCTACTATGCAGGTCATCCTGAGCCACATATTTTGCAGGGTTCTTGTGATGTTTAGAAATACCTTTTGGAAAGTCCCTAGAGATTACACAGAAGTAGGTATTTAACAAATGTTTCATTCACATTGCTAACTTTCTGCAAAATGTAGGTTTGCTTTTACATTTATGTAGCACTTTAATTAAAGGTAAACTCCCCTGTTGTATGCTCTCACTTGGTTCTTTAGAAAAGATGGTCATTCTCATTACATGTCAGAAAAACTGAGGTTTAAAGAAACTGCTCAGTGGGATACACTGGGTCACGCTCATGTGTATTTCAATTCTACTAATTCTCTTTGCAAGGATGAACACCTACACCACTTTGTCTTCAACGTATTAATGCAGTCTAGCCATGTGGCAGATACTTTAGCCAAGAATAATACCTGGATTCTGAGATTTGAACACCAATTATCAGGAGGTTCAAAGCACAGATTTATCCCAGTCTCTGCTCTCCCTCAAGCAGTGTACAGAGCTCTAATGATGAGCAATTGAGGAGCAGCGTCTTTCTCCGTGTTCATTACTCTCCAACAAGATCTTAACTTGATAAGGCCACCCTGAAAAGGCTGGATCAGCTTTAGACAGGGTAGCAGGTGCATTTATCAACTGCTTATGTTTGCTGAGTCAGGGATTACTATGGTTTTTAACTCATTTTTTTTTCTACAAAAGAAGTTACTTTTTTGTTTTTTATATTTAGAGGATTGCTATCTATTCATGACAGTATTTTCTAATATGATACCAGAAGAAAATGTTTAACCTTTGCTCTCTCTAAAATCATGTCTTTTCAATAAATTGTATACATTATGCAATGAAATGTGGAAGAATTGTCTTATAGCTTCCTCCTCCAAAATACTAGCATATGCCTAATTAATACAGGGATATTCCATAAATCATAGGTGCCAAGGAAAAACCATGTAACTGGGGAAAACTTTACAGAGAATATCAATCAGATCCTGGTACTTGTCATTTAAGTAGAGCACAATTCTCTCAAGGCTTACGTCTCTCTCACAGCATCAGTCATAGGATTTGGAAACATTAACTCCTTGTGTTCTCAATCCTCAGGATAAGTGAATTTTAGGTCACTTCCCTTTGTATTTTTCCAGGCTTTTTACATTTTTTGGCAGGGGGAGGTTATTTTTATAATGTTTTGCAAGTCAAATGAATAAGTTCAAAAGAGAGGAAATGCTGGGGGAAAAAAATCAATGCAATGTCCTTATTTGGCAGCACTTAGTTTGGCTAATTACTGGTTACAGGTAGGAAACATGGCTAATGGGGCTTAGCAACAGATGGGGAGCCAGTACAAAGCTGTAGGTTCTTCCTCTGCCTTGGCTGTGACTTCCTGTGGTGTTGAACAAGTCATTCAACCTGTTTTTGATTCACTTCCCTTTTACTAAATTATGGATAATAATGCCTACTAGCTATGTCATACATTGTTGAGAAGAATAGCTCATAGGAAGATCACAAAGCACTTTCAAAGAGTTGAAACGCTCTATAGGCACAGGCTCCGCTGAATCAAGCTGAACAGGAGGCTATGCCCCTTTCAGTCGGGTCCTCTATTCTCCATTTAAAACCGAAATGAATGCAAATCTGAAAGTGACTTTGCATTTGCCATGCATCCCCTCTGCCTCTCAGGCATTCTATCACTAACTGATTGTAACTATGCAAATGACACCGTTATCTGTGGCACACACTGGCATTTGTACTGCAGCACCAGCAGTTTAAAATGCTTGATGAATCCAAGGCTGATTGGCAGCTCCAAACTTATCTGTGACCTAATTTGTGGTCAGGAAGTACATGTAGATTTGGATAAGGGCAAAACCAATGACAGCAGGCTTTCCTTGAGGTTTTATAAGACGTGAAGTTTGGTTGCCAGAAATTTAAAATCAATGAATGAATAAATAAATAACAAATAAATAAATATCTGCATCTGGACTCTGAATTGAAAGTAAAACTCATCAAATGCTCCAAGAATTCTGAAGCTCTAGAGAGCCTCACAGAGCAAAAGTAATCCCAAGATAAAGAATGGGAACGATTTCTGCTACAAAGAATAGGGATGATTTCTGCAGCAGCTGACATGATTGCTGCAGGATGATGGGTGGTGGTGATTTCCCCATTGTTAGGGAGAAGGGGAATCAGTTCCTGTATAGGAAAAGCAACAAATTAACCCCAGTTATTCCCAGGTTCTTTAGGCACTGGATTCCATTCTAAAATAAAAACATATAAATAAGTCAAATGTTAGATAATGCAGAGCTGAAAAGGAAATCAGAGGAGGAAACTAACATTGAGTGCTTGCTGGGTTGGCAATATCACGTTTTGCAGATCGTGCTTCTGAGCTACAGAGGTCAAGTGACTTGCCCAAGTTCACCGAACTGGTAGGTGGTGAAGCAGTGTGAAAAAACACACAGCCTCTACTCTTTTCAGTCTCCTAGGTTGTCTTTAGGACATGTTGTCTGGATCTATATACCAACCACAGAGAGAGAAGACTGGCTGACTTGTGCTGTACCCCAGGCCAGAGTACAAGGGGAAATCCTTCTGTTGACTTGCCTGGCTTCCTGCTGTTTGGAGCTCAGCAAATTTGCCTCATGGAAAGCTCCCTTGTCTCCCTTGCTCTGAGCCCCCTCTTCTCTGACTGGTTCCTGCCAGCACTGCCTGTTTGCTGTTACTACTTCCCAGTGATCAACAGCTATTTTATGTTTTTCCCATTGTGCTTCACTGCACCTTTGTAGCCCTTCTGCCCACCTACATGCAGCTCACCTTCATGTATTGAAGGGCAGTTGTGTCTATGGCCTGTTATTATGTTCTTGAACAGCCCTATGAAGTGGAACTTAAAGGGGCCAGGCTGTAGAGGAACTTACATTAGCCATCACTTCTCTCCGTGTCCCTCACTTTCACTAGTGCCTTTATGATTGTTGTGTATTGGGAAGTTCAAACCTAAAGTCTGCCTTTTTTTTTTCCTGTGAAAAGCATTGTTTAAAATACCTTTTGGGCAGCATTAATTGAACATATATTATAAACAAAGTTCTTCGTTAAATGAATTACAAAATTATCTTGCTTAAATCTCAAAATGACCCAATGAGGCAAACTTTAGTTATAATTCTATTTTATAAAACCAAGAAACTGAGTTTTATGATGATGGACTGGTCTGCAGAACCAGGGTTCAACCTCAGATCTGGCTCACAGCAGAATCCAATCTCAACCAAAGTCATAACTCTAACAATCCTTAACTTAACGAACTTTGTGCATCTCTATGTGTTAGTGTGATTTTTGGATACTTGGTAATTTTCATTTGTATATGAAGTTTTCAATGCAATAATCCACTAAAGAACCAGATAAAATTAGCACATGTATATTGTGATTAGAATGAGAATCAAAATACAAATTATACATTTACCATCACAAACTTGATTCTCATTTGTTGGGTCAGTTTATAAAATGTGCCCAAATTATATTTGTGCTTTATATGTCTATTGAATATCTTTCTGTAATCAGACAAACTTCATTCTGTTATCTAAAAGACCCAGATTCTTGCAATGTAGACATAATTCAAATCCACCCAATGGTACCTTGAATCAAGAGAGAGAAGTCTAAAGTCTGAAGTGGTAATGACGTGTATGTATGTGAGAACCAGAGTGTTTTGCAGTACTGAACTGTCAGACTAGAAATAATGCATCAAGATACATGTTCTGGGCAACTTTAATGATGCTCCCTTGGGTACTGACTGCTATGTTCAGATATCTCAGAATAGCATTTATTTTCTGAAAAACAGTTGAATGTTTTATATAGCAAGGATTGTGAGTCTTGGTTAAGGAGTGAAGGTATGTAAGGAATGAACAGCTCAAATTTAATTACTTTTGACTATTAAATGTCAATATAGCAAAGCCAGAATTTCATAAATATCAGATTGCATTATCATATTCAAGTGAACTCCTTTCCTATAATTACTTACATCCAGCAACCAATTCTGAAACTAACTTTCATAAATTTAATTAATAAAGATTACAAGTGGCTGAGGCAGGAGGATTGCCAGTTCAAAAGTCAGCCTCAGCAAAAGGGAGGTGCTAAGCCACTCAGTGAGATCCTGTCACTAAACAAAATACAAAATAGAGCTGTGGATATGACTCAGTGGCCAAGTGCCCCTGAGTACCCCTCCAAAAATTACATAAAATAAAGATACCTTTTACTTATCGAAAATCCTATAATCCAAGCAATATCTACCTACTGGTAGAGAAGCACTGCTAAATAATATTTTGTTGTTTTGAGCCATTAAATGCTGATATAGTAGTTGCCTGCAGTGGCATGCTTAAGCAGAAATCTATAGTGAGGGACTCTGCCATTCTGTGATGAGTAGGATACAACTCCGGGAGAATTCATGCATATATATACATATATATGTATATATGTATATATACGCACACACACACGCACACATATATGAACACTGGATATATATATATATATATACCAGAGTATAAACCAGGATGTTTCTTTATCACATTATAATAATCACCTAGGTTGTTTATTACACATCTTTTGAAAATTAGTACGTATCTTAAGCAAAATAAAACCACATTAAATATTTTCATCCTAAACAATTAATAGAAAAACAAGGATTGCTATATGTATATTCAACTATGAGTACTTCAAATTTTTGTTTCATTATTTCATACCCTCAGTTTCATCCCTCCAGGGATTTTGTCCCTCCTGTATCAAGATTTCTTCCTCCTCCTTCTGCAATAGCCCTTTCTTCTTTTATTTTAGATTTTTAAAAAGCTATCTCAGGAATTTTGGTGTAGCTCCTGATTCAGCTGTATTGATGGTAATTGAGAGGGGAATACAAACTGAACTCAAGTGCAGCTCCACTTAAATTTACTTCCCCTGAGAGAAGAATTTCCAAAGCTGCCAGTCCAAAGGATTCTATAAAATTTGTTTTTGTAAGAGCAGCCCTTCATTATATTTTATTCTTTTTGAAATGATCTATAGTGCTATGAAAATTATCACAGTTTCCAAAGGGGGCGGGTGGAGTTTGTCTGTGTTTAAGAGAAAACTCATGGGTCTTGAAAGGTTTCTTTTTGTTTAAAAATAAACCCTGATATCTATGAATAAAATATTGAGGTTGTACTGTCATTCTGTTTATAGACCTCTCCATGGGGACATTTTTTCTGCATTGAGAACTCTGTGAAGATCATTGCTTTTGGATTTAAAGATGATGGGTAGCCACTGCTCCTTTTGTATCTTTATCTATCCACAGATCCAGTTGTACCTATTGTATTTCTAAAGGTGTTATATTTCTGTAGACCTTCACACTGGTAAATGTAGATATGAATGAATTCAAGAAGATTTGAGGGATGACTAGTGGTCCCACACAGGGGTATCTGTCTTTTGAACAGGATATGGTCATAATGACACTTAAAATAGATATCATTTTGAGTGACAGGCTGTACAATCCTAACCATTTTCTTATTTGCAATAAACCATTGACATCAAAGCTTCCTGCAAAGTTGTGAGTGTGGTGATTTTGATAAGAAGTAGGGAGTAGATTGGACACAAGCTCAACTGCATAATTCAATAGAACACATTTAAAAGATGTATAAATTAGGGTAGAGATAAATAAGACTGTTATTGCATTTGCATGTTTAAAATAGAACTGAAAAAATATTTTATCAGGGAAGACTTCATGGTAGAAATTGCATTTTAATATCAATTCTAACAAAAGGAAAATTTAATTGAAAATAGGATACTCCTGCATATTATTTAAGAAAAGATCAAAATTAGAAATGTTATCAGAAATTTTGGAAAAGAATGTTTTTCTAAAGAATCAAGATTTACTGAAAGTAGTAGCATTGTACTTAATTAAGTTTTTGTCTGTGATTGTGAACTGTGTTAATGTGCAATCATGTAACCCTGAGGAGGGTTAGGAACAGTCTCCAAGGTGAACACTACCCTTGATCTTTGCTTAGTCCTTAGTAACAGAAATAACTCCACATGCCCTTTTGATCAGTCTAGCTCCTGTCCCGTTTTTCTGGTTTACCAGAAATATCCTATCAAAATAATTTAACGTTCTCTCTCATAACGTATTCCCACAACAGTTTTCTTTCTTCATTGTGGTACAGCTCTAATTTCTTGGTTGTTAACTCATTTTTTTTACTATTTCTTTCCCAGTCATTTTTTTAAGTCATTTAAAATATTGACTTTAGTCCTGTCCCTACTCCACAGAAGCATGGTAATTCCTTCTTTTTTCTGTCCCTTTTTTTTCTTTCTTTTTTTCATATTGGAAGAGATAGAGAATATATATGTTTATTATCACTCTTCCATAGTATTTTTTTCTCTTTGTATTATTTACCTCAGACAATTAGTGTGCTAAGGACAGTTTGGGTTGATGTTGGACCAGAAGGTGAGAATATATTCTATTGATGAGTGGTGTCCCCTCTAGGTTCATGAGACTTATAAGGAAGTGTGGGGAAATCCAGACAATTAAACAATCACTGGGAGATCCAAGATGGCGGATTAGAGGAAGGCTGCATTCCTACTTGCTCCGTGGATTCCTACTTGCTCGGGATTCAAACAGCAGGAATATGACTCTCAA